>CM044438.1:113612662-113729693 GCA_024363595.1 Xenopus borealis
GCACTATTAACTGATGCATTTTGAAAAAAAAAAATTTCCCCATGACAGGATCCCTTTAAAGAGCTGAAAAGCAGGAAGTAGCTTTCTGTTCTATTACACATCCAATCACTCCACCACCTTCTCACTCCAGCCTTTATACATTACATTTTTGGGCTATCTATATTAGAAACATTTATTATTTTGCACAGCCCTTCTATTTACCCAGTATTTATTTTTACACAGAACTGTTCCTTTAACACAGATACAAGGAAAGCCTGAACAAAAATCAGCTGAAATATTATGCTGCCACTCCACTGACCAAAACCAGGAGTTAGAGAGCTGAAAAGCAGGAAGTAGTGTTATGTTGGACATCCAGTCACTCCAGCCTTTATACATTATGTTTTTGGCTAACTAACCATATTAGAAACATTTTTTTTATTTTGCACAGACTATTTACCCAGTTTTTATTTTCACACTGAACTGTTAATTTAAAGGGTTATCACCTGACCATAATAAAATTGCTACCTTCCCCAATCTTGTTACTGAAATACGTTTTTACACTGTGTAATCCTTTAAGAAGCCATTCTTTGACCATTATATGAGATATTATTTAGCTGCGCACTAGTCAACATCATCTGTTCTTGCCTCTGCCAGGAAACATGAAGATGACCGGAGATACCCTTGTCCTGTGGAAGGCTGTGGGAAATCCTTCACAAGAGCAGAGCATTTGAAAGGTCACAGCATTACACACCTGGGAACTAAGCCATTTGAATGTCCCATTGATGGTAATCGATTTTTCATTTCATTTTTCCCTCACCCTAAAATATTTGTTTTTATTTTTACTATGTAAAAGTTGTAAAACAGGGGGGGGGGGGCAACTAGGGATGCACCGAATCCAGGATTCGGTTCGGGATTCGGACAGGATTCGGCCTTTATCAGCAGGATTCGGATTCGGCCGAATCCTTCTTCCTGGCCGAACCGAATCCGAATCCTAATTTGCTTATGCAAATTAGGGCCAGGGAGCTAAATCACGTGACTTTTTGGCACAAAACAAGGAAGTAAAAAATGTTTTCCCCTTCCCACCCACAATTTGCATATGCAAATTAGGGTTCGGTTCGGTATTCGGCCAAATCTTTCGGGAAGGATTCGGGGGTTCGGCCGAATCCAAAATAGTGGATTCGGTGCATCCCTAGGGGCAACAATGTGACTAATATTTGTTGGCAAGGTAGAAAATCCACAAATGTTTGTGTGGTTTCCCAACACTGCCATTTTGTTTAATCTGTTGGCCCTCACATTACCCGGATTGTTGTTGGTTCAGTTGGAATAGTTGATCTGCAGTGTTAAGGTGGCCATACACGGGCAGATAAAAGCTGCCGACAGACTGTGTCGGCATCTTATCTGCCCGTGTGGGAGGCCCTCCGACGGGCTTTCCCGATCGATATCTGGCCGAAAGTCGGCAAGATGTCGATCGGGCAGGATTAAAAATCCCGTCGGATCGCGGCCGCATCTGTTCGTTGATGCGGTCCCGCGATCCGACCGCCCATACTGATCCGAACGTTGGGCCCTAGGGCCCACGATCGGATCAGCCCGATATCGCCCACCTCAAGGTGGGCATATCGGGGAGAGATCCGCTCGTTTGGCAACATCGCCAAACGAGCGGATCTCTTCGTGTATGGCCACCTTAACTGTAACCCATTGTTGTTTTCTCTCTTCATGGCACTTTGCTAGAATCTAAAGACTTGTCACTAGAAATCCATTTGTTATAACTGAAATGATATTTTCTTTACTTTTGTCTCAGGCTGCGGAGCCAAGTTCTCTGCTCGTAGCAGTCTGTACATCCATTCCAAAAAGCACCTCCAGGATGTCGACACATCAAAAACTCGCTGCCTTGTGTCCAGCTGCAACAAGATGTTTACGTCCAAGCATAACATGAAATCGCATATGGTCAAGCAGCACAACTTCAGTCCAGGTTCAGTCCAAATCAATTCAGTGTTTCATTTTCTTGCCTGTTACTGTACAGTAGTGGGATTTTGTTCAGCTTGTTTCTGTTATACTTTGCTTAGAGGTGCCCAGATTAACTCGTCACAGTATGCACCCTTTATAAAACGAATAGGCACTAAAACATATGAACTTGTAGAATGAATAGGAATAGCTTCTTTATGGCTTGGGTATGAGAACCCAATCTTAAAGGGATCCTCATGATTTTTATGATGCAGTTTTTATTTATAAATTACACAAATAATTCACTTTTCAATATAAAATTTTAATCACTGAAGCAGCAAGTGTATTTTTTTTTTAGTAGTAATATTGGTGTGTAGGCAGCCATCTAGGGTCATTTCCTGGTAATGTGCTTTCAGAAAGAGCCAGCACTTAAGAATGGAATTGCTTTCTGGCAGGCTGTTGTTTTTCCTACTCAATGTAACTGAATGTGTCTCAGTGGGACATGGGTTTTTACTATTGAGTGTTGTTCTTAAATCTACCAGGCAGCTGTTATCTTGTGTTAGGGAAATGCTATCTGGTTACCTTCCCATTGTTCAGCTGATGGGCTGCTGGGAGGGAAAGGGAGATGGAGATATCACTCCAAGAGTGACTGAATTTTATCATAGCACAATTCACATGACTGGGGGAAGCTGGGAAACTGACTGTCTAGTCCCATATAAGATTTCAAAATTAAATCTGTTTGCTCTTTTGAGAAATGGATTTCACTGCAGAATTCTGCTCGGGCAGCACTATTAACTGTTGCTTTTTGAAAAAAAAACATTGTTCCAACGACCATAAAGTTTATGCTCCGTACTTCTTATTTCATTTATAGATCTTCTGACCCAGCTGGAAGCAAGTAGCTCACTCACCCCAAGCAATGAACTTACAAGCCTAGGCCAGAATGACCTCAGTAACTTGGACCTCTCATCTCTATTCAACAACGTGTCGTCTAATGGCCCCGGGATTTCAGCTGATCTGACTCTTGTCAACTCTGGAATACTAACTATTGATGTTTCATCTGTGGGTTCCACACTTGGAGGGAACCTTTCTGCAAACAGCAGTTCTTTGGTGCATCCTGTGGATCCTTTGGTGCTGGTGTCTAACAATGAAACGCATCAAAGCTTGGAAAGCTCACTGCTGCTTGGAGCTGCTGCCTCAATTCTTCAGCAAGGCAACTTACAGTTGGATGATGTGCAGACAGTGAATGCAGAGGCTTTGGGTTCCCTGGCATCTTTATCCATGAGAGGTCCTAGCCAGGATATTCAAGGTCTAACATCTAGCAATAGCCTGACCATTGACTCATCCACTTTAACAGCCTCAGTGAGCCTTGGAGCTAGCAGTTCTATGCCAGAATTACTTACCCAGGTTAAAACAGAGAGGGATTTGATTCCGGACTCTGAGGTTGTGGGAGAACAGGAAGGAAATAAAGTTGTAACGCAGTTTGTATTTCCCAACCCCACTGGTACCTATAGTGCTCAGAAAGAAATGGATTATAGTTTGGTAGCTGGGAGCACTTCTCTGGTAAGCAGCTGTATCATATACTTGATGCTAAAAGAATTATCACTCAGTGGCTAAAAAGAGCATTGTTATTTTTGAGCATTAATATTGTAAATTAAATTCTCGTCATTTACAGGAGAGCAGCGGTTCAGCGAGAACAGATTACAGAGCCATTCAACTAGCCAAGAGCAAAAAGAAAGGCGGTTCTACCAGTGGAGGTATGAAATGCCTTCCTTTATTGTTGCAATAAAACTAATACCTTGGCCGGGGTGAAGAATTAAAGTGGCTGAGAGATGGTTCTGACTGCTGCGTGTTTCATTCAGGGTGGTAGATAAATCCTTGGACTCAAACCCCTAATCCTCTGTTTTTAAAGGAGCAGTAATCCCAAAAACCAAAAGCGTATCAAATTAATGAAAATATAATATACCGTTGTTGTGCACTGATAGAAGTGGTGTATTTGCTTCATACTGTCTACTATAGTTTATATAAACAAGCTGGGGCAACCATTCAAGCTGGATTAAAAAAAGGCACATGTTTCATAGCACATAACACATAAAACATATTTGTATCGGACAAGTCTTATCTGCTATATAACCTGTGCCTTTTCTCTTTTTTTTCCAGCTTGAATCACTGCCCCCACAGCTACACAGCAGCTTGTTTATGTAAAATATTGTAGTCTTTCTGAATCAAAAACACCAGTGCTTTCTGACAGTACATTCTATATTAATAGCTTTAAAATGCTTTCATTTTTTTGTTGTTACTGTTACAACATACAAGGCATTTTATCACTGCCAAAGCTCAAAAATATAAAACCACATCCTCTGGTAACTGTAAACCAAAATCAGAGTTAAACTACCGTGAAACGGAGCACAGTTTGAAGGGAGATATATTTTCCCTAGGTTCATGTCTTACTCCCATATTTACAGCAGTCCTGCGTGGGTTAATTCCCCTACAAAGTCTCACCTGGGGAATAATTAGGAGGCTAGATCTGTTAGCTGCTGTAGGGGGGGGTCACAGGGTAAAGGTGGCCATACACGGGCCGATAAAAGCTACTGACAGACTCGGCAGTTTATCAGCCTGTGAGTGGGACCCTCCGACAGGCTTCCCCGACCGATGTCTGGCCAGATGTTGATCGGGCAGGATTAAAAATCCAGTCAGATCGTGGCCGCATCTGTTCATTGATGCGGTCTCATGATCTGACCACCCGTATCCCCTTCATTTTGATCCCAAAATGACTTCCGACTCCACAGCTCTGGTTTCATTTGACTTTGTTCAATTAAGGTACTTCACCTACACACAGGAAGGGTAAAAGTGCAAAGCAGAGCCCAGTGGCATCCTCCAGCGGCAGCAGGTTTGGAAGCAACACGGTTCTGCCTAACGGAGGACTGACTCTACGAGACCCTGCTACTGGGGCCCAGTATGTGCAGATTCAACTTCTACAGGTGAGACCGCAGTAACTGACCTATACAAAGCTTTGATCCCTTTGTAATGTCACTGTTTTTGTCATCTTAAAATTCACCAAAATTTATTATTTACGGTCGAATTGTGAATTTGAATTTCCTAATTGTTTTTGTTTCAAAAGTCACGCATTCAAATTTTAATTTCCCAATTCGAATGTAAATTTTATCACCTCAACCGTAGAAACTGTTCTTATTTGAATATCCGCCATTTTATTTTTTTATGGAAACTTCGATTCCTATGATTGGAATGATTCGAATTTGATTCAAATTTTCGGGATGGGGCTGTTCAACCAAATATTAGACATTCAAATTTTTTCTTAAAGGGGAACTATCGCGAAAATGAAAAATGAATACAAGCGACATACTGAAATAAGAATCTTTCTAAATACAATCTATTAAAACTTCTGTAGTGTTTCTGAAATAATCTGTTATATTCCCTATTCCTGTCTCAGCATTTGTTTCTCTTTATTCTTTCTTCCTTCAGGAGTTGGGTGTCAGAAATTCATTGACAGTTAGATCCAAAATATCTTATTGGAGGGGCTCCTTTTGCCTAGATGATGTATTAGAGCTCACTCAGAAATCCAGACAGAAATCATGTCTCTCTACATGTAGAATTTGTGTGAAAGGCAGTTATTTTGTTTGTACTGGAATCAGGTATTTAAATGAGCTCTAATATATCTGCTAGGAAAGGAAGCCCCCCCCCCCCATAAGATATATTGGATCTAACTGTCAATGAATATCTGACACCCTGATTTAATGTTTTCCTACATTTTACATTTTTTTATTTGTGGTCCCACCAATTTATAATGCCTTTCAATAAGGTGCATTACCCTGATTTTAAGTCACGTTTTCTCGGATTTTACATCAAAATTTTGTCCTCGTGTTTCCTGAAAACTGCTTTTTTTCTTCTTTGAATGTTATTTGTGAAAAAAAAGATGTTTACAATTAGGGATGCACCAAATCTGGGATTCAGCCTTTTTCAGCAGGATTCAGATTCAGGCTGAACCGAATCTAAATCCTAATTTGCATATGTAAATTAGGTAGGGATGCACCAAATCCACTATATTGGATTCGGCCGAACCCCTGAATCCTTCCCGAAAGATTCGTCTGAATACCAATCTGAATCAGAACCCCAATTTGCATAGGTGGGAAGGGGAAAACATTTTTTACTTCCTTGTTTTGTGCCAAAAAGTCACGTGATTTCCTTCCCTGGCCCTAATTTGCATATGCAAATTAGTATTCAGTTCGTCCATGCTGAAGGATTCGGCCGAATCCAAATCCTGTTGAAAAAGGCCGAATCCCGAACCGAATCCTGGATTCAGTGCATCCCTAAAATTAGGAGCGGGGAGGGAAATCATATGATTTTTCATCACAAAACAAGGAATTGAAAAAAAATGTACACACTTTTTCCTTTCCCGACCCTAATTTGCATATGCAAACTAGAACTCAGATTCTGTTCGGTGTGCGGCTGAATCTTTCACAAAGGATTCAGCCGAATCCCAAATAGTGGATTTGGTGTATCTTATTTAAGGTACTTACTAGATGTATCTTTTGCCATGGTTCTGCCTGTAAATGGTAAATCCCAATTAGTCTGCCCCTTATACAGTCCTGCACCAATCATTGCTTTAGGTTGTGTATGTGACTGACAGAGAGGCCTTGAACATACCCCCCCCCCCCCCCCCCCATAGTGTAACATGAATGCTGCAAACCTTAAGCCTCGTTTATTAACACAGTAAATAACATGACATGGGGCTAGACATATTGTCAGTTTCTCAGCTGCCCCCAGTCATGTGACTTGTGCTTGCACTTTAGGATGGAACTACTTTCTGGCAGGCTGTTATTTTTACTACGTAGGCTTGGGGCTGATTTGGGGAGATTTAGTCCTTTTGCGACTAATCGCCTCTTCAGTCTCTGACAATCTCCCTGAACTGCCTTCCATCTGCTTGAATGAAGAATTGCCTGCGCTAATGCACTCGCGGCGCGACTTCGGAAATCGAAGCGACGTGGGTGCATAAGTGTAGGCAATTCTTCATTCAAGCAGACGCAAGACAGAAATAAGGCAGTTCAGGGAGATTGTCGCCCCGCAGAAAAGGCGATAGTCAGGTGACTGAATCTCCCCGAATCTGCCCCTTATTGTAACTGAATTAGTCTACCAGGCAGCTGTTATCTTGTGTTAGGGAGCTGCTATCTGGTTACCTTCCCATTGTTCTTTTATTAGGCTGCTGTGGGGGGTGAAATCACTCCTACTTGCAGTACAGCAGTAAAGAGTGACTGAAGTTTATCAGAGCACAAGTCACATGACTGGGGGCAGCTGGGAAACTGACAATATGTCTAGCCCCATGTCAGATTTCAAAACTGAATATAAGAAATTCTGTTTGCTCTTTTGAGAAATGGCATTCGGTGCAGAATTCTGCTGGAGTAGCACTATTAACTGCAGTAAAAAAAAAAAAACGTTTTCCCATGACAGTATCCCTATTACCCGTTTCCCTGATTTTACATTTTCCCGGTTTTTACATCATTTTTTTCCTCTGGTCCCCTGAAAAAACCTAAAATGGGTGTTCAACCGTACTACATTTTCACGATAGTTCCCCTTTAAATAACCTCCAATTCGAGTTGTGCATATATTCTTATTTATTAAAGAAAAAAAAAATCCACATAAATTGGAAATTCAACCTTTGATAAATCTGCCCCTTCACTTGACTTGTGTATCAATGTGTTCATTTGCAATTCCCTTTGTTAGAATTACATTATTTGCCCCCTTCCATAAACCAGCAGACCCTATCCAACCAGCACACTTTGTTTCTTTGTCCTATTACTGAACTGCCGCTTTGTTGCCTTCAGGATGATCCTCCAGGAGATGGTGACCTGCCTTTCCAGCTGAATGCTCAGTCCCCGGCATCCCATGCCCAGCTCACTGTTGATCTGCCAGTGCATATACTGCAGGTATTTATCACCCAGAGCTGCTGCTACTACTAGTCTATACTCTTGCATTTCTTCAATACTTCTAAGCTTTATTCTCTCCCCACACACTGATTTTTCCCTCGATTTCAGGAGCCTCACACTTCGACGGAGGAGGACGTGGTTTCGGATAATTCTCAGTTTACAGGAAGTACAATAAATTTGCAAGACCTGGAATAAGGGGAATTTATATTTAATACTGGGACAATGGACGGACTGACCCCCTTGATGCAGCATATTTCTCGAGCTGGACCAATAAGTCTGTGATTGTAGGGGGCATTTTCTTATTGCACTATATTTTATGCTTTTACCCAGATGGTTTTCAAATTAATGGGACGTATTTCTTTGGAACCCCCCCCCCCATCATCCATCCAAAACGACTTTGAGTGTGAAAGTGGAATAGACCTTAAAGCTGAACATCTGCTGGGCAAAGAGTTTTTTTTTTTTTTTTAAATACTCCGGGTTCTCCAATGCCCTCCCAATTCCTTAAAGATAAATCATGGTTTAAATCAAAGGATGCTGTGTAGGTATTAATATGAAATCTCTTTTAGAGAGACTGCATTATCTACCTCCTCTACAAAGTGTTAAGTCTGCATAAAGCCTTGTGCAAGTACAAGCTGTGGGGACCGCTGATTCCATTACAAAAAAAAAAAACAATGGTTTGTAAATAATAATTGTTAATATTTATTGGAGTGAATGTGGCTGTAGCCTGTGTGCTTTGCGGGGTACAGTAAAGTGGGCATGACCCGGGGGCACGATTAAAAGGACGTTGCACAAAGTACACAGAACAAATGTGGATTCATTTTACACTGTTCACTATATAGATCAGGGATGCCCACCCAGCACAATTCTATATCATTTCCTCCTCTGATTGGGCCCACCTTTATTGTCAGGGTGCCTTTTCTCTTAAATCCAGTTCTTGTGCTGCATAGGTTTGTTTTTTCTGCTATTGGATTTTGTACAAAAGTGTACATATGTGTTATAAATATATACATATTTTCCCTGTTACGTCACCTTTTGCTGCTTTTTCTGGTCCTATTGACTGAGCCTAGTAAATGTTGTCTCTGCAATATTCCCCTTAAAGGGATACTGTTATGGGAAAATTGTTTTTTTTTTTTAAAAACACGTCAGTTAAAGGGGATGTTCACCATCAAACAACTAGTTGTTTTTCAGACAGATCACCAGAAATAATTACTTTTTCCAATTACTGGCTATTTTCTATTTGTAACAGTTTTTCTAATATTGAAGTGCAAAGTGTCATTTTTCACCTCTGGGAGGGAGGGCTCGCCAACCCCCCTCCCCCCAACTGTTCTAAACTGATACATTTAATGGATACATTTCTTTTCTTTGTCCCTGCTGAGCAGAATCTCTGGGTTTCATTACAGGCAGCTGTTAGAATTGATACAATAGTTGCTAATATTCCAGAGATGCTGCTGTGAAATGTATCAATTAAATGTTGCAAAATTGTATCGGTTTAGAGTCTGCACCTGAATTACTGAGCTGCCAGACTCAGACACCAGAGACACCAACATTCAACTTTAAACTTAGATTTTGGAAAAAAAATAAAAGATAAATAATGGAAAGTAATTGAAAAAAGTCTTAATTTCTGGGGAACAAATTGAAAACAACTGAACAGAAGAAAGTGTTTGGAAGGTGAACAACCCCTTTAACAGTGCTGCTCCCGCAGAATTCTGCACTAAAATCCAGTTTTCAAAAGAGCAAAGAGATTTTTTTTATATTCAATTTTGAAATCTGACATGGGGCTAGACATATTGGGGGAAATTCACTAAAACACGAAGCGTTTAATGCTAGCGCTAATTCGCCAGTGTGACGTCAATTCGTAACTTCACAAATTTACTAACAGACTATGGTGAATTTTCTCTAGTGAAGTAGATAGACTAGCGCAACTTCGCACCCTTACGTCAGGTAATTACACAAATTCACTAAGATGAGCATTATACTGAACGTTACCACTTACGCTAGACTTTACTTCGCCAGGTCAGACCTGATGAAGTTCAATACAATAGATAGGAGTTTGAACAAAAAATGTGAAATTTCCTAAAAAAAAACCCTGGCATGTATTACCATTCTAGGGTGATAGTCTGAAAAAGATCAATATTTTTTTTGGGGGGTTACCCTCCTTCCCCCCTACATTTCCTAACATATGGCAACACAACTATACAGGGGGCACATGTTTAGGGCAATAGGACAACTTTATATAATTTATTAAAGGTTTCCTGGGCTTGTGTAGTGTTATTCAGTGGCTGTAACATATACTTCTATTATACGCTTAAGTTCCCGCCATATGCAAATTAGGCATCACTAGCGTAAATGCGCTTTGCCTGGTGAAGTAACGGTAGAACTACTTCGCTAACGTTCGTCGCCCTGAGCGCAAACTCACATCTTGGTGAATTTGCGTAGCGCTGGCAAAAATTCGCCTGGCGAAGTGCGGCAAATTTTAGCGAAGGCAACACTAGCGAATTTTCGCCGCTTAGTGAATTTCCCCCATTGTCTGTGACTTGTGCTCTGATAAACTTCATTTACTCTTTACTGCTGTACAAGTTGGTGTGAAATCACCCCCCCCCCCTTGCTGCTGGTAACCGATTACCAACAATCACTAATATATTATATTTTTTTATGTTAGTATACGGACCCTTTTCTATGATATCGATTCTCCCTTTTCAAAATGTGAAGTTATAAAAAAAAAAAAAGAGTGAAGAAAATAGAAAGTTTCAAGTTGTAGTAAACTGCAGACCTTCAGGAAACAAAATCTTTTCAAGGTGAGCTACGTTTAAGGGTAGACTGCGTCTGCTTCCGACAGTCGTGTCGCGTCAGATCAATGCTGCGACACTTTATATTACTTACCTTGTTTCCTGTCGGATCCAACGCAAATGCAGCAAAGTCTGCCATGTAGTTCTATCCTAAAGGGGTCGTTCACCTTTTATTTAACTTTTAGTATCTTCTAGATTCTAAGCAACTTTTCAATTGGTCTTCATTTTTTTTCTTTATTATAGTTTTTCTTTATTATTTGCCTTCTCCTTCTGACTCTCCAGCTTTCAAACGGGGGTCACTGGCCCCATCTACAAACAAATGTTCAGTAAGGCTACAATTGTATTGTTTCTGTTCAGGCCTCTACTATTCATATTCCAGTCTCTTAGTCAAATCAGTGCATGGTTGCTAGGGGTAATTTGGACCCTAGCAACAAGATGGCAGAAATTGCAAACTGGAGAGCTGCTGAATAAAAATCTAAACTCAAAAACCATAAATAAAAATAAACGAAAACCAATTGCAAATTGTCTGGGAATATCACGCTCTACATCATACTAACCGTTAACTCAAAGGTGAACAAGCCCTTTAAGGTCGGTTATACTACTGAAAGCTTGGAATTATTCCATTACCTCCAGGTAAAGCCGATCCCAGTGCAGGAAGCCATGTCCATGTAGTATAGTAATATAGTAGTCTTGGATGCAGCACTGCTGATTTATATTTTATTGTTTCAAATCACGAATGACTGCTAGAGGATATGCCGTACTAATGAATCATGCATAAGGGGCCAGCAGTAGAGTGGACAAGGAAAACTGATATGATCATAAAGAAGGTCATTTAGAAGAGAGTTGTAGGTAGAGCTCCATTATTTTATAAAAGGTTCAGAGACCCATTCATTGCAATAAGTCATGTTAAAAGAATTGTTCAGGATAAAAAGAAAAACTGGGTAAATGGGCTGTGCAAAATAAAAAAAAAAAATGTATCTAATCTAATTAGTTAGCGAAAAATGTAATGTAGGCTGGAGTGAGTGGATGGGTAACAGAACAGAACACTACTTCCTGCTTTTCAGGTTTGCACTGATTAGTTACCAGGCAGTAACCAATCAGAAGAAAAATAGATAAAGGCTGGCACATACTGGAGCAACCTCCAAAAAGTAGATGTAGTAAAAATCATTTTATTGTAGCAAAAAAGGCCTTGCACGTTTCGTGCCTTAGGGGCAGGGGCGTAACTACAGAGGAAGCAGACCCTGCGGCTGCAGGGGGGCCGAAGAGGTATAGGGGGCCCCATGATGCCCTAATTATAATTAACAATTTCAACAAATACTAGTAAAATGGATAACCTCTGGATATGTTGGGGGCCCTAAAATTAATTTGCTGTGGGGCCCAGTAACATCTAGTTACACCACTGCTTAGGGGCACTTCGCCATAGGCTGCGTAGTACTTGCTAGAAGAGACGTGGACCAGTGCGGTTTTCAGCTGATAGGAACACCGATCCAGGGTATCCGGTAGGTAACAGTAGTCACTTTGGGGGTGCTCAATTTTAGGCAAAAAAAAATCACTTTCCTTCTCCTTTAATACAGAGAGCCTGATGAGCATCTTAAATATTATGCTGCCACTCCAAACTGCACTTTTTTTTGGAGGGGGAGCATGAGTGGTGCTTGCTCTTCTCTTTTAAAGGGATACTGTCATGGGAAAACTTTTTCTTCAGAATGCATCAGTTCATGCTACTCCAGTAGACTTCTGCACTGAAATCCATTTCTCAAAAGAGCAAACAGATTTTTTTTTATATTCAGTTTTGAAATCTGACTTGGGGCTAGACATATTGTCAATTTCCAAGCTGCCCCTGGTCATGTGACTTGTGCCAGCACTTTAGGAGGGAACTGCTTTGTGGCAGGCTGTTGTTTTTAAACAACATCAATATTTTATTCCAGAATTTGTCAAGGAATGCTGAAAGTTGTAGATCAACCTGAGTTGGAGGATAGACAACCTTGCTTAAATACTTGTTATTAGTAATGGTCAAATTCGCTGTGAATTCCCACAATTCGCCGGGGGAGAATACATTTGTGAAACGCCAGTAAAAATTCGCCGGCGTCTCGATTTGGACTCGACGCCGGCAATATGCGCCAGTGTCCAGTTTTATCTACTCTTTTTTTTTTTTTCCTTGTTAGCGATCATAAGAACTAGTGGAATACTACGAGAGTTACAATACAAGGGATGGCAACTTTATAAGGAAAATATCCTGTTACACTTTGTCTCTGTACACAAAATAGGATTAAAAATATTTGGGATCACCTTATAAGGCACTAATCAATCTGATTGTATGTGCATTACTTTATCTCTTCATGGAATAAGATTTTAATGGAGTAATGTAATAAAAGGCACTAAGTTTGCCCAGGGGCAGTAACCTATAGCAACCAATCAGCAGGTACGATCCACTAGTCACCTGTTTAAATGCAAGCATCTTATTGGTTGCCATGTGTTACTGCCCCTGGGCAAACTTAGTGCCTTATATTACATATAGGGGTTAATGAATTAAATAAAAATTTTATGAACATAACTTACCATAATGAACTTTAGCAAGAAGAATTGAATATGAATGAATTAACTTGTTGTGTCATATTAATATGGCTATTCGATATGATGTGAACAGCCTTGTATTTGAAACTTTAATGAGATTTTAGATATAATTGGACATGGATGTGAAGCTCGTTTTTCCCAACAGGGATACAAGGAGGAGGAAATACGTCAATGCTGAAGCGAACTCCTAATACTTTTTAAAGGAAATGTGTGTAATGTTAAAGTGTTCCCATGAGTAAGTGTGGGAAGAACAAACCGGCAGCACACTGTTTGTAGTGAAGCAAGTGATCCGTGATTTATTTAAGCCCATACACACACAATAAAAGGGCAACGTTTCGGACCCCACTGGGTCCTTTATCAAGCCTTGTGATTGTGAACAAACACAGTGTTTTATATCCTTCATTTTGGGAGTGGCCTATAGCTCCTCCCTTCTCTAGTGACATCATAATAGACAAGATAAAAATTCATGAAAAATGTGTAAAAAGGTAAAATAGTTAGTCAAAACTTGTATCCATTGGAATGAAAACAGTCCATTTGTGCAAGTCCATTTTTCAATAAATACAGTATTATGAAAATGATTGTGCAAAGAGTAATCAACTCTTTGCACAATCATTTTTATAATACTGTATTTATTGAAAAATGGACTTGCACAAATGGACTGTTTTCATTCCAATGGATACAAGTTTTGACTAACTATTTTACCTTTTTACACATTTTTCATGAATTTTTATCTTGTCTATTATGATGTCACTAGAGAAGGGAGGAGCTATAGGCCACTCCCAAAACGAAGGATATAAAACACTGTGTTTGTTTACAATCACAAGGCTTGATAAAGGACCCAGTGGGGTCCGAAACGTTGCCCTTTTATTGTGTGTGTATGGGCTTAAATAAATCACGGATCACTTGCTTCACTACAAACAGTGTGCTGCCGGTTTGTTCTTCTACATTGAATGCTGGGCCCTACTGGACAGGGAAGGGTCTTCCGGAGCAAGCACCTGGTACCCTGCAATAGGGATAAGCGTGAAGGGTAGAGCACTCCAAGCTTCATATATAATGAGTAAGTGTGGGGTCACACGAAACGCACTGGGAAGCGAATTTTTTGGGAAAGAAAATGCTTTTTAACTTCATCGCTGCCTGCTGAGCCGTGGAGCGCATGCCTAAAGGTTCTGTATTGGCTGTGATAATGTCCCCAAGCTGCGGGTTCAGGGCGTTGCACCCTGGTCAGAGAAGTGGAGCGGTGAGTAACCTGTTCACCATCTGATGCACAATTTGGAAATTGTTTCTTAAAGGGGTTGTTCACCTTTGAGTTAACTTTTAGTAGAATGTAGAGAGTGATATTCTGAGACAATTTGTAATTGGTTTTCGTTTTTTATTGTTTGTGGTTTTATAGTTATTTAGCTTTTTATTCAGCAGCTCTCTAGTTTGCAGTGTCAGCAATTTGGTTTCTAGGGTACAAATTACCCTAGCAACCCTGCATTGATTTGAATAAGAGACTGGAATATGAATAGGAGAGGGACTGAATAGAATGATAAGTAATAAAAAGTAACAATAACAATACATTTGTAGCCTTACAGAGCATTTGGTTTTAGATGGTGTCAGTGACCCCCATTTGAAAACTGCAAAGAAACCGAAGAAAATTGCAAATCATTAAAAAACTATGAAAAATAAATAATGAAGACCAATTGAAAAGTTTCTTAGAATTGGCCCTTCTACAATATACTAAAAGTTAACTTGAAGGTGAACCACCCCTTTAAGCAAGAGGTCCTGGGCAGGTGCACACGGGCCTACCTGAGGCAAGGGTGAGAACCGTAGGAAATATATATATATAAGTTGTATTGTTCCCTGTGGCCTCAAATCTACTGCCAGAGTCTCCTGCAGGCTGCCAGTCCACATGGGGCGACCAAATAGCCAATTATATCCCATTTTACATGCTTATGTTGCTCCCCAAATTTGAATTTATCTGAATGTTGATCACTGTTAAAAAAAAAAGTTTGGGGATCCCTGGCTTAAATGGGTTGTTCACCTTTACATTTTATTTTTAGCATGATGCAGACAATTCTGAGACAATTTGCTATTGGTTTTCATTTTTTATTATTTGTTGTTTGTTATTTAGCTTTTTATTCGTTAGCCATCCAGTTTGCAATTTGAGTAATCTGGCTGTGAGGGTCCAAATTACCCTATCAATCATGCATTGATGTCATAATATGAAGGAGAGGACGTGAATAAAAAGCCGATTAACAAAAAGGTCCTCTCCTCCGTATTACAGTATCGTAATGAAATCAGTGCATGGTTGCTAGCAGTGACGTAACCCCCGGGGGAGCAGGGGGTGCAATTGGGCCAGGGTCTGCACCCCTGCAGGGCCCCCCCCGGCAGTCTCACGCACGCTGCAGCGCAATACAAATTCTGCACAGACGAGGGTGGGGGGGCCTTGCTGCAGTCCCGCCCCCAACTAGTTCTGTTACTGGGTAATTTGGACCCTAGCAACCAGATTACCCAAATTGCATACTGGGGAGCAGCTGAATAAAAAGTTAAGATTAGGGTTTGCAACAAGCAGAAAATGAGGTTGGTCTGTAATATAAGCTGATGCTACAGGGCTGATTATTAAATTCTGATGCTAATTGCACTGGTTTCTGTGCTGCCATGTAGTAATTATCTGTATTAATGACTAACCAGTCTTATATTGTGACTATATTTCTATTCTATGTGTACTGTATATTGTGAGTGGGTCCCTAAGCTCAGTAAGTGACAGCAGCACAGAGCATGTGAATCAGTGAATCAGAAAAGAAGATGGGGAGCTACTGGGGCATCTACTGGGGAGACACAGATCTTTACTGCTAAAGGGCTGTGGTTGCCTTGGGCTGGTACACAAGCACAAAACATCATGTACAACATTTCTACCTACTTCTTTAGTTTGGTTTTAGTTCTCCTTTAAATGGTGTCATTTGAAAGAAGTCTTTGGGACCATAAAAGTCTTTAAGGAGGTCACATAAAGTACAATAACCCCCCACCCCATTTGTACAGCCGTGACTTAAATCAGGATATCTACCTTATCAAAATATTTGACAGATAGAAACCACAAAATGTAAATACTGCATACAAATCCTAGGCTACAATACACATTGCCTTTTTTTATGTCATGTTATAGATAGGGTTGCCACCCAGCCAGTATTTTACTGGCCTGGTCGGTAAAAATGCTGGTTGATCCCAATGTTATTAATAGGGAAAAAAGAAAAATATATAGGAAGGCCCTTTATTTTTCTCCGCAAAAGGTGGCAACCCTAGTTCTAGCCCCTAACAGCAAGTTTACCCCAGGGGAGCCGGGACTGTTTCCTCTGTAGTGGAGACCCATGGGTAATGCCGTGATGTTGATCTGCTCAGAAATGACGAGAGAAATATCTAATGTGTCAGTTCTGCTGAAATGAAAGTTCAGCAGTGTAACTATTGCAAATATCTTTTCACTGAAATGTAAAGCGTACTGAGAAGTAGATTTCCATTCATCATTCACAAACTTGCTCCCTTCACCATGCGGCCACTAGAGGGAAGCAGTTCTTGGCTGAAGAAATCCAAAAGTGCTGTCCAAGTACCTACGTAAGCACAGGGCCAATACTGATCCCCTCCTACATAGCTGGTGTATTTGAAGTAGGGATGCGGTTCAGGATTCCGCCATTTTCAGCAGGATTTGGGCCCAACGATTGGATCTGAATGAGGAGGATACGGGCGGTCAGATCGCGGGACTGCATCAGCGAACAGATGCGGCCGCGGTCCAACGGGATTTTTATTTTGACATCAGGTCGACTTTCAGCCAGATCGGGTAAGCCCCTTGGAGGCCCCCAATCACAGGCCGATAAACTGTCGACTCCCGTTGGCAGCTTTTATTGGCCCATGTATGGCCACCTTAAATGTCATGTTGGGATTTAGTCAATGCCACTGTAAGATGATGATTGTATTCCTTGGGTTTGATTTCTGAAAAAATCTGCTCTGTACAAAGAAAATTAATAAACAAAATGAGCTTCATGGTGGGGATTGAGGAGTTGACAGCAATGACAAACTATAGGATTCAGTGTTCCATGGGAACCTGGTAGTGATGGGCGAATTTATTCGCCAGAGGCGAATTCGCGGCGAATTCCCGTGATTCGCTGCTGGCGAATAAATATGCGAAACGCCAGGGAAAATTCGCCCAAAAAAATTCGCCCAAAAAAAACCGAGTCGCGCGTTTCGTTTCGCGAATTTTTTCGCCAATTCGCGAATTTCGCTGGAAATCATCACTAGAACCTGGACACATTGGATTCAATACCCAGAATACAGAGCCAGTGTTTGGCCACCATTTAACCCTTTTTCCCCATTATAAACCCTTTTGTTTTGTGAATATAGAATAATACCATATATGGCCATGTTACACTGTGCGACGGCAGTTCTAATGTCACAGTGAGTCATCACTACAAATATTGCTGGACTGTTTAACACATCAGATTTGTACCCCAAGTCTTCTCTCCCCCATTACCCTCCCTTCTCTTTCCCAGAAACATACAATCTACAGCTCAGTATTTGTATTGGAACTCCCATGCGAATGTCTTTTGGATTGTTGTGTGTTGTCACAGAGTCCATGAACAGGTATGGGATGCGTTATCTGGAAACCCATTATCCAGAAAGCTCAGAATTATAGCAAGACTGCCCCCAATAGTTTCTGTTTTATCCAAATTCCTTTTTCTCTGTAATAATAAAACAGTAGCCTGTACTTGATCTCAACCTAGCTATAATTAATCCTTATTGGAAGCAAAACCAGCCTATTGGGTTTATTTCATGTTGAATTTATTTTACTTAAAGTGATACTGTCATGGGAAACGTGCTTTTTTTTCTTTTTCAAAACACATCAGTTAATAGTGCTGCTCCAGCAGACTTCTGCACTGAAATCCATTTCTCAAAAGCACAAACAGATTTTTTTATATTCAATTTTGAAATCTAACCTGGGGCTAGACATTTTGTCAATTTCCTGGCTGACCCTGGTCATGTGACTTGTGCCAGAACTTTAGGAGGGAACTGCTTTCTGGCAGGCTGTTGTTTTTTCTTCTCAATGTAAGTGGGACATTTATACTATTGAGTGCTGTTCTTAGATCTACCAGGCAGATGTTATCTTGTGTTAGGGAGCTGTTATCTGGTTACCTTCTCATTGTTCTGTTGTTAGGCTGCTGGAGGGGGGATATCACTCCAACTTGCAGTACAGCAGTAAAGAGGGACGGAAGTTTATCAGAGCACAAGTCACATGACTTGGGGCAGCTTGGAAATTAACAATATGTCTAGACCCATGTCAGATTTCAAAATGAAATAAAAACAAATCTGTTTGCTCTTTTGAGAAATGGATTTCAATTCAGAATTCTGCTGAAGCAGCACTATTAACTGATGCATTTTGATTAAAAAATTTTTTCCCATGACAGTATCCCTTTAAGGTATGAAGATCCAAATTATGGAAAAATTCATTATCTGGGAAAAACCCCAGGTCACGAGTATTCTGGATAATAAATGCCAAACCTGTGTACACGTTATACAGAAGTAAGGATACATTGTTATAACCAGCCACTAGGTGTCACATAAGGCACATTACTTGTGGGGTCGAGCTCTGAGAGACACTTGCCCTGAGATTAAACCTTGTTTGCAGCAGGAACATTCTAAACAAGTGATAGTAGTGAAACAGGAGAAAAAAACCATAAACATGCTAAGGGTCTAGAAACAGGTTTGTAATTGGCTTTAGTTCTTGGTATATTTATATTATATATATATATATATATATCACTCTTTTATTTACTGTCTATTTTATTCTTACTCTAAGGGTAAGGCCACACGGGGAGATTTCGGGGAGATCTGTTGCCTGGCGACTAATCACCGCGAGGAATCTCCCCGAATAGCTTGGTAGCAGTGCGCACCTGCTACACTTAAAGTCACCTGCGCCTATTCACACGCGGCGACGTGATTTTAAAAGTCGCTCAAAATTCTTCCGTCGCGGTGATTAGTCGTCAGACGACGGATCTCCCCGAAATCTCCCCATGTGGACGAGCCCTTAGTCTAACTGTTAAACAGAGCTGGGCTTATTTTCTTCATCCTCGCAGGGATGGGCTACACCACAGTTATGATGGTGCAGCTGTTTTGGGGAGGAGAGAATTTATAAAAGGCAAGTGGGGATAATACATAGTATGGGAGATATGATCAGTTAAATAGGGCTTGGGAATAACAAGGGAAATGGAAGTGGTGGATGTTGTTAGCGCATATATATAGATAGATGATAGATAGTGATGGGCGAATTTCTGCCGTTTCACTTCGCCGCAAATTTTGTGAAACGGAGAAAAATTTGTGAAAAGCAGATTTTGATGCCGGCGTCAAAATTGACGCCTGCAACCATTTCTTGAAGCCCGCGACCAATTTATTGACCAATTTAATTTATTGACCAATTTATTCTCCAGCGGCAAAATGTGGAAATTTGCTGCAAATTCATCCCTGGCGAATAAATTCGCCCATCACTAATGAAAGATAGTAGGGATGCACCAAATCCAGGATTCAGTTTGGGATTCGGCCATTTTTCATGGATATAGATGGATAGACGGATAGATAGATAGACAGACAGACAGACAGACAGATATGGATAGAGATAGACGGATAGATAGATAGATAGATAGATAGACAGACAGACAGACAGACAGATAGACGGATAGATAGACAGACAGACAGACAGACAGACAGATATGGATAGAGATAGACGGATAGATAGATAGATAGATAGATAGATAGATAGACAGACAGACAGACAGACAGATAGATAGATAGACAGATAGAGATAGATAGATAGACAGACAGACAGACAGATAGAGATAGATAGATAGATAGATAGATAGATAGATAGATAGATAGACAGATAGATAGATAGATATGGATAGAGATAGATAGATGGATAGATATGGATAGAGATAGATAGACAGACAGACAGACAGACAGACAGACAGATAGATAGATAGATAGAGATAGAGATAGATAGATAGATATGGATAGAGATAGATAGATAGATAGATAGATAGATAGACAAATAGATAGACAAATAGATATAGATAGATAGATAGATAGATAGATAGATAGATAGATAGATAGACGGATAGATAGATAGACAGACGGACAGATAGATAGAGCCTGCACAACTGATATACTACTGTACGTAAACAATGTATTTCAATTCCATTAAAAAACTGTTTTTTAGAATAAGGAAAGAAAGTGCTAAGACAAGCATCAGACTACTTGCAACAATTTGAATTAGTTGACTAGTCTGCAAGCTTGAATACAATGTAACTAATAATACCAAAACTACTGAAGTGAGAGCCAAACATCCAGATAGCCTGAACGTTTGCCCTGCAACTGCCAGCCAGTACTTGCGGTCTGAACTGGGTAGCTGGCAGTTGCAGGGTAAATGATCAGGCTATGTGGACGTTTGGCTCTCACTTCAGTGGTTTTGTTATAATAAGGGAAGAAAACCTAACCTAGAAAGTTACCAATCTACAATAAACATTGTCATTGGTTTGTAGTACAGATGTGGGACCTGTTATCTGGAAACCCGTTATACAAAAAGGTCCCAATTATGGAAAGGCTGTCTCCCATAGACTCAATTTTATCCAATTAATCCAATTTTTTTTTTTTAAAAGAAGTTCTGGATAAGATCCCATATCTGTAAAACATATATACAAGTGTTTTACTAAAGAGGCCCCTATTACAATGTCCCAACCTCACACAGACCCCTTTTTTTTACCGCACTTTAGTAAACGGACTATGCAATTATACTGTAGATATCCCTCTGTTCTCCTACTATATACTACTATTATACTTAACTTTAAAAAAAATAAACATATGCAGAGCATATATTTTTAATTAAACATTTCTATTTCAATTTTAAAGGACAAGGAAAGTGTAAAATAGAATAAGGGTAGAAATGCTGTATTTTGTATACTAAACATAAACATGAACTTACTGCACCACAAGCCTAATCAAACAAATGATTTATGCTTTCAAAGTTGGCCACAGGGGGCTGTCATCTTGTAACTTTGTTATACATCTTTGTCTGACACTGGCACTGCACATGCTCAGTGTGATCTGGGCTAAGCTTAGGGATCATCATAAATTAAATCAAAAGAGCACAAGTCAAATAATATCTGCCAGAAGCTGATACAGCAAGACTGATTAATAATCAGAATATACAGACTGCACTGGGTCCTGTGTTGTCATGTAATCTAATGTGGATTTTATAGTTTTTGTATTGTTTAATACAAACTTTCTCCAACTCTGCAGAACCAGTGGTTGCAGCAAAGTAATCCTCCAAATAGAATCCCAGTTTATCTGTTTAAATCTGGCTCCATGATCTTTGTCCCTGCAGCTGGAGTTGGAAAAGTTAAAGGGGATGTAAAGGCAAAAATAAAATCCATTACAAATCTCTACACAATCGACGACTGCTCTACAGGGAAACAGGCTGAGATTTGCTGCAAGGCCACAAAGGCCCGGGCCTAGGGTGGCACATTGCCCAGCCTCATCATTTTCCTAATGCACTGAGGACTGCACACAATACAAACTTCTCATTTACTTGCCTGCGTGCAGCCTCAGTGCCGAAAGTGCGTGTACAAGTTTGGGGAGTTGGTAAAAGAAATCCATCCCTGAAGGGAAACAAAGCTGCTGTGGTTCTGAAAGGCTGGGACGTAAGGCGGGGGCTCCCCCTGCTGTTCATAAGTATGATTGTTCTCCTGCGCAGCAGTTAGGGACCATCTGACAATTCCTATCCACAGCAGTAAAGAAAGGATGATTTCACTGTATACAGTCAGGTATATTGGAGATGGATTTATTTTTCATTAAAGAAAGTAAAAATTAGATTTTATTTCTTTGCCTTTACATGCCCTTTAAATACCATTAGCTGTGTTGCTTTAGTGTCTGACCCCTATTCACCGGCTGAATAAATCACACAGTAACCTGAGAGCATGAATGCTGATCCCATATCTCCTGCTCCCCAGACACACATAAGGATATTACGTGCTACAATGTATAAACAACCCATTGTTACCTTGTATACAGAATTCAGCTGCACATCACCTATCCAAAAACATTAGACGGTGAAAAGCTGTATAGGCTATAGGCTGTAATTTGATCGGTGATGGGCTTGCCTAGGCACTAGCCTTAATGTTTGAATCTTGAACAATTGCAACTTTAAGTCACAAGACAACCGAATGTTGTCTTGTAATATGTAATATTTCTTCTTATATATGGGAGGGCATACCTCCCAACATTTTGGAAATTAAAAGAAGGACAAACATGTTGCTGCGCATAATGCATTGAAATTTTCTGACCATGTGTGGCCACACCCCCTAATTACCATGTTCATTGGGCTCACTGCCAAAAGCGATTTAAGTTAGAAATGTTGTTTCTTTTTCTGGCTGTTCATTGGAGAGAAAAACTGGACTTTCCAGTGCAAAAGAGGGACAGCAGGTAGAGCTGTCAAAAGAGGGACTGTCCCTCTAAAAATGGGACAGTTGGGAGGTATGTGGGAGGGGAGCTCATTTTCAGAGTATATCCCTACTGTAAACATGGCAGTTAGGCAGTGGCAAAACTAGATCTTACTGGGCCCCACAGGAAACAATATTTTAGGCCCCCAAAATGTCTAGAGGTTGACTTGCTTTACCAATATTTATTGAAATTTTTGTGAGTTAGGGCCTCATTGGGGCCCCTATACCACCTGGGCCCCCCTGCAGCCGCTGGGTCTGCTTCCTCTGTAGTTACGCCCCTGCAACTAGGTCTCTCTTAGCTGCTGTCTCCCGTAATACACTCCTTTAGGTCAGATTCAGACCTCAAAGGGCACCTTTTGACCGAAAATTGCCTCCCGACAAGGGCTGGGCCTCTCACACTGGGAGGGAACTCCCAAATCCATCAGCCCTGTTGGGGCACATGCATGTGCATAATGATGGAATGCCGCAACTTGCTCATTATGGACAAACGTGTGATGTCAGAAGCTTATGTGCATGCGATCTGCACAACACGTATGAGCTGGTGGGTCCAATTTTGAAAAATAAATAACTACTGATACCCCCAACCAGGGTCGACTGGGCTGGCGGGACACCAGGAAAAAACACTGTGGGCCCCGCCAGCCTAGATCTGCATTTCAGCTGGTGGAGGTGACGAGTGGGGGTTGGAAGCAACAAGTCAGAGGTGCTTTACTAATTTTTAAAAAAAAAAGTAAATTTCACCCCTTAAATTACCTTTTAGTGTGTTATAGATATTTCAAGTTGCTTTACAGTTTTTTTTTATTTATGTAGCACCATACTAAAATAAATTTTTCAGAAAAATAGTCCATTAATAGGTAATTGTTTTATGGCAATACTTTCCCTTTAAGCTGATATCTATTTAAAAAGACATCATTGTATAGAGTGCAAGTACAAGTACAGTGTCCTGCATCATGGTGAATTCCATTACATAGAGAAGGAACTATAATGTATTATGAACTCCTATCAACTTCCCAGTACAAGGACCTGCCTGGATTTATCTAGATTCGCAGCTATTTTTCTTTTCTTTTACTTCTTATCTCTGTGCAGTGGGTAAACACAGTCACGTGAATAAATAATACACCTTGTCAGGTTACTGTCCCTTTCACTAGCATAATAAATGTGAAATACAATCCTGTTCTCAGCTTGTTCTGTGTGTATTCGTCGGTTTAGAGAGAATTAATATGCTGTTAAAATGTTGAGCTTATCTTCCATTTACTTTCCTTTAAACAAACAGAGGGCACTGCTTGTTCTGCTCAAAGAACTTGGATTTATAGTTATGAGCAATGGCCGCCATTTGTTCATGTCTCTGCTGACGAGTCCTCCATCGACCACAGAAAATAGACAATTCTATTTATTTACCAGTGTTGAGGTACATGGCGCATATATGTTTTAGTTGTTGTGGTACTCTCAGGAGAACCACAGAGAATGCTTTTATCCACCAAAAGCTGGGTATCTTTGGGGAAAGCCAGTGTTCCTAAGGGTTGGGAGATTCCTAGTGCAATTTTCCGCTTTGAGGTCAGGCAGCTAAAAAGCAAGAAATTGCACTTCCATTGACTTTAATGACCACACACAGGGTCAATGTGATCACCAAGTCAATAGAGGAGCATGTCCCATCATTTTGCTGCCTGCCAGGATGAACACTGTAAAGGCAGCAAATTATTTGGAATCTCCCATTGGCAGGGGGAGTTCAGCCTGAAGACCAGTTAAGGTGAGAACTAAATAGAATGGCTCATTCTTGTGTTTTATACACTTGAAAGCCCAGAGTGAAGATAAGTAAGGTTGAGATGTGGGGTGAATGTGTATTTACTGTTCTAGGTATTCATAAATCTGTGGCTGAATAACTGTTGCACCAACCTACTAGAGGACCTCGAAAGGTGGCTTTGGCCAGTGGTTGAACCTTCATATGGGCTTGTGCACAACTTCCACTTTCGGCACGCACTTCCAGAGATCCAGCGAACAAAGGTAAGTTTCAGTTAAAAGATTTTTATTCCACAGACATCACACCTGACGCGTTTCGTGTGTTACCACACGTAATCATAGGTATAAAAAATACTTTACAGACATCACCATTTAAAAAGGCAAGGCTATCCTACGTCACTCCTGACGTTTCTTTCTTGCTTCTGTTTCTTAACCCCTTCTACTATCCCTCTAGTGGAATTTTTGTTTTCCTAGCCTTTACTGCTTTATTTCCTTCCAATTTTCATTAATAATTGTATTGGGATTATTTTAGAAATTTCATTTAAATACTTATTACATGTTCAATCAAATTGTAGCAACTTTGTACAGAGTTGAACATGTAATAAGTATTTAAATGAAATTTAAAATGAAATAAAGCAGTAAAGGCTAAGAAAACAAAAATTCCACTAGAGGGATAGTAGAAGGGGTTAAGAAACAGAAGCAAGAAAGAAACGTCAGGAGTGACGTAGGATAGCCTTGCCTTTTTAAATGGTGATGTCTGTAAAGTATTTTTTATACCTATAATTACGTGTGGTAACACACGAAACGCGTCAGGTGTGATGTCTGTGGAATAAAAATCTTTTAACTGAAACTTACCTTTGTTCGCTGGATCTCTGGAAGTGCGTGCCGAAAGTGGAAGTTGTGCAGAGGATTTTCCCCAGGCTACGGGTTCGGGGCACAGCACCCGGGCCACGAACAGAGAGGGGTGAGTGCCGCTGAATTTAATTCTGATTTAGAGAGTGAACACGGAGGGTTCGGGGCAAGGGCACCCGAACCACAGTGCGTTCCTGGTGAGCCTTTACCATAAGCGGCAATTAGCCGATTGTTTAAAGATTGTGGAAACTGCACCAGGAAATTAAGCGCCATTGAGCTGGAAGCACGTGCATTTTGTTTGTTTAGCTTCATATGGGCTTGACCTGAAAAAAAATTGACAACCACTACTGTACTTTGCCCAATAGTGGAAGTGGAGATGAGTGAGAAGAGAACAAAAGCAAGCTGAGGGCATGAATGACTTCTATTACAGTACCAATGCCTTTTTGGAAAGGAAATGAAGGAAAGAAGCCAAAAGAGAGCAAATGTTGGTTTTAGCAAAGGGAAAACTAACCTTGGCAGAGCAAAGAAAGCTGACAGAGAGAGAGGGAAGAAAAGTAGAATGGAGATAACTATTGGTGATAATCACAAGTACTCAGAATTATTGGGTTGAAGGTCCCCTCCAATGTGTGTTAGGTTACCCTTAGAAAATTACAGATATAGTTTTACAGCTAATGAATATTAATTCTGATTTCACCCAACTGGATGGGTTTCCAAAATTAATGCTTTGGAGCTTTCTACATAGTTTGGAAACCAAAGCCTTGCACAAAACCACTTGGGTGCATGACCTAATGGCCAAGGTTAATGGTATAGTAACATAGTTACATAGTTAAATTGGGTTGAAAAAAGACAAAGTCCATCAAGTTCAACCCCTCCAAATTAAAACCCAGCATAAACACACACACACACCCCTCCACTCTTTCACACAAACCATATATGCCCATAGCTATACTAACTGTAGAGTTTAGTATCACAATAGCCTTTGATATTATGTCTGTCCAAAAAATCATCCAAGCCCCTCTTAAAAGCATCAACAGAATCAGCATCACAACATCACCGGGCAGTGCATTCCACAACCTCACTGTCCTCACTGTGAAGAACCACCTACACTGCTTCAAATGAAAGTCCTTTTCTTCTAGTCTGAAGGGGTGGCCTCTGGTGATCCTCTTTATGGGTAAAAAGGTCCCCTGATATTTGTCTATAATGTCCTCTAATGTAAATACATTAGAGGACATTATAGACAAATATCAGGGGACCTTTTTACCCATAAAGAGGATCACCAGAGGCCACCCCTTCAGACTAGAAGTAAAGTGTAATCATGTCCCCTCGCAAGCACCTTTTTTCCAGAGAAAACAACCCCAACCTGGACAGTCTCCCCTCATAATTTAAGTCTTCCATCCCTCTAACTAGTTTAGTTGCACTTAGTCTCTGCACTCTCTCCAGCTCATTTACATCCCTCCTAAGGACTGGAGTCCAAAACTGCACTGCATATTCCAGATGAGGCCTTACTAGGGACCTATAAAGAGGTATAATTATGTTTTCATCCCTTGAGTTTATGCCATTTTTTATGCAAGACAGAACTTTATTTGCTTTAGTAGCTACAGAATGACACTGCCCATAATTAGACTACTTGTTATCTATAAAAACCCCAAGATCCTTCTCACTTAAGGAAACTCCCAACACACTGCCATTTAGTGTGTAACTTGCATTTATATTATTTTTGCCAAAGTGCATAACCTTGCATAATTAACAGTCAGAAAGAGTTGATGTACGGCAGAAGTAACAAACCCAACACTTGTTTATAGTCTTTACAGAAACATCCCTGGCCCAGTTCTGCTCCAATTGCATAAAATAATTATATAATAAAAAGATGATCGCAATTCTCAGTGTGTTTGGAACTTAAGTACAATACAGTATTTGCACTACATGATTGTTAAGAGCCAAGTTCTTTTAAGGAAGTATATCTGTGCTGGGATTTCCTCTTCATTTCAATTTATATTTATAGAGAGGTAACTGAAGATATGCCAATTATTACAGTGACCACCCAAGAGAGTGTGGTACTTGCAAAAGCCCTTGTGCTAGGCTACTGAAGGCTGGAGATGAGAGGGACCGATAACAGTAGAGGATGCAGTTGTCCGCACAGGATGTTACACTGCTCTACAGGCTTTCATTTCGTTGAGTCAGATATTTGGTTCCTGTGGAAAATGTAAATGAGCCATAAAAAGAGTAAAGAGAATTTCTACTGAACTATTCTGAGAGATGATGTAACCCTGAGAGGTGTTGCATATGGGACATTGAGTCTTGATGGTAAAGGGGTTTAAAGTCTGGCCAGAGCAATCTTGAGAATCTTTGAAAGGACTAAGTGGAAGATTAATTAGGTTGATTAGAAATGAGAAATATATTTGTAGTGTTCCTGTAAGTTTATGTATGTACAAGTTATTTGGTTACATTTACTAATTATGAGTAGTAAACAAAAAATGCAATAAAAATACTTTAGCCTTAGACCTATGACCTGTTGCTTCCTGTAACCTACTACTTAGTTGGAACCAAAGGTGATTGTGGGTGCTCACGCATGCTCAGGGCACCCCTGTGGTTCCGGTGTTCACAGATGCCCTTTTGGGGCCCGGGCTTTCTGCTACTGTACTGAACAAGAGGTTGCGCGACATAGAATGAAGTCCAGAGCAAAAGAATTGGCGCTGAGGGTTAAAGGACAAGGAAAGGCAAATAAATAAAATCACATTTTTACTTTCTTTAATGAAAAAGAAATCTTTCTTTAATGAAAAAGAAATCTTTCTTTAATGAAAAAGAAATCTCTCTCTCTCAATATACTTTAATTAAAAACTGTGTACCATTTTTATAATAAACCTGACTGTATGCAGTGAAATTCTCCCTTCGTTTAGCGCTGGGGATAGGAATTGTCAGACGGTCCCTAACTTCTGGCAGGGAAACAATCATACTTATGAACAGCAGGGGGAGCCCCTGCCTTACTTACAGCCATGCAGAACTCAAACAGCTTTGTTTTTTTATCATTTATGCTGATCCCTAAGCAGCACAGACCACACTGAGCATGTGCAGTGCCAGTGTCAGACAAAGATGTATAACAAAGTTACAAGATGACAGCCCCCTGTGGCCAACTTTGAAAGCATAAATAATTTGTTTGATTAGGCTTGTGGTGCAGTAAGTTCATGTTTATGTTTAGTATACAAAATACAGCATTTCTAGCCTTATTCTTTTTTACACTTTCCTTGTCCATTAAGTATAAAGTATATCCCCATATCGGCAGTTATGCTGGGGGGAGGAGGGAGGGTGGTCTACGTGGGGTGGGGGTACATTTTTTTCTTATTAGATGGTTGGAAATGGTAGAACCTGTGAATTAGTGTTTTCGTCTGTCTCCCAGGTACAGGCAACTGGTACAGAAACATGGGCAATACCTTTTTTGACCTCTGCATCCTTTAGGTCTTGGATCCCCCTGTAATGCTGATTCCAAATGTGCATGACTGAAACAGCATGTTGTGCCAGTGATGAGAAATTGAGAATATCAGGGAATGTCCAACGCAGGATTGTGGATCTTTGCACATTCCTCCTTGTTTGTCAGTTCCCTTTCAGGACCGCAATCCGTGGGACAGCAATGTCTGATCTGACCACTGTGCCCATGTAACTGCCCTGAAACTTTGCATCAGCTTTTAGGCTGTTTTGCATCATTTTAGTTGCTGATGTAACTGCAGCCGATACACTCACTGGTGTGTGGGAACTCAGCTGATGCTTTGGCCTAGCTGCTTTACAGCTCATATATCCAACTTGGGTCCCTTTTCCTTATTCAGGGTTGAATGAGATTCATCCTCCACATTCTCTAGCTGTGTTACTATCTTTGCTGGTTGGCTATTTTTGGACTTAGGAATGTTTATTATAAATTATTTATAAAGTGCTGTCATGCTCTGGTTCAGACTCAGTACAAACACTTAAAGGACTGTGCTCCACTGATTCTATAAGCCATGTGACTGGTTAGGTATTCTTTATGGCTCATTTCTAAAGGGTTTCTGATTATTGTATGGGGAAAATATACTCCATTTATTTTTTAAACTTGGTTGTAAAAGATACTTTTAAAAGGGATCTATCATGTATTATGTATCACTTTCTGTGCAGGAATATTCTGTGTCACTATTTTTATATCTGCATTTATTTTATATACAGGTGCATTTTTGACAGGTGTTTTATATTATAAGTGGGCTTCAATCACAGGAACAGGGAGCATTACAGGAAGTGAAATAACGCCAGAAAGAGTTTGCTTTGGACCCCTGTACTTTCAAAGATCACTGCCAAAAAACAAGGTTTATTTACCGCTTTCTCTGTGAATGTTATGCTGATTTATGGCCTGTGCTGGGCCATAGATAGGATTATATAGAGCATTACATAATCTGAGTGCCTTACGTGCTTCTGTCACAGGGCCCCTTTGAAAGTATCTATTAAAATGACATGTTCACCATTCTGGAAGGGCAGCAAATACATTAGCACAGATGCTACACACATTCCTCTGCATCAGTTCTTGTGGTAGCTACATCCATGGAAGCTCTATGTACCTTGTTCAGGTACAAGTTCCTTTTAGAATGCTTAAAGTGTTTGTATTGTGATTGTCTTTTATATTGAGCCAACCAGGTCTGGATTGGGAGTCAAAAATGGCCCTGGTGTTCCAAGTACACAGAGGCCCAAATAGTCCTCCACCAGCCCACTAAATAGTGACCGTCTATGGGACATTACTGCAGCCCCTCATTTGCCAGAACCCACATATTGCCAGGCCTGTAATCAACATAGTACTACACGGAATGGTATCCTACCCCACTTCTTAGGGCCCACCATAGTTTTTAGTGGGTGTGTGCACATATGTCTTTAAGTACTCAGATGTACTCAATATGTTTCATGCTTATGAGGAAGTGGTGCTAACCACAAAACGCGTCAAGCGTGTATGCTCCTGTCATTTTAAGGATTCTACAATAAAGTGAATTTTATAGCCCCAGCGACAGAGCTCCGTGCTTTATTTACGGATTTTGGAATTTACCGCCCTTGGGAGAGGGCAGATATACGTTGCAGCTCTACGCATTGAGGGTGTTGGAACATGTGAGTGCTCCCTTCTACCTTGTATTTAGGGCCCACCATAGAACCTGACATCTAAGGCCCACTCTCACAGCATTTTCCCTATATAAACCCTATAGCACAATGTGGCTATAAAGGCGTCTGGTGGAATTAAAAGGGCTGATAGGAATAATCCTAGAATGGAACTCACACCTAATGTGGACACATATTTGTGCATCCCTGTTACTAGGGGTAGGCAGAAGAAGCCTTTGGCTCTGAGTGAAATTGGGATGGGTCTCAGTAGGAGGGTTAACGACTGATGGGTAAGGGAGAGGCTGGAGAACTGCAGGGGGGAAGGTATCTGAACCTGGGTGTGATGATGATATGTGGACAAAGAGCAGGGAAGGTGAATTGAGTCTGTGTGGGGGTGACGTTCGAATCGTGGGGGTGGAAGGAGCGCAAAAATTATTTTTCTAATAGACACATTTCAATTTCTCATAGGACACAAGTGAGAAAAAGGGCAGCGCATCTCATTGGTGTTACTGAAACACAGAGATAACCATCTGAAGATCCACTAAATGTCGAATGAGAAGACCAGTTAGGCAAGCATTACATTGCTGCATAGAGTATTCTTAGTGCCCACAGAACCAAAGCAAATATCAGAAATTCATTAAAGGGCACCAATCACAGCCAAAACCAAACACATATTAACAACCTGACCAGTACAACCTAAACATGTTTAATCAAACTACATATACAGTTTTTTGAAAGAAAAAAAAAAGTTTTTAAAAAATCCCATACTTTGTCTAATGGGTTCTCTCACTGAGGGAGTCCATACTGTGACTACAACATGCAAATGAGTTCACGAGCATGCTCAGATTGTAGCACTGCCCTGAGTATTCTACCCAGAATGCCTAGCTTTAGTAAACTCTAAAAGTATCACGAGAAGGGCAAACAGCAACTTCCACAAGGTGGCAGCACTAGCAGAAGTTTGGCAGATTTCAAAATAGCTTAGAAGGTTTATTAGGCAAGCAAGAAATTTCAACTGAGCATGTGCGAGATTTCAGAGCTGCAGTTGGCTGTGAAGATATAGGTAGGAGGAGCCAGTGAAATCCAAGATGCCTGCCTCAGCTAGAACTGCAGTGGAGATAGGGGAGATTTTGCAGAAGGTACAGTGAGCTGATGATTTACATTATACAAACAATTCTTACTGTTTTAAAAATCCGATTTCTTGAACTTTCACATAGTGCATTCACTTAGTAAATGATTGTAGTTATCATTGGTGCCCTTTAACACTCTTCATGGCTGCTCCTGCAAGCATCTGTCTAGAATTTTTTTCGTTGCATGCCTGTATTCTATTATGTCCTTGATCTGTCTAAGCAAGAGGTTTTTCCCTTCAGGTAGTTTAGTCTTGTATCAGTCATTCATCAATAATTTAAAATATATCTGGAAGATCATATATGCTTTTTTTAAGCTGGGCTTTCAGTTTTATCTGGGAGAGAAAATAGGCATTGCCAAAGTTTACCATAAATGAGATTCAAGTTGAGTCGCTCCTGCCACTGCTCTGTGGCTTCCCATCCCTAGGGGTCCAGCTCCACAGTTTGGGAACCACTGATTTATGCCTATAGCACTTGGCATAGAATGTTTCTGTATGTCCAATAGCATTAAAATCCTTTGGCTTATTCTTAAAAACTACAGAATGATTTCATTGGACTTTTGATTTTGGCGACTTTACATCTTAAAGAGCAACACATAATTCAGGTTGGAACCATCGTCCATAACCATAATCCTGCAAAAATACACGACTCAACATTTACGGAAACAGAGGTTGTTTTTGTGTCTGGAAATAAACATCTTTTTTTTTGTATTCTAGCACATCATCTATTCGTTCCTTGTAGAATTGTGTGGATTAGGTTTGTCACCTGGCTGGCATTTTGCTGGTCTGGATGGAAAAAATGGTACTTGGTGCCAATGTTGCTCATAGGGAAGAACCACAACAGGGGGAAGAGGGATGACTTTTCCAGGAAAGTTGGCAATTCTTTTCTGGTTCTCTGTCCCACAGAATCTGTCTCTGGTTAGATAGGTAAGTCACATTCACATAGAACATTGTGTCAGTATTACGATACTGTTGATATAATAAAAGCTGCCGTGCTCTGTTTATAAGTTATCATGTATTCTTAGGGTTGGCTCTTCCAGGAAAAATATGTATTTATATTTTATTCCTACTAATAACATTGGGATCAACCTTTAAAAATACCGGCCAGGCCAGTAAAATACTGCCAGGTGGCAACCCTAGTAGCCAATGACAGGTCGACTTGGCCTTGTGTTTTGGATCATTGTCATGTTCGAATGTCCAAGTAAGTCCCATGCACAGCTTTCGGGATGAGGAGGGCAAATATTCCTCCAGTATTTTTTGATAGCTTACTGCATTCATTTTGCCATCAATTCTGACCAAATTCCCTGTGCCTTTGTTGCTCACACATCCCCAAAACATCAGTGATCCACCACCATGTTTCACAGTAAGAATGGTGAACCTTTCATCATAGGCCTTGTTGACTCCTCTCCAAATGTAGCATTTATGGTTGTGGCCAAAAAGTTAAATTTTAGACTTATAACTCCTTGGGGGCAAATTCACTAAGATCTGAAATTTCGCTACCGTTCGTCGCACTTTGCCAGGCGAATTTTCGCCAGCACTTCGCAAATTCACTAAGATGCGAATTTGCACTCATGGCAGCGAACGTTAGCGAAGTAGCACAACCATTACTTCGCCAGGCAAAGCGCCGTTACGCTAGCGATGCCTAATTTGCATACGGCGAGAACTTAAGGGTATAATAGAAGTATATGTTACAGCCACTACATTCCACTACACAAGCCCAGGAAACCTGTAATAAATTAAATAAAGTTGTCCTATTGCCCTACATGTGCCCCCTGTATAGCTGTGTTGCCATATGTTAGGAAATGTAGGGGGGAAGGAGGGCAACCTCCCAAAAAAATGTATTTTTTTCAGACTATCACCCTCCAATGGTAAAACACGCCAGTGTCTTTTTGGGACTTAGAAAACTCCTATTGTATTGAACTTCGCCTGGTCTGACCAGGCGAAGTAAAGTCTAACGTAAGTGGTAAAGTTCAGTAAAATGTTGAATTTGCGTAATTACAATCCTTCGAATGCAACTTCGCCTGGCGTAAGGGTGCGAAGTTGCGCAAGTCTATCTACATGGCTAGCGATAATTCGCCAGAGTCGGTGTTAGTGAATTTGCGAAGTTACGAAATGACGTCATGCTGGCCAATTAGCGCTAGCGTTAGACGCTTTGCGCTTTAGTGAATTTGGGCCTTGCAAATGACTTTGTGCCAGAAGGTTTGAGGCTTGTCTCTGTGCTGTTTGGCATATTGTAAGCAGGATAATTTGGGGTATTTGTATTTGGTATTTGAGGTAATGGCTTCCTTCTGGCAACTCAATCATGCAGCCCATCTTTCTTCAAGTGCCTCCTTATTGTGCATCTTGAAACATCCACACCTATATTTCACCTGAAGTTATTTGTGGGGTTTTCCTTGCATCCCGAACAATTTTTCTGGCAGTTGTGTCTGAAATATTAGTTTTATTTGGTTTGATTTCAACAGAACCCCTAATTTTCCACGTCTTAATTAGCTGATTGACATTCACAATTTCTTTGATATTTTCTTATATCCCTTTCCAGTTTTATAGAGTTCAACTACCTTTTCCCACAGATCCTTTGACAATTCTTTTGCTTTCCCCATGACTTAGAATCCAAAAAACATCAGTGCAACACTGGATGAAAGATACAAGGGTCTGTCAGGAGTCCAGAAAGTTTTCCTTTATACACACCCACGGGTGGTTACCTTTAATAACTAGTCCTTTTGTGTCAAGTAAGAGTAGGGGCAGATGGGGAGATTTAATCGCTTGGCGACTAATCTCCTCTTCTGCGGGGCAGCAATCTCCCCGAACTGCCTTCTTCCTGCCTTCCGGCTTCTTGAATGCGAAAATGCCAGGGCAATGCACTCCCGGCTCTTCAATTTCCGAAATTGGCTGAAGTGGAAACTTCGTCCGATTTCGGAAAACTAAGCACCGCGAGTGTGTTGCGCTGGCGTTTTCTCATTCAAACAGGCTAAAGGCAGGAAGAAGGCAGTTCGGGGAGATTGTCGCTGAAGAAGAGGCCAATAGTTGCCAGGCGACAAATCTCCCCGAATCTGCCTGTCTGCCCCTACCCTTAGATTGCATGTTATCAGGCCAAATCACCCGGGTATGTAAACTTTTGATCAGGGTCATTTGCGTAGTTGAGTAGTGATTATGATTTAAAGAGTAAACACAGTTGTCTGACAATAAATGGCTTCAGCCAACCACTAACCATGAGTGAAAGAAACGTTTTTGTGTTATCATTCATATTCTCTGAAAAATGGTAAAGAAACCATAAATTCTGCCAGGGTATGAGCACAACTGTAGATCTGAAGTTCTGTATAGCATGCTTAACTCCTCTTGCAAATGGTTGAATGCCAGAGATCCTTACGGTTAACGTGTTCATAAGAGTTGCCAACTGTAGAAGACTCCATCAATGGTTCCTCTAACACAGTTGCGCAGGGCAGGTAGATCAGAACACCGTTTAGAACACCTAATCTGTGCAATTATTTATTGGCACCAGTATACAGACTCCTTCTTAGCTTCTCAGCAGTAGATCATGGCAAACAACCTTTGAAACCCATTACTTTGACTGGGACCCCTTATAATATGTGTGTGTTGCCTCCACAGCCCATTAAACATTGAAACCTTTCTACTGTCCTATTTTCCCTTCGTTTCCTACCCGGACTTAACTCGTTCTTTTTGGGGGGGGCATAACCCAGGCTCTAACTGAAGCCCTCTCAAGAGTATAGGTCTCCTTTTTATATTTCTGTACATAAACTTGTATAATTGTTCAGCATCTGGAACCTCTTAAGTTTGTTGCAGAACATTTCTGTAATATTTTTAGCCGTAATGACTGGATACCAACATAGTAACCAACCCTAAGATTTGCAAAACATTGTTCTGCTTGGATTATGTCTTGAAAGACACATATTGTAGACTTAGAAACCCAGAACAATTTATTTTCAGGCATTTACCCTGGAACAAATTGATTTATTTTGGTAACTCTGTTGCACTAGTTCCATTTGACTTGCAAAACTAAGCCTCCTGTACTGGTGTTTGCAATTGCTCCCACCTTCTCCATGGTTGAAATCCAAAAGATTTACCCTTCCAGGAAGGGTGTTTGACCTAGGCAGGAGGCCATGAAAGAACCAGCCTGAGAAAAGGACTGCTACAGGCACAAATAAATATCTAACCACAGAAGAAGAGAAACTGTAGTAGATGGAAATCTGGCATCTTGTGGCAAGAGAGGGCTCTGTGCTAAATTTTGCACCAGGTCCCACATGCCTATGGTTTTACCCTTCTGTATAAAGTAACATATTTGGTTAAACATTCCACGTTCTCTTTGTGCTGTAAGTATATATAATATAGTGTGTGCAATCTTATGTCCTCTCTTCTTCACTACACCTCCATTATACTGTACATACATCTACCCTATACATAATATTTTCTTGAGCACACAATGCTGTCATTATTCATTTACTGTTGTGTAAATAAAAACCAGACTCATCCCTATTTGCTGAAACCATAATGGGTTATGAAATCAGTGCCCTGCACTCTTGCCCAACACAAGAGCTGGCAAATATTGTAACTCTGCCTGATGCAAAAAAGGGGGTATGGCGCAAGAAACACAAAAAATGCTTTATTAGCAGGTTGCCAAAGACCTTTGGCTTTTTACAATATGTGAAATGGCAGGGATACCAGACAGGGCTATCTTCTGTTGTAAGGGACCTGAGGAAAACAGCCTTTGTAGTTCAACAACAACTCATGGGCTACAGGTTGAACAGCATATAAAGTATTGTCTTTGATATCTTCCCTACTGTCACCATCTTGCCCTGATGCCTAAGGCTAGGGCCAGATGATGAAGACGATTGTGGAGAATCCACTGTTCTGCTGCTCCCCTTGTCTGAGGGCAGGGGCGGATTGTGGGGCGAAATGCAAAATGTTGTCTACCTGCACCAGAGCAAATATAATGCTCCCGGGTGCAGGTAGGAGAGCGGATTCTCTACGTGCCTCGTCTGGCCCTAGCCTACATCTTACCCTAATATGCCTCATATTCCCCAATGCATTTTAGCGACAGCTCAGGAGATACTTTTACAGACCATTGTTAGACATAAATGAAGCTGTTTTAGGGTCCACATGAATTCAGAAGTTCAGAATGCAATGACATCCTGGAGTACGGAGCAGGAACTAGGCAAGGTCAACATCATCTACATGGGATGAAGATTATTCTGCATGTTGTTTCAATGCACCTGAATTTTGGGAATCCGTGAGGTTCACACAGAAGCATCATTTAATTGATACTCTCATGGGAAAACATGTTTTTTTCAAAATGCATCAGTTAATAACGCTGCTCCAGTAGACTTCTCCACTGAAATCCATTTCTCAAAAAAGCAAACAGATTTTTTTTTATATTTAATTTTTAAATCTGGCATGGGGCTGACCTGACTATAGTTGGGAGGGGTGGGAGTTTAAATAATTAGTGGTGAGCACCACTTGTCCTTGTTTGTTATAGTTATACAGGAGCAGTGACCAGCTCTCTGTTGTTGTTCCCGCCCCTCCCAGCTATAGTCCTATAGTCAGGTGATCCCACTGGTGTCTAATAAAAGGGCAACCAAGTTTGGGAGTTTTACTTTGAAAGCAGCAAGTAAGTTGCAGGTAAAACTTAGTCCCTTTTTAAAATGTATAAAATGAAGTAATAGAATTCTTAATGAATCAGATGCAATTGGAGAGTAGGACTGGCCAGATATGGGACTTTGACATTGTTGATCAGCTTAAATATATTGCAATATATGGACAAACAATCCCTGTTTTGTTTAAAGGGTAAGGCAATTTTTAATAGCTGTATGCACAAAATGTCAGAGATCCTGAAACTCTTTTTTTACATCTATTATAATATTGGCTTTGAAAGCTACTTCTAACTTTGCCATAAAGTATTTGCATGATGCTTTTACATTACCTGTCTGATCCCCCATGTTCCTGTATGAGGGGGCTGCCATATTTGTGCAGCAGGAGTCCGTTAGCATTAGAAACTGTAACTAACAGGCTGAGATGGGACAGTCAGGTTGGCAAAGTCAGAGAGTCAGAGAGTCAGGCTTAGGAACTTCAACTAACAATTCTATACAAAAACAAACCTCTCAGCAAAAAATGATCAACATGACCTATAGGTAACATTTAATGTACATTCATGTTAAAATTATTTTTTTTGTGTCAATATCACTTTAAATATATTGATAATGGGTTGAGTGCAGAGCATGTCTTGTATTTGTCTATTATTCCATCTATTTAGCCTTTAGCCTCTGTGTTCTCATAGAAATAGGGAATGGCCATGAAATAAACGTTTAGCAGCAGGAGGGCGCACTGACACCTGGGCCCACCGGGAATTTTCCTGGTACCCAGCGGACCAGTCCGACACTGCTCTCAGTAAAGGGATCTGCTGCTGCTGCTGGACGCACACAATGTTCAACTGTCTGTCTGTACAGTAGCGGCGAATCGTACTCACTGTGCGAGGGGTTAAAGGCATCGGTACAGGCTCAGGGAACATTCCCGTAGATTTTATTGACAGGAGAGCCTTGGGATACTCCCATTGACGCAAAAAAATGTTCGCCGCGCCTCTTTCCTCCCCAGAGCCAATGAGCGTCCGAGAAGTGGACGAGCCTCCCTCCAGCCTTCCCCTGTTCCACACACGAGTCATGTGATTCTGGTTAGTAGTACTGCTGAGCTGCGGGCAGACGCACGACTCGGACACCCGTTGCTGACTACGCTCCCATAGCCCAAGGGCACCAAGGGGACAACTACTAACGCTTTCCAGCGATTCCCCGGATCCGCCGCTGCGTAACTGCACTGGTACGTACCATCCTCCCTCCCCCGCGGTACAGCTCTAGTTTAGAGCGCTCCCCGTGCCATATGGTGACTTGTTGTCATCCATGCTGTTTACATTTTACACGCTATTCACAAGGCGATAATGTAGTAAATAGTGCAAAGTGTCTTAGGGTCTAGTTACCCATGTCAACCTGTCCTCTTGTATAAGACTCTTTGGCATTATTAATATTATGACGTCTGATCTTGCTCAGTTTTATACACTTGCTTGCACTGTATGACACTTTGTACTGACCGTAGAGTAATGTTTAATAACCTCCCCAGAGAGATTTTATTGAATGCCTGAATGCATGACTGCCGCATGCTTTTATTTTTCTGCTGCAGAGCAGGGAGGTGATTCGTTACCCTGTGAGCTCTTTTCAGGAGGTTTTACAGATTGGATAGTGGAATGCAATAGATCCCGCCTCCCCCTGCACCCTATGTAATGCGACCTACTTTCCCTTTATTCTACTTTGCTCATCATGCGGCTCTCAGTTCCATGGCATTGGTGTTTACATACAGTATATGCAGTATATGTCATCTATATAACTCTGTTTATGTTCCGTCTAGTCTCCCTGTGCCTGTGAACCTGGTTCCTTTTAGCCCAGTGTCTCTATTACACCAGATAAGAGAAAATAAGGGAAAACTTAAAATCAGGGAATGTAAAATTGTTGTTCGACTGTACAAGTCATCTATATACCCATGTTTATGTTCCCTCTAGTCTGGTTCCTCTTAGCCCAGTGTCTCTATTTCACCAGATCAGAGATGTCCTTCCTACAGCCCCACAGCTACTAATCAGCTACAACTACACTCTGCTGGGGATTTCTGAGAGATGTAGTTGAACTACAGCTGTATGTGGATTGGTTTGTGCTGGGATCTGATGTATATTAAAACTCTTCATGGTTCATGCCATTTTCAATGATTTTAGTCTGTGTATAAATTGCCAGTTTGAAGGCTGGTAGTTGTGAAGCAGAGCATGTAGTTCCATGATATCTGGATGGCTGGAAGGTGCCCAAATTTGTAGTAAAATGCACAAAATTAAATGCAGCAAGCTAAAGCATATGCGTGGTGCTGATCCCAAAGAGCTTACAATCTAAGAGAGCTGTTTATGTATTTTTTTTTTTTTATCTGTTCCACGTTGAACTAGCTGTGTATAGTCTCTGGCTGTCTATGAAAGCATTGGGACTCTTACAATACCCCTGTATAGCACTTTAGCTGGGGACCTTGGCTGGCTGGGCTGGGGCTGCTTTGGGGAGAGAGGGTTGAGAGCGCAGCTATTTCTGCATGTGATTCTCCTGCGCTGTTATGGTGAGAATGTTGACAGTAGGAGCCAGGCATGGAGAGAGAGAGAGAGAGAGAGAGAGGAGGGAGAAAGAGGGGGGTTACTAGCGGTCATGTTCAATGCTGGGGCCATGAAAAGGGGAGTGGAGTTTTAACACAAGGACTCAATAACAGGCTGTACAATAAGCCATTCACAAACAGCATCAAGGCTGAGCTGCATTAACCCTTTGATTTGCTGCTGCTTTAAGGAACTGATTCACATATTTTCACATCGAGGAGATTTGGCACACAATGAATTGAGAAGCCATTCCTGGCATCATAAGACCCGAGAGATATTGATACATTGGATTATCAAAAAAGCGTGCCCGGTTAGACCTGTTCTGCTTATGGGCTGCCTACGGTAGGGTGCGGGGTAAAGTTGACAGGCAAGAGTTGCTGCTGACCTGCAGAGCTCACGCTTAGATCTATTCAGTAAAGCAAGTTCTCTATTTCTGTTAGTTGACTGCTGGTGTAACAAGTCATTGAACAAACGAGACATGGGCTGGTGACAGTGTCAGGGGCCCTGGGATGGAGAAAGCGATCAAACTTCAATTGGGAAAGTTTGTATTGGAGTAAAATGATATACTGCCTGCCTTTGATCAGCAATTGCCCTGGCTCTGCTCTACCTATAGCAGTATCCTATGAAAATGGAAAATTTAGGAGTAAAACTGGGCTCCCATTCCTGGAACTAAACCCTAATAATGAATGTGTCTAAAAATGCCACATTTTATATATTAAACTCATTGCACCAGCCTAAAGTTTCAGCTTGTCAATAGCAGCAATGATCCAGGACTTCAAACTTGTCACAGGGGGTCACCATCTTGGAAACTGTCTGTGACACTCACATGCTCAGTGGGCTCTGAGCAGCTGTTGAGAAGCTAAGCTTAGGGGTCGTCACTAATTATCCAGCAGAAAATGCAGTTGGGCTGTAATATAAGCTGATGCTATAGGGCTGATTATTAAATTCTGATGCTAATTGCACTGGTTTCTGTGCTGCCATGTAGTAATTATCCCTATTAATGACTAATCAGCCTTATATTGTGACTATATTTCTATTCTATGTGTACTGTATATTGTGAGTGGGTCCCTAAGCTCAGTAAGTGACAGCAGCACAGAGCATGTGAATCAGTGAATCAGAAAAGAAGATGGGGAGCTACTGGGGCATCTACTGGGGAGACACAGATCTTTACTGCTAAAGGGCTGTGGTTGCCTTGGGCTGGTACACAAGCACAAAACATCATGTACAACATTTCTACTTACTTCTTTAGTTAAGCTTTAGTTCTCCTTCAGAATTACTTTTAAAAGACTTCTGTACTAACATAAGTATTAATTGCAGCAGCACATTAATCAATATCACAGGGCTGAGTGACTAGAATAAGTGTTAACTACACCAGTGAAGTTATCCATCTGTTATTTCTGTTTTTTTTAATTTTTTAATTCAATCAGAAAGAAAAGCAAAGTCCAGTGATAATTGGCGTAACCAGATGATACTGAGCCCCACAGCAAATTATTTTTAAGGCCCCCAACATATCCAGACGTTGTCCTGTTTTATCAATATGGATTGAAATTTCTCATTAATTAGGACCTCATAGGGCCCCCTGTACTTTCTCAGCCCCCCTGCAGTTACATCCCTGCTCCAGTCACTATGGATAACTGCATTGGTTTAATTTCAACATCTGGAGGGTTGAAGGAAAGAGTTATTTGGAAGTAACATCGTGTATGATAAAGACGTAACAGCAATTTCTTCCCCCCCCCACCCCCCACTAAATCTATGTGAGTTTTATATAACACGCTTGTTGCCATACGTGTCCCCTTAAGTAAACATTATTATTTGTGTAGCGCTGCTTAGGGCCCAGGGGCCGCTTTTCAGGCTTTTGAATTTTGCTGAGAAAAAGGCTTAAATGTCACTATAACAAAAGAGCATCAAAAACACCAGATGTCTGGATCATATCCTAATAAATAGCAGAACACGTGTAGATTCACCAGTGGAATTCGGGGAGCTCAGGGCATCTGGATCAATTAACCCTTTACAGTATCATGTCTGCTGCGTTGTTTTAAGAGACAGAAGAGGGATCAATCAATACTGCTTTCAGTTGTAGCAGGAGTCAGTTCTGATACGCTGTTTCAACAAGAAGAGAACAAGAAGGGCCAGGCAGATATGACTTTCAATAGCTATTACATTTTCAAATAACTTGAACACCATTGAAAATATGTAATCAATGTATACAGGGACCTGTTATCCAGAACACTCAGGCTTTCTGGATAGCAGATCTTTCCATAATTTGGATCTTCACAATAAGGGTTAATTATATCTTAGTTTGGATCAAGTACAAGCTACTGTTTTATTATTACTTATTTATTATTGTTATTATTTGGAATAACAAGGTCTCAATGGGAGACAGCCTTTCCGTGATTTCCGTGGATAATGGGGTTTCCGCATAACCGATCCCATACCTGTACAGGAAAGTTGCTTAGAATTCCATTTTTGTTCATTTGGGAAGGGTGATCGTTTTTGGGTTTGCATCCCCCCTTTAAACCGTTCTGCACGCAGTTGGCGTTCTGTGCATGCGGCATCTGTGGCTGTGGTCCGTTTAGTAAGAAGATAAAAGAATCTTCTGTCTCTCGTTAGTTGTTCTGTAAAGAAGTATTTTAATTACATCCAGAAATGGGGAAGATGAGTCCACGTATCTGTTGGTCCCGGTGGAATCATTGCTTACGCTTACATAAGACTAGTCAAGGGTAGGTGCATTGCTGATGATTGGCAGGTATGAAGGTGACACTTTTAAAACTGCCGGTTTAGTGAAATCAGGCTGCAGACTGAGCTGGATTCTGTGCAGCCATGCAGTTTTTGTTTTGTGTTTTGTCGCTATCTAACTACAATCTCAGGCATCCGTAAGGGTTTCTTTGCTATTTTACTGATGCCTTTAATAATTGCCGAATGACTTATGTTAGAAAGGGTTCTGGATAGTTTCAGGTCTCTATAGTAAAGGATATGGTATCAGGAAAGATGCATTCTGCTTGCTGGCCAGAAGGGGTGCTAGTGGGCAGTTCTTATTTATAATTTTATGGGACATTCCTTTCAGAGATCAGAACTTTCACAGCTATGTAGGAAAAAACGAGGAGCTGTTCCATGTTTGCCTTGAGGAAGAGACACGGGGGCCGAATGAAAAATAAGTGTTATACCATTCGCAAATATTGTGCAAGCTCTACTGACTTTAAATGGAAAATATGTGTCTATCCACCTGCAGTCCTAAAACACAACACTCCCAGTATCCAAGTTCATTAACCTTAGTCATTTTATGGGGGCCACAATATATTTCTTAAGGAATCATTCACAGTGCTTAATATTTTGGTGCCGGTATTAACCCTGTAGGTGCTAAGAGCCTTAAATCATCACATGCCCGGTTAACGATCTGATTAATAAGTAACCATTCAAAGACACTGATAAGATTTTAACAATCTTTCTAGTTTAGTTAAACACAAGCTTGAACACACATGAGAAATAACATGTGATCTCAACCATTGGGATCATATGCTGCGCGTTGAACTCATGAAATTCCTATGCGTTTCCAGTAGGAATAGAATATTCTGTAAAGGGTCAGTAAAGGGAATGAGCAGAATGGCAATTGTCTTGCTAGTAGGGGTCTATGTTGATAGAGGGAATGGGTCAGCCGTAGACATTTACTAGAACATACCACTATATACTTTGTATATTACGTGGCTTGTCCAGAGTTGTACCAGGGCAGTGCAGTGGATAATGATCCAGTGAATAACTCAACAGCGTCCAATCAGAAATTTCTGAGCGGTCATCTTCAGTAAAACTAATGAAAGCAGAATTCTGATTGGTTGCTGTGGTACCTTAGTGCCACCTGATTTGTTCCATTTTATTACTAATGTTAAAGGAGAACAATGGCAAAAATTAAAACTCAAATAAGCTTCATCATAAGACGTTTTCCAGATATTAAAAATCTCTACCGTTTCTGAAATAATCAAGTTTATCTTCAGGCTCAAGCCAGACGGGAAGATTCGGGGAGATTCGTCGCCTGGCGACTAATCGGCTGGCGACAAATATCTCCGAATCGCTTCCCCCTGCCTTCCAGCGACTTAATGAATAATCGCCTGCGCCTATTCACACGCCGCACTGCGCTTTCCCGAAATCGCTCAAAATTGCCTAAGCAGGCAACTTCGAGCGACTTCGGAAAAGCCAGCGCCGCGTGTGAATAGGCGCAGGCGATTATTCATTAAAGACACTGGAAGGCAGGGGGAAGCGGTTCGGGGAGATTTGTCGCCCCAAAGAAGAGGCGATTAGTTGCCAGGCGACAAATCTCCTCAAATCTTCCCATCTATACCTCATTCTCTCTTCATGCAGGAGTTGGGTGTCCGATATTCATTGACAGTTAAATCTAATATATCTTATAGGGGGGCCTCTTTTGCCTTAGAAGTTGTATTAGAGCTCACTCTATGAAAATCACCAAAGTTTTGTTTGAACTGGAATCAGTTATTTGAGCGGTCTCTAATTCATCTGATAGGCAAAAGGAGCCTCCTATAAGATATATTGGATATGTCAATATCTGACTCCCAACTGCTGCAAGAAGAAAGAATGAAGAGAAACAGATGATGAGTGAGGAAAAGTGAGCATAAACTTTATTATTTCAGAACCAATGCAGAATATTTAATTGATTGTGTTTAGAAAGTTTCTTATTTCAGTATGCCGAAGCTTAAATTACATTTTTGCTATAGTTCCACTTTAGAAGCAGAAGGTCTTTGGGCTTTTGTGCTTGTGTGGACCCACTGCTCAACACATTAACTTATCATGAATCACTTTTGTTGTGTTTGGTAGCCGTTTAGATGGTAAGCTCTTGACCCCTGTTCATCGTACGTTAATGTAAAGAGCTGCATAACTTGCTGGTACTATATAAACAAATGATGATGATGGTGGCAAGGCATGTGGCTAATGGAACCCATCACATCTACACAAAGGCACATGCACCTTTAGCAGTCAGTTTTCTTGTCCGCTAAGTTTAAAAGCATCTCTTCATATACAGGGTCCAAATCAAATTCAAAATGTTCTACGACAGAGCTTCCAAGTGCTTATATCTACTTTATTCAAATAATATCACTTGAAGCCGTTGGCTGGCTGAGAATGCTGGGAGCTGAAGTTGAAAGGTCCAATAGTCCTTGTTGAACGAGAGAGGCATAATCCTTCTGCTGTCTGAGGGGCCAGTAGATTTTTTTAGACCCTGTACATAATCCGCTATTGACTATTCAGTATGAAGTGCGTTGGACAGAGCTGCAGTGTAGTGGGTCTAAGAAAGGCCTAGGCTGGAGGCAGCATGACTGGAGTTTTTTCAGCCGGAGGGGGAAGACTGTTACCCTTATAATGCACTTGCTGTTCATGAGAAAGGACCATTTATCCATCTCCCCACTGGAGCCGGCAATCTTGCCCTCAAGCTGATAGCCAGTCTTAACAGTCTTATAATGGACCTGCGTTAAAACATGCCATTAACAACAAATGCAGCATTTAATTTACTGCCTGTATGTCAAATAAGGGACTACAGTATTTCCCATGTGCCCCCATGGCTGGGGATGGAGAGGTAAAACTATGAATGATATCTCTGCTCTGTAAAACATTAATCATACCTGTATGTGTAGCAGTTATCCAAAAAGTAATGGGCAACTTCTTTCCATCTCAATTTAGCTGAATTACAATGGCCAGCATTAGAGCAATGTCCTTAGGCAAGCTGTATCTGGCATCAATTCTAGCCACTCAGCTGTACACCCCATGAACCTGTAAATATAAACTAGTAGTAGATTTCAATGGTTGTGAAATAGGCACAGCCAATGAAAGATAGGGGCTTCTTGTTTGAGCAAATGAAGTGTCCAATGAGATGGTCCATGTGGATGTGCATCTGATTGAGATACTTAATTTGTCTTCTTGGAGGATGTCGTTATAGAACTTTATAACCTTTCTCAGTGTCTTTTTCTGTTTTGGGGTCAGTTTTGATGTTACTGTTAACAGTTTTGAGCAGTGTCTTGTGGCTGACATAATATTGTTAATATTCCTTTGAGTAGGTGGGAACATCATTGAACTCACTATTGAAAGTCAGTAATTGCGTTTAGTTGATAGAACACCACCTGACTCTTTTTTCCTTCAATTTCAGAATCCCTTCCTTTGGGAATAATCCTACGTATGCTTGTGGGTCCCACACATAAGCTCTTCCAGGAATGGTGGATCACTTGCTTTCTACAGATGAATGCTTCACACATGCTCCAGCTACCATTGGATGTTCTGAAATGCTGATGGGTAGAAGGATATATCAGATGTTGCCCTCTCCTACATCAGAGGATGATAGTGATTCTTCAAGTTTTCGCTCATGTTCTAGTCCTGACTCACAAGTACTCAGCTCCAGCTATGGTAGTGCATGTAGTGCAGAGAGTCAGGACAACATCCTAGACTACCTTCTATCTCACACATCACTGGGCAATGCGTCTTTATCATGGTGGGACAAGAGAAGACAGCAGCCAGTGGTTAAAGAGGAATTTCCTAAGGTTCCGGAGTTCAGTGTGGACATGGAGGAAACAACATTTTTTCATCCCACTCTGGATGAGATTGAGGAGTTCTTAGAGGAAAACATGAAAACTGACTTTAAAGATGAAGATCAACATGATGTCAAGGAGCTGAGGACCTGTGGCCAGTTATTCTCTGATCAATTTATAGAGCCCCATGTAGTTAACAGCAACATGAAGGAGGATATAAATGGAGAGAAGAACAGTTCAACACCAGAAGACGAAAACTCAACAGGTTCTGATCCTTTATCTGTTGATGGTGGAATCCCTGTAATTCTTCAGATACAACCCCTAGAGATCAAGCAAGAGTCCAACACAAACCAGTCATCGCAGTTTCCAGTTGCGCAACTTCTGGTCAATATTCAAGGTCAGACCTTTGCTCTGGTCCCACAGCTAGTCCAGTCATCGAACTTATCCACCAAGTTTGCCCGCATAGCCCCTGTGCCTATCGCTTCTAAACCGGTCAGCCCAGGGTGTGGGGATCAGGGACAATCTGGAGTTGTGATAGGTCAGAAGTTTCAAAAGAATCCAGCTACGGAACTTATTAAAATGCACAAATGTACTTTCCCGGGATGTACTAAGATGTACACCAAAAGTAGCCATCTCAAAGCCCACCTGCGCAGACACACAGGAGAGAAGCCATTTGCTTGTACGTGGCCTGGATGTGGGTGGAGGTCAGTTCATTCAAATAATAATACATACATGGTGACATATTTGGTCTTCTGAATAATAATCAGAATGAAAATGTACTTTTTCTTGTCTTTCTTTCCAATGTATTTTTAGGATCACAAGAGCCAAGGGTAAGGTATACTATCAAGGGCACATTGTCCCAATTTGTGGGAAAGCCACAAAGGCCTGGGACTAGGGAGGCACAAATTAAGGGGACACTGTCACCCAGTCGCCCTTCGGCCCTGGGGGCTGCTGCCTCAGGTTTCCGACTGAGTTTGGCAACTCCCCCAATGTCACGCAAGTGCTTATACGCACAGCATTTTTGCAGTGGCAGGAAGCAAAGCAGGGTGTGGATCTGGGCCAGCGGGGCCCACTAGAGCCGGGGGCTCACCGGGTTTTTTCCTGTTGTCCCGCAGGCCCAGTCTGACCCTGTAGTCGCATCTGATCCCTAACTGCTACACATACTAGGAACACCTAGGAGGACATTTTCTTAATTCTCCATTGTGCAAAGTCCCAGTACCAAAAGCAAAGGAGAGGGGCTGGCAATGTTTTTTAGAAGGGCTGTTAGTGCCTGCCCAATTTTCCAAATTAGTATTTCCTGGGATTGATGCGGTGATCAGCCAATCACAGATCGCCGCATCTTAGCCCTGCCTCCGCCATCACATCCTGCCCCCACTATATCACAGCTCCGCCTCCCACTATGTCTTGGCCCCGCCTCCACCAGGAATCAGTTGGGAGATGAGGTGGCAACCTAAGGGCAGGGGAGCAGACACCAGAAATACAAATCCGGCAGTGCTTCTAATAATGGTTAACATGGTTCTAATTGATCTAGAACAATCTAGATCTAGAACCTCAGCTGCTGAGTGGCATCATAAACCTGTTTCACAATAAATGTATATGTTCTTATAGTTTTTGAGACATTAAATGGTTATTTAGTGTTCTTTTTCCTGCTGCAGCTAGCTCAGTCATGCCTTTGGCGGTTGGCCAATCCAGATAAATGACTTGTGCTGGAATCAGCATGTCATATCAGGGAATTGTATGAATTTCTGTAACACATTTATAGCCAGCACTATTGTATATTGTAACAATACAGTAATAGGACAGGGACTGTAATATAATAGAACATAAATACTGTATATACAATATTTGCAGTTGCAATCAGGATAAACTACGTGTTAAAAGACAAAATAGGAAGGAAGTCCCTGCCCTGAATAGCTTACAGTAAATCAGTATGATTGGTATGGAGCAGGAAAATAATGGTCTTGACAAATTACTAAGAAAACATTAAATAACTCAAAAAAAAAAACGAGTAGGAAGAAAATGTGTTTTTTTATCCATCTGAAAAGTAAAATATGGTTTTGGGAGTGTTCAGCCATGAAGCCGACTTATGGAGCTTATCAGTTAATCATGTTTTAACTCTGGGTGTGTCATAGCACTGAATACACCTGTAGTTTGTAACCTCTATTAAACCCAGGTAGTTATTGTAGCAATACAGGCTTGCTCCTGCTTGCAACCTGTTTGAACATGTGACCATGTGACTAAGAAAAGCTTCTTGTGTGTTGCTTTTAACCCATTTCTGGCAAGGCACTGTTAGAGATGATATACTGATATACTGGAGATATTTAATGATTGCTATACAATATTGGATGTCCTTTGTAGGTTTGCTGTTTACTCTCAAAAGAGACCCCCCCCCCCCCCACAGCAGGGGTGCAACTACAGAGGAAGCAGACCCTGCGGCTGGGGGCCCAGGAACAATTTCAATATATATGAGTAAAAATAGGACAACCTATGGATATTTTGGGGGACCCAAAATTAATGTGCTGTGGGGCCCAGTAATATGTAGTTACGCCACTGCCACAGGATCAATAAATAGTTACTGCTACTGTCTATGGCACCTAACAACAGCTCCTCTGGCACGTGCCAGAATTTAAAGATTGTCAGTCTGGGCCTGAAGACAACTGTCACCCGTTGTCACCAATTCAGCCATTGCGGTGCCATATAGTCACATATAATATAGCAAAAGTGAGAGGACAGGGTCAGACTAGCCCAGCGGGACACCGGGAAAAAAATCCAGTGGGCCACGACCATCATGAAGGTGCTGATCGGCCATGCGCATGCACGAACAGCGGCGCTTAGGGGGCACACGCTAATGACCCTGTACAACGCCAAAAACGCCTGTTGGTCTTCAGGAGGGGGGGGGGGCTGTAGGAGGACATGGAGCTGCTGCAAAGCCAGATATCAGCCATGGCTGTGCTTCATTAGCTCATGTAAATGTGAATAAATGATTTATTGCAGCTATCCACATGACTAACGCATAAGATTAATATCTAGGCAAATATGAGCCACAAGTCCCCTGATCAGCATGCGGTAATTCCCCCCCACCCAGTTCCTAAGTTGAGAGGATCTATGAAGATTTGCCATTCAGTGTGAATGTTACTGGAGTTCAGGCTTCCCAGAAATAGCAGCCTTGTGATATGTGACTGTAATATACATGCGCACCTTCTACTGTAACTACATACTGGGAAACAGCACATTCCCCGATGCTATTTCCACTCTATCTCCTGACTCGTTGCTAATCTGTCTGCAAGGTCATTGGCAAGCGCAGGTTAATTTTCTGGTGAGGCCACACTGACTTCAGTAGTTCTCTGCGGTCATGGCCATGGGTCAAGTTTCAGAGAAAGAATGCCGCTGTGGGATGAGAAAGGAATTTTTTAAAGGGATACTTTCATCCCAAAATGTCAGTTTCATTTTTAAATAGTGCTGCCAAGTTAGAGGATCTGTTATCAAAAATGCCCATTATGAATAATCAGTGGCGTAACTATAGAGGAAGCAGACTCCGCAGTCGCAGCAGGTGCCGGGGGAAAGGGGTGCCTGGACTTCCGGGTCTGCTTTCTCTATAGTTAACAAGAACCCCCCTTCCCCAGCTGTTCTCTTACCTGCGACGGGGAAGCATAGACATGGGACAGAGAGTGGGTGGAGTTTGGGTTGGGATTGGGAGGAGTCTAGGTAGAGAGTGGGTGGAGACAGGAAGTGGGTTATCAAAGTGCGCTGGACCCCTCTGAAGATTTTTTTGCAGGGAGGCCTGACGCACTCTAGTTACGCCACTGTGAATAATCTTCCATATACGACAGTACCTTTTCCCATAATGTCCAAAAGTTCTTCTTCATATGATTAGTTTTCATCTGTAATAACAAGACTGTATCTTGCACTTGTTGTTAATGGAACTTGTATGCATCCATTCTGGTGGCAAAACAATGTTTTATTAATTAATTAATAAATTAATGATGTATTTTTTAGTAGCCTTTAGTGTTGCTTTATAAGACAAAGTAAGAGGACATAATTATTTTATAACATGGCCATTTAAATCACTTTGATTCACAGTTTCGCCGTAAAATTCAGGTTCATGAGGTTTACTTATATTTTACATTGATTTACAGCTGTTAGGGTAATGGCAAATATTGTCACTTTTTGCAAATGTAGATGAGCCAGTTATCACATATTTTGTTGTCCATGTGTGACCCAAATCAGCTGAAATATAGAAAGTTTGTCATCATATGCTATTTGTCCATTCAACCCATGGAATGTCTATCTTGACTAGATGGATGCCCAGCCCAGCACCAACCAGGGGGCTGAGGGTTATTATCTCTGCTTTATTTTGCAGAGACAATTTATCCACCAGCTGGATTCTTCTGTATGTACAATATTTAGGCATTAATGATAAAGACCTGATTTCAAATGGGGAATTACATGTAAGTGCAAAACTTACTTTGGTTGAAAATGCAAGTTGTCTTTGATGATGTGAAAATCATTGGAAGTCTTGGGCTGTTTTTGAAACAGAGTGATCCCTTGCATGCTTTATCTGTTGTTGCTCCAGTTGTAGGGATAAGGGCCTGCCCATCTAATGACTGTTCTCATCAATGGAGAATGACACAATCTACACATATAATTCTTATGACAGAATAACAAATGCCAGTAAGATGTTGCCCATTTTATATACAGGGAATGTCTCACTTGTAGCATTCCAGGTTGCAGGATGGGCAACAACTATAGTGATATTAACATTGTTATTGCTATCTGATATATCTTATATTGCTAGCCCTTTCCCACACTTTCCCTTCCCTTATTATATTTATTTTGGCACTGCTGCCCATTTGGTCAAGGTACAATTGTGGGTCATTTGTGGGCATTTCAAAACCTTTTTCTACCCCCTTAAAAACAACTCTAAATCAACATCATCAGAGGTGGGGTTGTAGACCCCTTAGATGGGAAGGTGGCAACCCTGTTGTGTTTGGTAGCCAAGGATTAGGAGAGTAGAACCGTGCTTTATTAGCAGGTTCATGCAGCCATTACATAACAGCAGTAAGTCTTACTTTCACGTTCAAGTTGTACAGAAAGTCCTATGTATGCACAGTGCCACCTGCAGGCCATTTGTATAAACACAACATATCCCCCCTATAGTAGGAAAGCATTTGGACAAATATATAAACAGTAACAATTAAACCGTATGTATCTTAAAGCAATATATACATTCTTCACATGACATAGTCCTTGGTCCATGCAGGTAGTTTCCTGATTCTCTCAGTACGCCTTATAGGTTCACTTTCCTCTGCCCTATTGCAGTTGGCATCAGGAGTAGGGAAAAGTCTTTCATCAAATGGAACATCTCCAAAGTCATATCTAGCAGGAGCAAGACGACTTGCATTCCATATGCGCCCATCAGACAGTTCACATGTGTATGGTCCTCGCTGGCGTCTCACTTCAAGTGGTGTAGTAAATTTAGTAGAACTACGGCAGACTGTAGCAAAGTGACCTGGCTTTAAACATTTGCGGCACTGTATAGCTTTTGCTGAACATTTAGCATAGTTTGCAAGGTGTTTTGTTGAACCACAGCGAAAGCAGTATTTTTTATTTGTATTTCCTGCACGGTTTTGCAGTGCATCCCTTTCCTTAGAACTGTATTTTGCCTGTGACTGCGCATTATTAGGCCACAGTTTTGAATTCACAATCTGTACATTCAATTGTAGACTTCTATTGTTATCTGTTTTATGGGTTTTAGACTTTCTTGCCTCAGAACCAACTTCTCAATCAGAATGGTTTATCCCAAGCTATGCAATTGTCATGCCTAGGGGCGTCTGAAGCAGGTACAGCTTCAAGGCCAGTAACGTTGAGAGTTAGAGTAATGCTTATTTGCTCTGCTAGATATTTGTTGAAGCCCAGCCAGTTGGCTTGCAGCAAAACAAACACCACTTTATGCTAAAGTATTTGATAATAGTGGTTTCCTGATGATCATTTTAATTTGAGCAAATATATTGCTCATGGTCATGGGGATCATGAAGAGGACAGCTAATTGTGTAGCAAGATCCTAAGTTTGTTAGTTAGTCCCAAGGTTTTAGGCTGCAGATCAAGTATGATGTGATGTAATTACCATGACTAAAAGAGAAATCATTTGCAGATGATCTGATAGACCTAGTGTCATAGAGTTGTGTTGCTAAAAGGACATTTTTTTCTTCTTCAAGGTCTTCTAAGACTTCCATACATATTGAAATCTGTGCTGAGCATTTAAAAATTGACCCGTCATGCCTTGGGATCCACCAACACAACATTCTAGTAATCCAGGGCACCAAATGTGTAGTTTAAATTCTACCTGCTGTTCGGCTGGTGTTGGTTATTAAACCTGGATTAAATTATGCCCTTTTTATTGCATTATGTCACTCAACTCTGAGTGTGACAATAGGCTCACAACATATTATTAATTTTATATATATAGTGTCACTGATTGTATACAAAACATTACACAATGTAAACGGTGAATCATTTTCCTGTAGATGTTATTGTGAATTGGCTCACATGGAGATGACACAGATATTGAACCAAAACCTTTTCTGAATAAGAGTGCATTGCACCCAACCACAACTTCTCTATTACTAAATAATGTCTTTCAAACTCTCTACTAGGGGAAATGTAGTTGCAGAACTGATGCACAATCTCTTTAGACACAGAATGATCACAACTGCTCCTGCAACAACTTAGAAGAGCTGGCCCAACTGTAGCTTGTGCAGGGTGCAGGTTGGACATCACTATGTAATTTGTAAGTTGGGGCACCCTGCCTTTTTGTATTATTAGGTGCCAGTTTATGGACAAGAATCAGCCTCAGATGATTTTGGCTTGTGCTCTGCAATTAAATTATTTAATTGTCTATTAATACAGTTGCTGTTATTGATACAAAGGTGAACAAATGTTTGTGCTTTATAAATTATTACACAGATCCAGCTCATTGGAATAACACTGTATTATCTACTGAGTTAGAGCTTTATTTACAGCCAAAAGCTGTTTCCAAAAGTAGGGAACACATCTTTAGTTTTTAGAGGGATCCACTAGTTGGATGCCAGATGGTCTGTTCCTCAAATATGATTTGTATGTATTTATATTTTTATATTTGTAAAGCACTCCTTGAGGGCAAAGCTCTGTACAAAACAATAAATTAGTAGTAACAAACAAGGGTTCACTGCATTAATAAGTAACAATAAGTGCATTATTAGTAATACAATTCACATAAATATAAAATATTAATGACTGCCATTATTATACAATGCTATTAGTCAATTCAATTGAATAGTGATGGGCGAATGTATTCGCCAGGGGCGAATTCCCGCGATACGCCGCTGTCGAATAAATTCACGAAACGCCAGCGAAATTTCGCCTGGCGAAAATTCCCGAAAAAACGAGTCGCGCTTCAAAAGCACGCCGCGACTCGTTTCGCGAATTTTTCGCTGGGAAGATTCACCCATCACTACCATTGAATAATGTAGATAATATTGTAGAGCTGATGCAGAAACTCTTAGATTAAAGTAATAGGAGATACCTTCCAGAACTACCTAGGCTTCAGTCATGTTATTATGACATGCAATCCATGCAAACGACACTCTTGTAAAGTATTATTTATTAGACACAGAAGCAGCCTGGGAAGGGCTTGTGACCTATATTTCTTCTCATACTCTATCTCATGACTCGTAATTGATTTGGCGAGAAACAATCAGAAGAGCCATTTCTAAATCCAAGAGAAGTTGGGATGAATTTATATCTAAAATTAGAAAAGTTCTTGCTTAGTAGGCAAGTTGATATCTGTGTTAACCCAAGCACGTCTAGTCCTTCAGCTGTAGGTAAGCTACAACTGCCTTGGCAGGTGGAAACATCTGTATTTTTTTATAGAAACACAAATTTACACTGTGCTCTTCAAGGCATAAACACAAATAAAAGCATAGCCATTATAAATTAGTTAGTATAGGTACTTAAGTTCTATGGGTTTCAGTACAACATTGGAATGGCATCCCTGCCCTGAAGAGCCTATGATCTATTACAGGGATCCCCAACTTTTTTTGCCCGTGAGCAACATTTAGATGTAAAAGGAGTTAGGGAGCAACACAAGCATGAAAAATATTCTTGTGGGTACAAAATAAGGCAATTTGGTAGCCCCTATGTGGATTGTCAACCTACAGGAGACTCATTTTGGTAGTATGCCTGGTTTTTATACAACCATAACTTGCCTACAAGCTGGTAATTCAAAAATAAGCACCTGCTTTGAGGCCATGGGGAGCAACATCCAAGGGGTCAGAGAGCAACATGTTGCTTAAGAGCCACTGGTTGTGGACCACTGATCTATTAGAAATAAACTGACAAATACAATGGTGAGGGGAACACATACATTGGTGTGTTAGGAAAAAGAGGTAAGACAAGGTTTAGATGCAGGTGTGATGCTATGACCAGCAGAAGTATGGATGTATGATACTGAATTGAGATGTGATTCTGGGAGACCAGCTATTAACATGTTGCAGTATTCTATCCTATAGAGGACAAGGGTCTGGATCAGTGTTTTATCAGTAGAAGGACAGAGGGATATTGAGGAAACTAGTTCTGATCAGGGATCCAATGTGGGCCAAGAAAGTAAAGTGACAGCTAGATACATAGTCTGAAATGAGACTAGTCTGAAATTGCGGATAGTCACAACTACTTTAGTCACCACTCATCTGCCACCATCAGGAGACAATTCTTAAAAATAACAGCTTAATTATCAGTTAATGATTGGAGATGTGATTAATTCCCAAACTGACCTGTTCCAAAGTGATGATTTGATATTTGTTATGCACACATGAACATATGAATACTCCATTATTTAGATGTTGTTAACCATGACGTGATTTTTTTGTGATCACTCCAGGGCAATCTCGTTTGAACAATTTTGGCTGCGCAGCTAATTTATCTTCACTTTTAAATAGGAGAAAGTTTTCAGATGATGTCAGAGGGATTTGCTGGATTCCTTTAATCATGGAACTTAGGTCAGCAAAGCAGGATACGTTTGTAGATTAGAGTTGCCAATTGTGGCACCTATGGGAGCTGCTATGGTCACAAAGGGAATAGTGTGACTTTCCATCACTCCTTTTTGTTTATCTAGAGATGGAATCTTTGTAATATATGTTTATTTTGGTGATGCAGATATTGAATTGGACATGATCTGTGAAATGAAAGAGGCATAACTTTTAAATCATATATTTTTTACACAGGTTTTCCAGATCAGACGAACTCTCTCGACACCGCCGCTCTCATTCTGGGGTGAAGCCATACCAATGTGCCGTCTGTGAAAAGAAATTTGCTCGCAGTGACCACCTTTCCAAACACATCAAGGTGCACAGATTTCCCAGGAGCAGCCGTTCCACGCGGTTATCAAACTGATCCTTCTCTCCCCAAGGCCCAGAACACATAATCATTGGATCGATCATGCGATTCCCAAGCACTTTTTTTCCCATCATCCAGCTATAACTTATTAAATGTGCAACAGAGAGTTGGTTCGACTGGACAGCAGTTGTGAATGTAATCTGAACTCTTATTATTTAACAAGGTTATGAATGAAGCGTATGCTCCAGGACAAAGAAATATTTTGGATAATAGATATTTGTGCGCTCTGCTACCCTGGTGTATCACAATGCAATGAAAGGCTAATAATGTAGGGGATGATTCACTGCATAAAAATGGGTCTCCCTGTGCAGCATGTACATTGTAGAGTTGCATTGCTACTGTTAGTTCCAAAGAATGAATTTGGTTATTAAACCTTTCCCTTTTGTATTGGTATAACCAGTTCATTTTGTACCCAAGCAATAATCAGGGTTCTTAAATGGATACAAATGTACAAATTGCTCTTTAGCAGCAATGTCAAGATTACATACTTCTGTTGGTGCCATATATATCTCCCAGCATCTATGGCCAAGCAATGGTGGAAGATGCATTTTACAACAGATGATGGGCCAGGATGTTGGCATTTTTAGCACGTTGTAACTTTCTATAAAATTTGAATATTTGCTCCATGAGGTTTTCAGAATGGGCTCTAGCATCCCCTAAGGCAGTGGTCCTTTGACCAGGCCCCCTTTTGCTCATAAACCTGATTGTTTTAGGGGTTTTAAAATACAATAAACAAGTATTTACCACCAATTTTTAAAAAAAATTTCCCCATCCATCCCCACAGCTGGGATCCACTGCACTCAAGCAAAGGAAGTCAACTTGTCTTTAAAGTAATAATGTTACATGTGAATCTGTGTTACTTCAATTCTTTCCTAAGTTAGTAGACCAGACAGAAGTATTAGAAGATCTTACAGATATCATTACTGAATCATCATCTCACTGATGACCTAGATGTCCTTTTTTTCAAAGTAGAAGTAAACTCTGAGGGCAACCCTAGCCCATCTAGAAGCCTAACTGTTGAACCAAACCACTGGGGGCTCACAAAACAGGATTCTCTCTCACCAGTGCTGAGCTGATAGGTTCTAGATGATCATATGTCCATATCACGTTCTCTGGCCATGGAACGTCTTATCCACATTTAAGTACTTATACTGGACTCGTGAAGATGAGTATACTCTGAGGTTTTAGATGATCATATGTCCATATCACGTTCCCTGGCCATGGAACGTCTTATCCACATTTAAGTACTTATACTGGACTCGTGAAGATGAGTATACTCTGAGGTTCTAGATCATCATATGTCCATATCGTGTTCCCTGGCCACGGAACGTCTTATCCACATTTAAGTACTTATACTGGACTCGTGAAGATGAGTATACTCTGAGGAAGTGCTTATGAGCATGAACCACATCAGTAGTAAGGACATTATGCACTACTATTTGTGATAAATAAAGAAGCTTTTTATTCATCTTCACGAGTCCAGTATAAGTACTTAAATGCTCATAAAACAGGAGCCCAGCAGGGTTGGCAATCTCCATCTCATGACACATTGGGTCCTCTTCGTCACAATCACCAACTCAAAGCAAAGTAATTCCAGTCCATATGGGAGGAACAAGGCCCCTGGAGTGGACCTAGGGTTGTTCTCCTTCACTATTAAAGTGGGATAAAATATTTTACTATTGCACTTGAATTATATTCGCATCAATACATCTATTGTTGAAGGCAATAGAGGTGTTGCTCCCCTCATCTATTTGAATCTTCTAAATACCAAAAAAGTTGACTCTGTGGACCTAAATTCAGATTCTATGATCTAATCACAGTCTGTAGTAGTTTATAGGTGGTGCTCTTCATATTTAAGTTTTTGTTCTTGCTTTTAAATAATAAGGTGTGACATATTCAAACATAATAGTGAGTCTGTTGCTAGAGACATACCTAATGGATGCCCTTGACAATCTGCTTAGTCTGCTTGGATATACAAGCCCTATGGGAATATTTGTACAGCCTGCTAGCAGTATGTCATCATTGAATACAAAAAGTCAGGGAAATCTTATTTTTTAAATGGTTCTCTATACAAAAAAAAAAACATATCAAGGATAAAGTGGGAACCTATGATGTTTTAAAATAGGGATAGATGGGTCAAGTGTCTGGTCTGAAAGTTACATTCTTCTGTAGTTGGATTACCCTGTGTGGTTTGTTATTTAATAATTTATAAGAACAAGCCAGAAACAAAAGTGAATGTTTCCTATCATACAATTGTGTGTCTTATACATCTAGTAGTTATACAAAAGGGAACGGCAAGGGGCCAGTTATTATGCGCAGTGTTTAGTCTCAGTGTACTGGGATCAGTCAAGCAGCTTCAGAACAAGGCTCACTACAAATGCAGCTCTTAAAGTTTGGTCAAACAGGTCAAAGCCATTCATCTCTTAATGCATGACTAAATGGTGCTATTATACAGCCAGTGCTTTAAAACAAGCAGCTGTTAAATGGAGACTTTAACAGAAGAGGTTTACTTAGTAACAGGAATTAAGGTTATCTTACCATTAAATGGCAACAACCAATCAAATGTTTACTTTCAGTGTTCAAAATGTGATCTGTTCAAGGTAACTGCTGGTTGGTTTCTATGCATTACTAGACTGCAGAACATTTCTGTTAACTGTAAAACCTACCAGGCAGCATGTAATGTAAAATGTTTGCAAGCTTCTTAGGGCTGTTGATTCTACTAAGCTTTTCCTATGATCCTTTGCTGGTCTTTCTATAGATCACATCTTCAGCTGTAAACCAAACTCCATGTACAGATGAGTGAGTTCATGCTTTATAGAAATAGTCACAGTTTCTGGTCAACAAAGCATGGGCTTAATCATTAATTAGTTAGGAAATTAAAGGATTTCCAAATAAAGTTCAAAAATAGAAAATGTGTAGGAGATATTGTTGAGCAAGTCCTACTCTTCTCTATGTTGTACTAACAACATCCACTCCCTAGTATTGATCTTTCACTGCCATTTTCATAAGAAAAACATACTAAGAAGAATGCATGAGCCTTTATGGTTCCTTATTTCAAGTAAGAAAACCCACATTGAGACATTTTGGCTGTTGAGCATCCGATTCTTGCATCCCATGATGACAGTTGCAGTGTAAGATTGGATGCCTTTGGTTGGGAGTTTCTGTTCCAATCAATTTGCAACTGAGAAGCAATCCTGTGAAAACATACATATCAGTATTAATAGACTGCGTAAAGAATTGGTATTACCGACTGGATGTATGGACAATGTTTGACCTCAACCATATTTCATTCCAGTCTTGGAAACTCCTATGCAACTCAATCTAATAACCTTTTCAGTATCTATTGAGGTACATCAAGGCATGTGTAGGTTGTGCCGATTTATATATGTTTTTCTGGGGTACCAATTCAACAAACTCTTAAAGCATCTAAGATGCTGACAAATTGATGATTAGCCCATGATTTTCTGTGTTGGGCAGAATAAGTCACATTGCAGAATATTAAATCCCAGCAACCACCCTTGAATATAGATTTGCTATTGGGATGCTGAAATTTGGGATCCCATCAGTAGTTGTTAAACAGGTGACTTATTCATCGAGAGTAAGTCTAGAAGTCAACCATAGTCTCTGCTCTTCTAGCTGTAGAGCCACATTCATCTGCCAGTGACGTACTTTAAGGATGTGAAGATCAAAGTATCAATGTGTGCATACTGTATATACATATTAGAATATGTGTATATTTTTATATTTATTTCAGGAGCCTTATGATATTTTTTTTGCCCTTCGAGTTTTAGGGAAACAGGACCCTGATATTTCTGCTGCTCCTTAAATGCCTTTGTTCTTCAAATGATTTATCTTCTCGTTTGTGATTTTCTTGTGCAATCTGTAATGAAATGTGTTAATTCTGCCTTAATCCAGCTAGTAAGAAAAAAACAAAAAAAAAAAACAAGCCTAATTCAGAGGGAGACGATGGTGAGAAATTTGTGGCCGGAGAGGCAGGGGGAATAAGCTGCTTTTATATAGTGTTTCTCTGGCTGCAAGGGGGTAAATGAGTTATGCATTCCATCCTGTAGAAAGCCATGTATATGATAACTAATTTGCCTTGTGCAGGGGTAGCTTGGCCACTGTCACTATTTACATGTTATTTTTTTGTTTTGGGATTTTTTGTTTATTTTCTTTTGAGAAGATTTTGACTTCTTGGGCTTTCAAAAGAGATAAAAAATGGAAAGGGCCCCACTGCTCTCATTGTCAATAATGGGGGATAGAACTTGCACCAGATATGTATTCACATGTGCAGAAACAATACATACAAAATACTGCACTGTTAATCACAATTCTAGTGCTTGGGAGATTTATGGGATGAGATAAATGCTCAGAAATGAAATTCCTTATGTGCTGTCATAAAAGGAAAGAGAATCAAAAATACCAATACTGTCAAAGAAACTCAATAATAGTTATAATTAGAATTGGTATCACTACATGGAAACCAACCCACTTTGCTTCCCAAATGGTTCGACAGACATCAGAGTATTAGGTCCTCGATTTACATCTTGTACCCAGGCCAACCTGCCCCTGCCCAAGCAGGTTAACTTTTCTCTTTTTCTGAATGTATGTAAATATATTGTATATAAATGTCTTCTTATAAAATCCATTTTATTATTGTATCAGAAATTTGTGTAAATTGAATTTAAAAGAAATCTCTACAGCGCTATGTATATAAACAATACTGTATTTTTCGCCAACGTTCCTCATATGGTATATTTACAATAAATATTAAAAACTTTAAAAAAGTAATAAAACGCTGTCTTGTGATTTCCGGTGTTGCATTCCGTAAGGCCATAAATGTATTGTTATTGCTGCTTTTTATTACTCATCTTTCTATTCAGGCCTCTCCTCTACATACTCCAGTCTCTTAGTTAAATCAATGCATTGCTGCTAGGGTAATTTGGACCCTAGCAACCAGATTGCTAAAATGGCAAACTGGAAAGCTGCTGAATAAAAAGCTAAAAATTTGAATTTGAGGGTTAGAAAACCCTCAAATTAGAATTTCGAATTTAGAGGGGAAGTCGTAGAATTGCAATTCGACCAATTGAACGATCAAATATAAAAAATTGCTCGATCGATTAAATAATTCAATTGATGGATTAAATCGTTCGATTCGAACAATTTTAATCCTTCGATTGAATTTTTTATATTTGATCACAAAAAACTTCTACCATAGGGTTTTAAAGCAATTCGGTAGGTCCAAGTTGGCGAACTGGCCTATCGAATTTTTTTTAAAGGGAAAGTACTTCGACCATCGAATATTCGAATACAATTAAATTCGAATGATTTGAAACGGTGGAATTTGGAAAATTCGATGGTCGAAGTCACCTCATTTGCATATTTGACATTCAAATTAGAATTTTTAAAAAATTAGATCGAATTTCGAATCCTTCATGTGAATTTAGTAAATCTGTCCAAAGTAACTAAAAAAAAAACCACAAAACAAAAACCAATTGAAAAGGTGAACAACTCCTTTAAGTATTCAGTTTGGGGGAGGTACAGTTTGCTTTAATATGCAACTCTTGGGGTGCAATTTGGGTTCATGCAGTGGCAGAACTACTGGGGGAGCAGGGGGTTGGGCCACCATCTGGGCATAATCTCATACAGAGGCTGCACGTCCCACACCAGGGCCCCCCTCCAGTTACGTTACTTTTTTTTTATTATTTATTTCATCAGTTTTTGAATGATTTGCCTTCTTCTTCTTCTTCTGATTCTTTCCAGCTCTCAACCCCATCTAAAAACACATGTTCCGTAAGACCAAAAATGTATTGTATCTTTTTATTGCTCCTCTTTCTGTTCAGGCCTCTCCTCTTTATATTCCAGTCTCTTATTCAAAAAAGTGCACGGTTTCTAGGGTAATTTGGGCCGTAGCTGAAATTGCACCCTGGAAAGCTGCTGAATAAAAAGCTAAATAACTCAAAAACCACAAATAAAAAAAAAAATCAATCTTATCACATGATATTAAAAATGAAATCAACGCCTTTATTGACTCCTGGAACGGCAGAGGAACCACAATCAGTAGTCAGGACAGTGACATCTAGGTGTATGTTCAAACAGAACTCCAAGGTTGAAGCCTTGCCCAGGAGTCCTCAGTGGCATTAATGTGGGGACCTTGGAATACAGTATGGATTTATGACTTATAAAGGAAGGCATTATAGTCAGCTGATGGAAGGAGCCAACTGATGTCCTAAAATAGAATAATAACCCGCTTTGAAGCTCAGCATCCAGACTTGTGTGTGCTCTACCTGCACCCATCATATGCCTGCTCCGTTAGGGCTGTTACACATGGGCATTTTTACCTGCGCTCCGTTATGTTCCGTTCAGCCGCAGGGGAGCGCAGGAGTAAACGCACTTGATTATTTTCAATGTGGCTGTACTCACACAGCTTTGTGTAAGTTCCAAACGCAGGTAAAATGCAGCATGTTGAGTCTCAACCTGTGTTCGCCGCCTGTATGCGTCTGTGTAAGCACAGCGACATTGAAAAGTATTAAAGGAAAACTATACCCCCCAAACAATGTAGGTCTCTATAAAAAGATATTGCATAAAACAACCCATATGTAAAACCCTGCTTCATGTAAATAAACCATTTTCATAATAATACACTTTTTAGTAGCATGTGCCATTGGGTAATCCTAAATAGAAAAATGTCATTTTAAAAAATAAGGACAGCCTCCTGGGATCCTAGGATCCAACGGTGCACACAAACATACCAAACAAACTATAAAGTTAGGTCACATGAGCCAATTAACAGACAGAGTTGTGTCTTTTGCTTCAACACTTCTTCCTGTTACAGTTAGAGAATTAGTATTTCTGGTCAGGTGATCTCTGAGGCAGCACACAGACCATCACCAAATGGTGGTTCAAGGCAAGAGATGTAAAAGGGCAATATTTACTTAAATATATATACCAGTTTGGTAAGATTCCTTAATATGTCACTTGATTTGATATAAACTATCTGTTGCTCTAAAATTCATTTTCGGGGTATAGTTTTCCTTTAAGTGTGTCTACTCCTGCGCTCCCCTGCGGCTGAACGGAAGAAAACAGTATGCAAGGGAGTGCAGGATAATACACCCACATGTAAGAGCCCTAAAGAGCCAGGGCTGCAAATGCAGCTTCTAAAACCAATGACATCACATGCAATTTAAAAGGAATTCCAAATATGAAGAAAGGCATGAGGCCAAACATGTCACCACTTTACCAGGCCATTGTGTATTTGTGTGGAGGCCATTCATTGGTTTCTTTACTTGGTTTTTAACTGTGAAAACTGGTGTGTCTTGTAGGACTACCACGGAATGTATGCCTGTGGGTATCACTAAGGGCCTCTGACCCATAGGATCAGTCAGTACACATGTTTATGAAACAAAGTGTTTTCCTCTCCTCACTTTAGTCTAGTCATGGTTTGTCCAAACAAGCAGATGATCCTACCCAAGAGCAATACTGGCGTCAAAGCCTCTGAAGTTAATGATTGCACTGACCCGTTGCTGTTTTCCTACTCTTCTTGTTCAGTCGCACTCTGAAAACAGCAGGTTGTTTTGCAAATTCCATTCAGTTATTCCTTTCATCTTGTCATTGTTTTGCTCTGCACTTTTGTTTTATTGCAGATTTTATCTGCATGAACAGGGATGGGAAAATATCCTCGTGCAATCAAAATAACTTGGAAAGGTGAAGGTTAAGCTCCCCACTTATGTCTAAGTATATTACAATGAATAGGGACAGCCTGAGTACTTCATGTTACTGTCAAGGCTGATTATTCAGTGACAGACATATATAAATAGCACTGAATTATATATATATATATGCTTTATGTTCAGTGTTCACACTTTTACCAGATCAAAGATGATTTCGGGTGCAAGGATCAAAGTTTGTCAAATAAATTAGCAAAACAATCTGCACTCCATTTTCTCATGAATCAGATGTGTCCTTTTACTTTCAATATGTATGAAAATAAAAATACACGTTTGATTCACGATAAAATGGAGTGCGGATCTTTTTGGTAATATATATATATATAAGTAAGTAGCCGGTGCACACGGGGAATTTCTTAAAAAAAATTATCCTTTATTAAATCAACATTTCAGTCCTCAATTGGGACCTTTGTCATCTTGAGAAAGGTCCCAATTGAGGACCGAAACATTGATTTAATAAAGGATAATTTTTTTTAAGAAATTCCCCGTGTGCACCGGCATTTACTTGAATCTCCGGGAGCACCTGGGTATATATCTTAATGGTAAGCGTGTGCAATAGCCTTGGGATGTATATATATATATGGATTGTAGTTATACTGGAGCAGTGACCAGCTCCTTGTTGTAGCCCCCACCCTTCCCAGCTATAGTCAGGTGATCCCACTGGTGTCTAATAAAAGGGCAGATTGGGAAATTTACTCTGAAAGCAGCAAGTAAGTTGCGGGTAAAACTTAGTCCCTTTGTAAAATGTTTAATGAAGTAATGGAATTCTTAATGAATCAGATGAAAATTGAGAGTAGGACTGGCCAGATATGGGATGACTTTGACGTAGTTGGCCAGCTTAAATATATTGCAATATATGGACAAACAATCCCTGTTGTTTAAAGGGTAAGGCATTTTTTAGTAGCTGAATGCACAGAATGTCTCAATGTCTTAAATATATTGATAATGGGTTGAGTGCAGAGTATCTCTTGTATTTGTCTATTTTTATTTTGTGGTCACAGCCTCATTGCACCCCCGCCTAATGGTTTTAAAAATCAGTGGTGAGCACAACTTTTCTTTGTTTGTATATATATATATATATATATATATATTGGATCAATTATTCAGAAACCAAGTATGCAGAAAGCTCCAAATTATGGACGTCCATCTTCCTTTATTGACTTCATTTTAATCAAATAATTAATATTTTCAATATATGTTTCCTTTTTCTCTGTAATAATAAAACATTACCTTCTACTTGATCTAAGCTAAGAGATAATGATCCCTTAATGGAGGAAAAACAATCCTACTGGCTTTATTTAATGTTTCAATACATTTTTATTAACACTTTAAGCAGTGGTTTACTTTTAAGTTAACTTTTGGTATTTTATAGAACGGTTACGTCTATTCAGTTCAAGTGGTCCTCATTTAGTCTTCATTATTTATTTTGTATAGTTTTTGAGCCTTCTTCTGGCTCTTTCTAGCTTCCAAATTGGGATCACTGACCCCATATTAAAAAAAAAACAAAAAAACGAAATGCTCTGTAAGGCTAAAAATGTATTGTTACTGCTATTTTTTATTACTCTTCTTTATATGCAGACTGTCCCAGATTCATATTCCAGTCCCTTGTTTAAATCCATGGTTGCTAGAGTAATTTGGACCAGAAGCAACCAGAAATATGATCAGTTCTAACTTAAATTTTTCCATGACAACCTTTCATGGCAGCCCTATCCGCCATCTTAATCTTCTACTCTTTCCTGTCCCCTTCTCTGCTTAACCCCAGCTAGTAGTCCTGTTTCAGTGGCCTCCATTAGAGTTCTGCTATCATTTCACAGCTTTTGGCCATTGGCATCACAACACCCAAAGGCTGACAAATACAATGTAGTCAATCTGAAATACTGTCCAAATCTGCAGGATGTAAATCAGAGAGTTTATACATATAGGCTGCTTAATTTGGATTTACATTTGAAAAGAAATGTGATGAGGTCCACACATGCTTCTGCTTATAGAGAAGACAGCAAGAAGACCATAAAAATGCCACAAATGCTTTGTGTTCCAGAGCTGTAGGGAACACAACTGGCATTCAGAATGTTGCACCAACATGATTGCATATGGAAGGGGAGGGGGACATGGTCAAGGAAAGGAAGGGGAGAGAGATATGGAAGGGGGAAGCTGAAGGGGACACTAGGGATGCCACCTTTTAAAAAAAAAAAAAAAAAATTACCAGCTAGTACTGGGGGGCGGGAACAAAAGGGTCGAGGAGCGACGTCAAAGGGGCAGGGAGTGTCATAAAAGAGGAGGGAAAAGGCACACTGGCACACAAGATGTGAATGCAGGTGAACACCTTGCAAAGTTTTATTACCGGAAGTGCAACGTTTCGGGGCGAGCCCCTTTGTCAAGCAAAGCCCTCTACTTTATAAAAGAGGAGGGGCCATGGAAATGTGCCATAAAAGGGGCGGGGCAATGACACTGAAGGGGGCGGGGCCACTGCAGCGTCGGTGAACAACTACCTTTAAAGTTAAGAGCCGAGGGCATTTTACAAGGCTATTACAAATTACCGGCAACTACATTGTGGGTAAATTTGTAATACCTGCCCCTGCCCTTGCAGGTATTTTACCAGCTAGGCCAGTAAAATACCAGCTGGGTGGCAACCCTAGGGGACACAGATGAGTAAAAGGAGGGGGAGAGAGAGAGACACGGAGGGGGAAGGGGAAATGGACGAGGAAAGGAAGGTGAGAGAGAGACGCGGATGTGGAGGGGGAAGCAGAAGCGGAAAGGAAACACCGATGGAGAGGAGGTGAAGAGAGGGGATGCGATGAGCAGAGATGGTCCATTTGTAAATCCGGGCCTGGCTCAGACAGGTTGGTCTCGGAAAAAATGAAACCCAGATATCGGGAAGACCCGTCAGAAGCCCCCATACATGGGCAGATAAACTGCCAAATTGCTGTGTATGGGGGTGCTGCCTCAAGGTCACTTAAAGTGAAATTAGTGAAAATACCTATATTTTCTTATATAATACAATATTAATTGCAATGGCAGATTGACCTTAACCAGTAACATTTCTACATATCTGTAACCTTATTATGAAGGGGCAAAGATCATTACTTTTTACCTTAAAACAAGGCCTATTCTCTTATCATTTTTATTAATGGACGGCCTGGAAAACTGAAATAGACACGATAGATAGACTGTACATTAGTAATCACTGCTTCTCCATGGCTGAGCAATGGAAAGTCATCATTTTCAAAAGACAATCATCTGTCCTGCAAGTGCACCATGTGGGTCCAGGTGATTGTTTTTAAAATGTGTTTTGTCACTCAAAGGGGAAATTCTAAATGCCCGGGTGAGTATCTCTGAGCAGATCTTATTGTGGATGGCTGACTTAGGTCATAGACTTAAACCAAGGTTCCTGAGCTGAAGAAGACATTTCTGAGAAAAGCTAAACCTGTATATAAGAGTGGGGGTAAGGACAGTGGGTCAAGGCAAAGCTTTAGTAATAGAGATGAAAATGAAAAGCATCTGAGTCACAACAGCAAACAAATAGAAATAAAGAAGAGCAAGTTATAATAAGCTTCTATTTTATTTATAAACCTGATTTGAATATGGTTAGAAATAGACATTTTATTTGTCCTGTATTGTATTATCACCGCACACATAAGGTTGCCACCTGGCCGGTATTTTACTGGCCTGGCCGGTATTTTTGATGGTTGATCCCAATGTTATTAATAGGAAAAACAGATAAATATATAAGAAGGCTGGTGGCAACTCTACGCACATACTTGCATTAAATGTTATCTCACCACTTCACTATGTGAGCCAATAAAGCGATGCTTAACCAATCTGCAGCAATGATTTTTTTTTTTAAAGCAGAGACACCAACCCTTTATTCCACTGTCCTCAGGACTTTAGTGTGTTCTTGGACTTTGGAGAACTTATATCAAATCTATAAGTGTAGCACTCTCAGTTGGTAAAAACATCTGGCCCAATAGCTGCATGGTTAGTTTGGGTAATGGCCAGCCCTGTGTGACATTAACCTTATTACTCAGACACTGATTGGCGCAGAGCAGGGTTGCCATAGTTAATTATGGGGCCCTGCTATTAAATGAGCAAGTCCTTTCCTCCTGGACAGTGGAATAACTACAGAGGAACAGACCCTGCAGCTGCAGGGGGGCAAGGAGGTATAGGGGCCCAACAGGGCCCTAATTAATGAGACATTTCAACATATATTGGTAGAATTGGACAACCTCCAAATATGTTGGGGGCCCTAAAATGAATTTGCTGTGGGGCCCAGTAACATCTACTTACGCCACTGCTCCTGAGGTCCCCAAATATTAGCCCACTAGTCACCTTGGCCCCTCACATACATGATCACACACTGGCCACTCACCAAGTATGACATAAAACTCCATGACCCACTTCATCACAACAATGTAGGGGGGGGCTTACCTTGGGTGCCCTTAGCTCCACTTAGCGCCACTTAGCCAAGGAGGGCCTATACCCCCTGATGTTGTAGATTGTCTCAAATGTGAATCTAAATTGTTGTCCTAATATCTCATAAACAATCACACATTCTGAATTCACTTTCTGTTCCATTTGCAACTGTTATTGAACTATCAGGCAATCAAGCTGAACACAAGATGAACTGGAGCCAGGGAAAGACACTTAAAGGAAAACTATACCCCCCAAACAATGTAGGTCTCTATAAACAGATATTGCATAAAACAACTCATATGTAAAACCCTGCTTCATGTAAATAAACCATTTTCATAATAATACACTTTTCTAGTAGCATGTGCCATTGGGTAATCAGAAATAGAAAATTGCCATTTTAAAAAATAAGGACAGCCTCCTGGGATCCTAGGATCCAACGGTGCACACAAACATACCAAACAAACTATAAAGTAAGGTCACATGAGCCAATTAACAGACAGAGTTGTGTCTTTTGCTTCAACACTTCTTCCTGTTACAGTTAGAGTTGAAATATATCTGGTCAGGTGATCTCTGAGGCAGCACACAGACTATCATGAAATGGTGGTTCAAGGCAAGAGATGTAAAAGGGCAATATTTACTTAAATATATATACCAGGTAGGTAAGATTCTTTAATATGTCACTTGATTTGATATAAACTATCTTTTGCTCAAAAATTCATTTTTGGGGTATAGTTTTCCTTTAATATTGCCCCTGAGCTGTGTGTTTAGGGCGGAGTAGGGAAGTGGAACCTTAACATTGATGAAATGAAATTCTTGATAATGATTAGTATTTAATTGGAACAGGAAATAGATTTTCAGAAAAAGAAGGCACATTTTGTTATTTACACTTTAGCAATGAAAATGGCATCATTTGTTGGGTGTGCAGAATTTCAGCTATCCTGGGGGAATACAATGATGGCAAATTACTGAACGAGTCCTTAGGATAAGGTTAATAGATGATTTGGCAAATCAGGGGCACTTCTGATAAATGCAAGTGATTGGGCTGCGCTGACTGAAAACTGATTGCATTTAAATTAAAAGTAGCAAGTGCAGCTCTCTTAATGCCGTTGTTCACATTCAAACACTTCCAGTTCAGTTGTTTTCAGATAGTTCACCAGAAACTTTCTATTTTCTATGTGTGAAAGTTTTTCTAATATTGAAGAGTAAAAATAAATTTTTTACCTTCTCAAGTAGCTCTGGGGGAGGGGGGGTGGTGGCCGACCCTCTAAACTGTTCTTAATTGTTACATTTAGGGGCTGATTTATGAAATTCGCGTGAAATTATCAAAGTTTGATCGAGTTTGATCGAATTTGATCGAATTACAATCGTATGAATTTTTCGTGAAATCGTAAAGTGGATTTTAGCCTATTCAATCATCGAATATCGAATAGATCGAATAGATCGGATATTCGATAATTCGATCATTCGATGATCGTAGGAATTCAAATTTTAAAGTTATTCGACTGGCTACTTCGCCAGATTGAACCTACCGAATTGCAATAGAAGCCTATGGGAAGTCCTGCTCGAATACTATTCCTACAATCGGAGCGTTTGATCGTTCGAATCGGACAAATTTTTCGGACGCTCAAATGAAATTTCACGATTTTTTCCCATGACAGTATCCCTTTAAAGCCGCATTACTCCCGGTGGTATCTCATACTCACAAGACATAAGGGAATATAGGCATTGGATATAATCGGTAATTCACTCCGCTCTCGATCTTCTTTAATCCTTACCTGGGCAAAAACAAAGTGACATGTGCAGAAGCGCTTTTATAACTAATAAATAAAAATAAATAATAAATAGTTAATAAATAGTTAAATAGTTAAAAATACTATAAAATAATAATAAATAGTTAAAAATACACTCGCAGACGTTCTTGGTAAAACCGCATAATGCCTATGTGTACCACTCCCGGTTTCTCAGCATCCTTCTTTACGATACACTGCGCATATTCGCTGCAGGCTTCTGCAATTCTTAAAACTTTTAGTAGTCCTCGCTAACGCGTTTGCCGACTGGCTTCTTCCTAGAGCAATGACGTCTAGCCACTTTTTATTGCCCATGATCGATAGAGAACTAGAATCAATTCTCCGAGCGAGGAGCAAGAAGGAAGGAGGATTTTACAGAGATTGCAAAGCAACGCGGCGCTCAGATAATATTCCACAGATGCTGGTGAAAATTATATCAACTAATTGTATCAACTAAATCAGCGGTTCTCAACCTGGGGGTCGGGACCCCTTTGGGGGTCGAATGACCCTTTCGCAAGGGTCACTTAAGGGGTTGCAGGAGCAGGTTCATCTCTCTCCCCACTAGCCCTGGGGCAAGGTTGTAGCTCTCCGGGTGTTGGTGCTGGGAGTTGTAGTTCAGTAACCTGTGTAAGGAAGCCAGTTACACTAAAACTTTCTATATCCCCTTAATAGGGACTGCCATACAGCTCTCACTGCCCATTTAAAATTTGTAAAATTAACATGGTAATTGGGGTGTGGCTATTTTTTTTTTGCTGCAATACGCATGGAAAACAAACTTTAATGCAGCCACGCTGTCTCCTGTACTTCCTTAACAATCTGCTCTGGGCTGGCAACAAAAATATTTTTATATTTTATGGTTGGGGGTCACCACAACATGAGGAACTGTATTAAAGGGTCGCAGCATTAGGAAGGTTGAGAACCACAGCAGCAAATTGAAACAGTTCAGAATCGGGACCTGGATCACTGAGTTGCCAGACTGAGACACTAGAGACGCAAACATTACATCATAAACTTCAATTTTGGAAAACTAGACTCTCTCTCACAAAAGATTTTTTTTTTTTAAGGAACCACATACTGACCTTTTGGCTCTGTACTGGATGGAGACTTACTAAATGATTGAATAATGCAGACCTTGAACCTATAAATTATATATAAAAGATTTATTTTTATATGGCAGCATTATCAAGCTCATACCTCCCAACATTTTGGAAACGGAAAGAGGGACAAAAATATTTCCTGCACGGAACGCTTCAAAATGTTTTTGACCATGCCCCTTTTTGTGGCCACACACCCCTAATTACCATGCCCATTTTAAAAATCTTTTCCAGGTTATGAAAGTTTGAACACAATTCTGTAGTTTTTATGTTTTATTACAGTTTTACTAATGAAGGTGAATTGCCCTTTAAGCCAGGGGTCCCCAGCCTTTTTTGGTTCGGGGATCGGAGTTGAGGCAAAAATGTTTTCAAGGACTGGGGGAGGGCTCCGGGGAGTCATGGGGGGTTGAGTGGGTCGGCGTCCAATTCAGTGCGCAGGTATCCAATCCTGGTGCCCCAGTGTCCAGTTTCGCCGGTGTCCATTTTGGCACACCTTAATTGCAGGCTAGGCTCTGTGGCCCACTCCAGGACTGCCCGGGGCCCGGTAGTTGCTGATCTCTGCTTTAAACTGTGAGTCTAACACCTCCCAAGGGACAAAACTGTTGCGAATGTATCCATCTATTCTGGGCTCTCTGCCAAGAGACAATTAAGTTAGAAACATTGTATCTTTTTTGGCTGTTCAGTGCAGAGAAACCGGGACTTTCCAGTACTAACGCGGGACTGTGGGTTAAGCTGTCAAAAGCAGGACAGTCCTGCTCAAAATGGGGCAGTTGGGAGATACGACAAGCTCATTAGGTCCTTCCTTATAGAATGATGGGCAGATATAGTTTAATATCTAGAGAGTTTGCCTATTGTGGCCTATTGTGGGCAGGGTGACTGTAGTTTTGTATTACAGTACCTACTTAGAAATAATAATAATACTGTCTCAGTTTAGAAGGCAGTCTCTGAAAAATATTGTTGCATTCTGAGACCAAGTAAATGATTTGTGGGTAACATGAAATCATTATATGAAATGGGAGCCTGAAGCTGGCCATAGACACAAAGATTTGATTGTTTGAATCGAGGAATCGTCTGATTTTCAGGCCGTGTGTCCATCTCCCGACCTGCCACTAACCTTCAGATTAAACAAAGTAGTAAAAAGCACAGATCAGCCGATGTTCTGCCTCTGACAGGGATCGTATGAAAGTTGTGTCTGACAAAACCTAGTCGCCCGCTGAAACTCGTATGATCGGCAATATACGCAGAGATATTATCGGCAGCCAACAGAAATTTTCTAGCCTGTCGAATCGACCAAACGACCTATCTACGCCGGATGAAAAATGATGGGAACCTCCACGGTCGGATCGTTGCGTCTATGGACAGCTTCAGATATGCAGGGCCATGGCACATGGGGGGGCTCAATGGGTTTTTGTTGACGACCCCAGGATGATAAGGTGGGCTCTCACTCAATCACTGTGTTTGGTCATACCATGTCTGATTCATTAAGAACAACCAAACAAACATTCTGCTTTATATATGAGACACACTATATATATATATATATAAATATATAACTATTCCAGTTCCAAACAGATGACAAAACATATGACTCTTCTAAGACTTGTTGACTGGCACTTCACATAAACAGGAGCAAACAAACAAGTATGGGACACTTGCTATCGGTGTCACTGACACAGAACTAAAAACAATAACAATTCCTTACTGGGTACAAGAATGTGCCGTAAACAGGTCAATGATTGATTTACTAGAGACGCTGCACATTGACACTGCCTGTCAGATCTGCTCTGCAAGGAAATGCCATAACTCCAAATGTTCATCGTTGTGAGAAAGATAAAAACATTTCCTTCTAAATCTGTAGATAAAATATCTTTTCCTGCATTTGCATCATACATTTCCATTAAAACCCCTGTTTATTCCCTGTGAATATTAGTTTTCCCATATTTTAAGTATTTTTATTCTGACAACCCAGAATTACCACCAACCTCCTCAATGTGATCTCTTGGAGGATTATGGTGTTGCCCTTGGAATGCACTGGTCCCCCCCATCTACCCCACCCAGGAGGCTCCAGTCATTGGCACATTGGTGGCCTTAGCAACACTAAAAAGGGGCCCCAGTTTAAAAATGCCCATCACACACAATGTCACAACATACCTCCCAACATTGGAAAAAAGTAAAGAGGGACAAAAAGATCCGTTGACCTTTTTGTGGCCACACCCCTAATTACCATTTACATTTAACAAAATTTGGCAGGTTATGAAAGTTTGAGCACATTTGTGGGAGTTTTAGGGTAGAGACACATGGTAATATTTCAGGGAGATTTAATCGCCCGGTGACAAATCGCCTTTTCTTCAGGCGACTAATCTCCGAAAAAGCCTTTCCGCCAGCTAGAATCTAAATCACCAGTGGGATGGAACTTGGAGGACTTCATTTTCTGAAATCACCAGAAGTTGCTTCATGGGGAAACTTCGGAAAATACAAAGCAGTCCGTGCGCCATCCCACCAGCAATTTAGATTCTACCCAGCGGGAAGGCTTTTTTGGGATGGCTGTTTCCCGAAGAAGAGGCAATTTGATGCCGGGCAAGTAAATCTCCCCAAATATTTCTTTTTTTTTTAATATTCTGTTTATTGAATTTTAAATAAAACATATTGACTTGACAAAATAATATTCATACAAATGTGTCTCTACCCTTAGGGTCATGTTTATGTCCTATACCTGTTTTGCTAATGAAGGTGAAATTGCCCTTTAAGCTGTTAGTCCTCCCAAGAGATCTGCTTATCTTAAATAGTTAAATTCTATCTTTGCCTATCTTAAATTGTTACAAATATACCTAAGTGCAGGTCCCGAATGTTCCAAGCTCTCTGCAAGAAAAACTCTTATCTAAATTAAGTTTCAGAACATTGTATGCTCCTTTATGCCCAAACCCAAGAACCTCTCTGCAAGCCCTGCAAATTGCTAGGGATGCACCGAATCCAGGTTTCGGTTCAGGATTCAGCCAAGATTCGGCCAAGGAAGTAAAAAATGTTTTCTCCTTCCCACCCATAATTTGCATATGCAAATTAGGGTTCGGATTTGGTTCGGTATTCAGCCAAATCTTTCGGGAAGGATTCGGGAGTTCAGCCGAATCCGAAATAGTGGATTTGGTCCATCCCTGCAAATTGCACTTTTGCAGCTCATGGGGTCTCATATGCTATGAGCCTGCTAATTGGTGAACCCATTGTAATAGTGGTCCTAGCTATTGTCCCATTTACTCTAAGAACCAGACGAAGAAGAAGGATAGGAGAGGACCTGAATAGAAGGATAAGTAATAAAATATAATAATAATACAACTTAAACTTCTGCCTCAAGATTACTCTGTGACCCAAGAAGCCAAAGGAAAACTATTTAAAAATACCTTAGAAATTAACATCAATTGAAAACTGTGTCAGAATATAAATGTTTAGCTTGATACTGCCTCTGTAAAATCAAAATCGAAATAAAAAAAAAAAATTAATAAAAAAAAAACCTCACAGCAGCCATAGATCAAAAAAGAGAGACAAGAAACAATCCTCACATATAACCAACCACTGAAGATCTGCGCAATCAAGAAAAGGGTTGTGTGTGTGACTTTAAATGGGTTAGTTGTTATTTCCAGGAAAATCAGAGGAAAAGCAGCATTTGGATGTGGAATAATAAGGATGCAGTGTGCCCAAAACCTCAGCCAAGTGCTTGAACTGAATCTTGAATATGAGGCATTGCTAGAGCAAACAGGCCCTTCTATCAAAGGGTATATATTGAAAATCTATTGTAGAGGCCATGGGGTATATACACTCCATCTGCTCCTGCTTCTAGTTATCATCACAAGTAGGTCAGGCCCTGCTCTATTGTAAAGGCCAGGAGAATGGAGAGATCATTCCTCATGGAGCTACAGAGGATTGCTGGCAAGCTTTAAAGACCTGAAACTAGAATTTGGTGCCCAGATGGTGCCTTGGATGGGACAAAACAGTAAAAGCTCCAACCCATGCATAAAGATGGACCTACTGTTTGCCAAGCTGAATAATACCCAAGAATTGATTGACGCCACTGGTGAGAGTGTTGGCATTGCAGATTTGTCTTTGATTACCAGTGAACCACAGTCAGTAAGACACCAATGAGAAGATGCCAGAGCCATAGCAATCAAGATACCCTTGTGTAAAACTATTTAGGAACAGGTCTTGTATCTGGATCTGCCATCGGGGTACACGTGTTACCTAAAGGGAGGGGTAGTTTATGAAAGACAAAGCTACCTAATTGGTATAAAAGCTCTTAGGAGAGAACTCAGTGCCAAGGACTAAACGTTACTTTTAAATCACCCAACGGGAGATATTTGTGGGAACTGGACAGCGTGAGCTTTTTCTAGTTAACCAGCTAGAACCAATGTGTAGGTATATATAGTTATATAATACACAAAAGCTGTGACTATCTTGTAAATTATATCCTTATAAACGGTGAGTTCTGATGTCATCAGTTATAAACGGCGAGTTCTGATGTCATTTCTATCACATGACTCACTCAAACTTGTGTATTATAATATATAAAGTACCCCCAGTTGCAAAATATGAGGATATTAGAAGTTACCTTAGAGTTCCATGACCTGTAAAAAACACTCGGCCTTCAGCCTCGTGTTTTTATGTGGTCATGAAACTCCTCGGTATCTTATAACATCCTTATATTTTATAAGAGGGGGTACTTTATTCACTATATATTTTACAAGAGGGGGTACTTTATTCACTATATAAACGTCAGAACGCGCCGTTTATAACAGGGGTCCTCCTCCACCAATTTGATGCCGTGCGTCCGATTTTGATGCTGGCGACCATAAGGGACACTGACCCATCCGATCCCCCCCAATATTTCACTGTAGATTATAATGCATAATGTACCCCTATTGAAATTTATAAAGATATCAGAAGTCACCTCGGAGTTATGTGTCCTGTATAAAAGCTCTCAGCCTGCGGCCTTGTGCTTTTATATGGTCACATAACTCCTCAGTGACTTATAAATTACGATAGAGGGGACATTATCCACTAAATATTAGTTATATATAATACAGTATAGACAGTATATTATAGCACAATATTTGTAACTGGATAGAGAACTGGCTAAAAGATAGACTACAAAGAGTGGTGGTAAATGGAACATTTTCTAATTGGACCAGTGTTGTTAGTGGGGTACCGCAGGGCTCTGTACTGGGTCCCTTGCTTTTCAACTTGTTTATTAATGACCTGGATGTGGGCATTGAAAGTACGGTTTCTATTTTTGCATTCTGCAAAGGTTATGCACTTTGGTGGGAATAACATCAATGTTATACACTATATGGTAGTGTTGTTTTAGGTTTATCCTTTAAAGGGCAATCCTTCAAGTAAAAGTCAGGGAACAGGGACCTTGTGGTGCTTTGACAATAACATATTTGTTTTGCTTTATTAGCAAGAACCTCTGGCCTCTATAGCTTTATTTTCACACAACAGCATGAAAGGTGTAGCTGCACAACCCAGGCTGCTATCATAGGGGCACGGGGGGGGGGGCAGTTATCCCTGGCCCGGTATATTTCAGTTTAAAGGGGGGCCCAGCTGTGCTGCATTTCCCGATTAACTCTCAAACAGGCATTGAAGGAGCCTGAATCCTCGAAGGAAGCTGAATCAAGACAAATCCGCCAAAGGGAGCTGAAGCCATCAAAGAAGCTGCTGTTCCCGAGGAGAATAAAAAAACCTGTCCACCCCACAAACTTTATAGGTAAGTTCCACTGAACACCAGTGGTGTTTTATAGGGTCCTTTGATCATCAATGTTTTTTTTTTTTTAACTTGAAGAGGGGACCATAGTCACCAATGGCTTATATTTAAATGGCCACCAATGTTTTCTTTTAAACTTTTATGGGGAACCTGGGCACCAATGCTTTTTTTTGCGGGGATGGCCCTGGCAAGGAATATTTTTTTTAACTTGTGTAGGGCACACTGGCCACCAGTAGATATTTTGTGACTAAGGGATTAAACAAATGGCTCTTATTTATGCATTAGAAATGCAAGTTCTAAAACTAAGTGTAATTTGGGATAGATGAGGTACCTTCTTAAAGAGTCTACCTTGACGTGGTTGGCAGACTTAATAATCCTTTGACCAAAAGGGTTTTTAGTATTTTAGAGCGTAAGTCTGTGTGTGGACTTTTTACTATGGGTTGGAATGGCTCATGGAGGCCCAGATATAGGGGCCCTGTGATTTCTAATTGCCCCGTGCACCACACTTCCACTTAGTGAAGGTTCATCTAATGGTAGAGATCCATGTGACCCTCGTATTATCTTATTAACTGGTTGGACAAGGCCTTTTTAGCCAAGTTGTGCTTAAAGATATAATACTTCATTTTGCCTCACTCCCTGAGGGAACAATGGAATATTTTGCATCAACACAATGATTATATTATAGAAAGTATCAGAGAAAGAGTATTTAGTATTTATATGGAAGGAGCATCAGTCCCAGTTTATCTTTGCTAAGGGAAATAATACTTTCAGACATGCCTGTGCTGCACAGATCCCTTTATGTTTCAGTGGCCATTTTAATAATAATTGCTGTGCTTTGGTTAATTTTAAAACAACAAATCCCTTCCTATTATACTTGACAAATCAGAACTCAACCACAATAGAAACAAGGAATTAATAATAATAATGGTTCCCCCCTCCTCCTCAATGACGGCATGTGTGACGCTGGAACACGAGACCTTGTCTGTGATTTTATCTTTCCACTCATGAGCACAGACCTTATGCCGTTTATTTATTTTGTAGTTTGTTTTATTGTTCCTCATATAAAGACTGCTAAGGAACAGGACATCCAGTCATTATTCTATGGGGCCTTATTGAACCTCCACCATGAGGCACCACACTGTGCAGGTACTGGCTCATTGGCTTACAAGAAGTACAGTTTAAACATAATATTTTATTTATATTTTTTGGCACCTTTGCTCCAGTGATGACATAGAATTGTAGCCACAGAAAGATGATGAAGACAAAGAGAATTTGGTAAATTTCAGTTATTGCAATATAAGGCCTCTTCCCCCACATGCATCAATACATTTACAAGTTAACTGAGAGAAAACTGAACCTTAAGCCACCAAAATAATTTATAATTGGCTATAATGTAATTATCCTTTGCATCTATATCTCCAACATAATCTGCAGCACTTTACAGAAATGATACACTACCCCACCTATTTTAACTCACTGCCCTCCTAAGTTAGGGGTGATTAAACCCCTGTGTGGTATAGCTCTACAGAGCACATAACATAATCTGCAGCACTTTACACAGATTATACAACATTCACAACATATCTGCAGGGTTTCATTTTAGGTTATAGATTTGACTCAGCAGAAAACTTAGGGGGTTATTTATCAAACTACTTTTTTTCTGAAAACCATTCCAACGGAATCTGCACAAACTATCCCCCACCCCGACTATTTAATAATACATTTTCACAAATTTCCTTGTGCGGAAAAAGTCATGGTAAAATTGTTGAGCTCAAAACCTACAATTCTTTTGTAAAATCGCCTGAAAGCTAAATAGAAATGCTGTATTTTGTATACTAAACATAAACATGAACTGCACCACAAGCCTAATCAAACAAATGATTTATGCTTTCAAAGTTGGCCACAGGGGGCTGTCATCTTGTAACTTTGTTATACATCTTTGCAAGACTAAGACTGTGCAAATGCTCATTGTGATCTGGGCTGCTTAGGGATCATTATAAATTATCAAAACAGCACAAGTCAAATAATATCTGCCAGAAGCCGATACAGCAAGACTGATTAATAATCAGAATATACAGACTGCACTGGGTCCAGTGTTGTCATGTAATCTAATGTGGATTTTATAGTTTTTGTATTGTTTAATACAAACTTTCTCCAACTCTGCAGAACCAGTGGCTGCAGCTAAATAATCATCCAATCCCTGCAGCTGGAGTTGGAAACAGTAAAGGGGATGTAAAGGCAAAAATAAAATCCAATATTTATATTTACACAGTTGCCAACTGCTCTACAGGGGAACAAACAAAGCTGCTTGAGTTCTGAAAGGCTGGGAAGTAAGGTGGGGGCTCCCCCTGCTGTTCAGAAGTATGACTGGTTCCCTTTAAACCAGTTAGGAAGTGCCTGACAATTCCTATCCACAAAAGTAAATGAAGCGAGACTTTCACAGCATACAGTTAGGTTTCTTACAGAAATGGTACACATTTTTTAATTAAAGTATATTGGAGAAAGAAAGTAAAAATGTGATATTATTTTTTTGCCTTTACATGCGCTTTAACAGTACATCTGCCATTGACTTGTTAATGTTCTCTGCAGGTCTGATTTGGAATACTTCTTTTACTGCCGATACAACAAGACTGATTAATAATCAGAATATACAGACTGCACTGGGTCCTGTCTTGTCATGTAATCTAATGTGGATTTTATAGTTTAAACACCATTGGACTTTAATAAATCTCTGAAAAAAATGAATTTTCCCCTTTAAAAATTACAGACTACAAAAATTTGTAGATTAATAAATAACCCCCTTAAAGTCATGTCATGGGAGGGAGTATACCTATGTGGTCCCCGCCCCTACCAAATGCAGTGAGAGCTGTATTCATGGAGGAATTACACTGCATTCTGCATCCACAAGTGCTGACTATGACAATTATTGCTTATTTTTTAGGGATTATTACAGATTTGGGTTGCTTATTTACAATCAGACCATGAATGCTGATATCAGTTTTCTTTCTGAACTCCTACCCAGTCAAAAGCAATTTTAACATAGAGCAAACTACGAGAATAATCATTGAGATACATTCTGTTTAGGCCAACGCTCTCTCCTGGGCCCTATAACGTCAGGTTGTGCTGAGCTGGGCTGATCTTATCTATTTATTGCAGGAAGTATTGGCAGCTGCCACCCCACTGAGATCCAAGACATCACAAGCTGTGATCCTGTTTGTAGCTTTTTTTTTATTTAAAGGCAACCGCATCTTTAATGTATTATTTGCAGACCCGGATTTGTGGCGAGGCCATATAGGTCTTGGCATAGGGTGGAAAAATTTTTGGGGTGGCATGCCACCTACCCATTTTTTTACCGGCCTGATCCAATGTTATTAATAGGAAGAAAAAAAAGCTGAATATATAGGAAGGACGGTATTATTTTTTTTAAAGAAAAGTTGGCAACCCTAGTGGCATGCCACCCAGCCTCATCTTTAAAGCACTGGGGACTTAATGCTCCCCAGTGCTTCTGTGTTAGAGAGCGCCACGTCTGGCGCAAGGACCCTGCGGCGGGGGCGGCGCAAATGAAAGCAGCCAGTGAAGGGACCAAGAGGCCTTAGGGCATCGCTTAGTTAAAAGTGGCCCTCATTTTTTTAGGTTTCTGACTTGGCTTCAGACTGGAGTGCTAAGTACTGGACTGATTTAAAGGGCCAGGGTCAAAGACCAGTGTCAGACTGGGATGCCAGGGGCCCACCAGAAAACCTTAGACCAGGGGCCCAACTTTCCAAACTATTATTCCTTCTCTCCTCACTTAACCTCTTTATTCTCCTATTCTTTTAGATCTACTTACTATACTCTATTCTTCCATTATTAAGCCTCTTTTTCCACATAAAGAAATAGGGACTGAACAAGAAATAGACCAAATTGTTAGAAGTAAGAGGGACCACTGACACCTGGGCCCACCGGGAGTTTTCTTGGTATCTCTGTGGCCAGTCCAAGACAGTGGCTAATGTCTAACACTACCCCATGTATTTTAACTTACTGCCCTCCAAAGTTAGGGGTGGTTAAAACCCAGGGTGGCATAGCCCTATACATTAGAAATTATAGCAATGAATTAAGGTGGCCAAACACAGGCCAGTAAAAGCTGGCGACTGACGGATTCGGCAGCTTATTGGCCCATGTGTGGGGCTCTCTGATGGGCCCAACTGGCGGAATGTTGGGCAGATGGCGATCGGGCAGGGTTAAAAATCCAGTTGGATCGCAGCGCATCTGTTTATTGATGTGGTCCCATGATCCAACCATTTGTATTGCCTGCATAATGATCCGATCGCTGGGGGAGTTGTTAGACACTGTTAGTAAATCGGCGAAGTTGCAAAATGACGTCACACCCCTATATTTTCATTACTTAAAAAAGACTTTTGTTGTTACTGTTCCCTTAAGTCCTCTAGTCTTCCATTTAGGCCTAAATTCCTTAAAGTGAGGATTGCTTTGCCAATTCAGCTGCCTTTTTTTGGCCCCTCCTTTGCTGATTGAAATGCAAAAAAATGGAGGAATGTCCACAGTTTTTCCATGACTGGCCTGGCTGGGGGAGTTTTGGAGTAGCAGCAGGGGCAGACAGGGGATAGAATAGGGCACCATGGCATTTAATTTCCTATATACATCAAAAACCCAGCTTCAAGGTCAGTCAGGTAGAGATTTTGGGTGAATATATATATTCACTCTCCTAGATATTTTTGTTTGACTGAATGACTGATGTTTTGCTTTTTAATATATCTATACCCTAGCGATGTGCGGGTCGTGAATTCTGTATTTATATATATATACAGTATATATATATATATAATATGAATTACACTTTATGCCTAGTATAATTGTTGTTGTCCACAGGAACACGTAAGGACACAGATATTGTGTGTTTATTAGTGCACAGACCTATGATCGATGCACTTTTAATTTATGGATAAGAAAACATAGTTTGGATGGGTACTACACTCTATGACACTGTTTGATGACATCATGGTGGGGGGATTAGCGCCGATTTCACCTTTATGAGTAGGTTTCACTTGTGTTTCTTTCTCTCCTGAAGACGGCTCCAGTAAGGATGCCGAAACGTTGGGAATAAAAAAAACACTTTATTTTTGATTATGATTTGAGTGCTTGGAGTGCAGTTTATTTAAGACTTTATATTAGATGTGTTGACCAGCACCCAGGCAGATGATGATAGTTTTGAGTGCACCAGTCTAGTGGAAGATATATATATATATATATATATATATAATGTATATGAAGGTGATCCACACTCCAAATGTCCATATTTCTCAAAGTGCATTATTCCATAAATTACACCAAGGTTTGTTCTGTTGCTTGGGACCATTTCCAAGGGACCTTGTACTGTGTATATATATATATATATATATATATATATATGTGTGTGTGTTCTGCAGTTGTTTCAGCACACCATTCAGAAAAGAATAAATTACCCAGGTGCTATCTACATGTGCCTTGACAAGCACTGCTGTAATGGCACCAGCTATCACTATGCTAGCACTAGCAGCCATTGCTTCCCCTAAGAGTCTAGAGCAGGGATCCCCAACTTTTTGAACCCATGAGCAACATTCAGAAGTACTGTAAAAGGAGTTGGGGAGAAACATTAGCATGAAAAATCTTCTTGGGGTGCCAAATAAGTGCTGTGATTGGTCATTTGGTAGCCCCTATGTGGATTGTCAACCTACATTGAGGCTCTGTATGACAGTGGACCTGTTTTTATGCAACCAAAACTTGCCTCCAAGCCTGGAATTCAAAAATAAACTCCTGCTTTGAGGCCACTGAGAACAACATCCAAGGGGTTGGAGAGCAACATGTTGCTCATGAGTTACTGGTTGGGGATCACTGGCCTAGAGTTTTATTTTTTATCTTTATGTAGAGTCATTTAAACTAGGGGCAATTTATCCTGAACTTGTTTTTTTATTATTTTCCAGTTAAAGTAAATGTAATTATGAAAGAGAGAATTACCAAGGTGCCCAAAACAGAGAGGGGAAAGAAACACACATTAGATGCTCCTAAATGAACAACCCCTCAATGAAGGCTCCAGGGCCGGGTATTCCAGAGTTTGCTGTTGTTTAGAAATCATTTGACCGTGTTCTGTAGCTGCTTATGGGGCTAATGACAGTATTGCAACATGTTATTGCTGGCCTTCAGCATGCAAGCAGACATTTCATCCTTCAGACCCATTCAGGCTATGATTACAAACACATTGAAAAGGTTTAAAAAAAAAAACTGATATGCATAATGGGAAACAGATGGGACGTGAGCTATGTCAAATTGAAGGTTTTCTGAATTTGTAATAAATTAGAACAGGGGTAAAAGTCTGACAGTCTTGCACAGTCATGTCAGCTGTACAACGTAGTCCTAGCAGAAGTCAAATCCAGAATGTGCACGGCATGTGAGATTATTGCTCTGCTTAATGGGCCCCTGTTGGTATAGTTTTGTTTTATGTTTTGTAAATCTCCGTACAGACTATGACTTAGGGGCACATTTACTAAGGGTCAAATTTCGAGGGTTGATTGTGGGATTTTGCCGCAATTCGATCTATTGAATGATCGAATAGAAATCATTCGATCGATCGCTAAAAACTTTCGTTTCGATTGTTTTTTTCAATTCGATCAAAAAAGTTTGGAAAATCCTATGGGAGCTTCCCATAGGATTACATAGCAACTAGGAAGCTTGAAACAGGCAAAGTAGGTTATCAAATTTTTTTTAAAGGGCCAGTACTTTGAATTCGATTCGAATTTTGGGCTATTCAGTTGTCGAAGTAGCCCACAATTACTTCGAAATTAGAATATTTAAAATTCGAATTTAATTAAAATTTTCCCTTCGACCTAATTCGACTCTTAGTAAATCTGCCCCTAAGTATTGCTCATTCTACAGATCCCAGTCATCACATCCCATTACTCCCCTTACTACAGTCATACTATTATATTACTATTATAACCTTCAGGGTTTTAATATAAGGGGGAAAATAAGTGACAAGGAAGATTGCTGCTCATCAGTTTCATAGACTTAAGGCAGCCATAGACGCACAGATAATATTGTACGAAACTAATATTCATATGATATTCGGGGCGTGTATGGTGGCAAATGACCCAACCGAGAACCACAGAAGACTTCGGTCGGCTGGTTGATCAGGCTGGACACAAAATTTTAATAGGATGCCTTTGAAGGCCCCCTTAACATCAGCCATTGTTAATTTGGCCATACACGGAGAGATCCGCTCGTTTGGCACAATCGCCAAATGAGTGGATTTCGCCATGATATGCCCACCTTGAGGTGGATGATATCAGGCTTATCCGATCGTGGGCCCTTGGGGGGTAAACAGGTGGTCAGATCGTGGGACCCCATCAACAAACAGATTTCTAGTCAACATCTGACTGATTTTCGGCCATATATCGATTGGGGAAGCCCATTGGAGGGCTCCATACATGGTCCAATAAGTTGCCGACTCGGTCTGTAGGCAGCTTTTATTGGCCCGTGCATGGCCACCTTTAGTGCTGAATCCTCAGATACAGGTAGAATTCTATTGTTTCTATCTGTATATCTGACGATTCAGCTCTACACTTGTGTATTGTAACCGACGATCTTTCTTGGAGAGATCTTTTCCGAGAAAGATCGTAATTGTTACATCTATGGCCAGCTTAAAACTAAACATCCAACAGACCAAAATTTTAACAAATGATTCATTTCTCTCAATATATATATTGCAGGTATGGGATCCATTATCCTGAAATCCATTATCCAGAAAGCTCAGCATTACGGGAAGGCCATCTCCTGTACACTCCAGTTTAATAAAATAATTCATATTTTTTTAACACGATTTCCAAGTACATTGTACTTGAACCCAAGATCTAATTAAGACAAAGTAATCCTATTGGGTATAATTAGTGTTTTTTTTAGTAGACTTTAAGCATGGAGATCCAAATTACGGAAAGATCCCAGAAAACCTCAGGTCCCGAGATTTCCGGATGCCATTTATAATGCCTAAAAAAAGACCACTTTTTTGACTGGGGTATCAAGAATCTTTACCTTGCTACAAGCCTGGCATCCTTACTAGTGATGGGCGAATGTAATCGCCTGCGAAGAATTCGCTGTGAATTCACACGATTTGCCACCGGCGAATAAATTCACAAAATGCCGGCGAAATTACGCCCAAAAAAATTCCAAAAAAAAAAAAACGGACGCCAGCGTTTGTTTTTTTCAACGCCGGCAATGGGTGCCTGAGTCCAAAAATGGACGCCGGTATCCAAAACGAGATGCGCCAGAGTTTCGCGAATTTTTCGTCGACGTGAAACACCGCCGATTCACCCAACACTAATCCTTACTCACCCAACCAACAATATGGCTGCAAGCCCATGGTTTTGGGCCACATGGTATAAGACAGTATGTTTTTAAATACCAACTGAGATATGATTCATATGGCAAAAAATCTCATAAATAATTTTGATTGGCTTGTGGTGTTATAACTGATTCTTCGTTGAAGGCTAGTAATGGGAGCACTGCCACAGTACTACCTCAGTATAAAGATAAGTAATAAAAAGTAAGGATAAACATCGTTCTTTTGCTGCTCTGGCAAGTGACCTCATTTGACCTCATTTGAAAGCTGAAAGCTCTTCAAAATTTAAAAATTCAAAAACCTTGCAAATAAAAAAAGTATGACCAATTTAACAGCATTGATCATTCTGTAATATAATAAAAGTTCGCTGTCTTAGCTGGCCTAATTTATTCCCCCCAGTGTCAGGATTTAGTACTGCATCCTGTCTTCCATTGGGATTGTTCCCCTTGAAAAGGCCACTTAAGGACAATGGTTATGGCGGATTCCAGGCTTCTAATGGAACAGCTTCCACATTTGCTTCCAGTTGTATTTAAGATTTAAGGAATGTTGGGAAAGACATTGGGCCTAGGTCCATGAATGGCTCTTTCTACATCCCTTCAATTTTCTGTTTTTAATTAAGTGAACCATAAATGCTCACAAATTCAGTTTTCTTTTGTAGCGTTGTACATTTATCAATAGTCTCTGCATTAACTCTCACTACTGAGGATATATTCAGCAGAGGCAGTGATCCCCATCTAGTGGGGAATTAATGGGTCACCAACGCATTCAATGTTGCTCCCAGTGGCCTCAATGCAGCTGCTGATTTCTGAATTCCAGGCTTGAAGGCAAGTTTTAGATAAAAACCATTTGCACTGCTAACCAGAGCCTCGGGTAGGCTGACAGTTCACATGGGGGCTACCAACAGCCTATATTTGGCACCACCATTTTCATGCTTATGTTGCTCTCCAACTATTTTTTAAAGTTGAATGTGGCTCATGGTTAAAGAAAGCTTGGGCACCCAGTCTATAACTAATAGAATATACTATCCACCACCGTTCCAGTCTATGCATTTGTTTTCAATTATGTGGGATTTAATTTAAAGGGATACTGTCATGGGAAAACATGTTTTTTTCAAAACACATCAGTTAATAGTGCTGCTCCAGTAGACTTCTGCACTGAAATCCATTTCTCAAAAGAGCAAACAGATTTTTCTATATTCAGTTTTGAAATCTGACATGGGGCTAGCCATTTTGTCAATTTCCCAGCTGCCCTTGGTCATGTGACTTGTGCCTGCACTTTAGGAGGGAACTGCTTTCTGGCAGGCTGTTGTTTTTCCTTCTCAACGTAACTGTATAGTAGTAGTACACAGTGGGACAAGGGTTTTTACTACTGTGCTGTTCTTAGATCTACCAGGCAGCTGTTATCTTGTGTTAGGGAGCTGTTATCTCATTGCCTTCCCATTGTTCTGTTGTTAGGCTGTTGGGGGGGAAAAAGGGAGGGGGTGATATCACTCCAACTTGCAGTACAGCAGTAAAGAGTGATTGACGTTTATCAGAGCACAAGTCACATGACTTGGGGCAACTGGGAAATCGACAATAAGTCTAGCCCCATGTAAGATTTCAAAATGAAATGAAATGCTCTTTTGAGAAATGGATTTCAGTGCAGAATTCTTCTGGAGCAGCACTATAAACTGATGCATTTTGAAAAAAAAAAAAAAATTTCCCATGAAAGTATCCCTTTAAGTTACATTTTAACTCTTATTTCTTATTCACACTCCACTACAAATTGTAACAGTTTTGTTTTCTTTAACTATAGAGATTTCTGCTAACTTGCAGGTAAATGGTTGCTGAATACTCGGCTTGCTCCAAATAAGACTTTGTATCTTCTGCATATCATGAATAGGTTCATCTTCATTGGGATTCTACCCTATATGATATTAGCTTACTTGCCTCCCCCCCCCCCTGAAAATCTTCTGCGGACACCTATGGCAATATGGCTGCTTTCCTTATTTAAATCTATTTTTCATGTTCTAATTCGGAGTTAATCCTCCCAGTTTGTTTGGTATGAACTCAAGTGACTTATAGTCAGTTGTCCGCTCCATAAGTAAAAACACACAGTCCTGCATGAACTTATTTGCCCTTTGACCAGGGGGCGCAGTTAAACTTTCTTTGAAGACTAATAAACATAAAAACAAGTCTCTTTCCTGAATGGGACATCTGATTGTTCACTAGTTGCACAATAGCCATTAGCTGTGGTTCCTCACTGTCCAGACTTCTCTTACTTGGGGGCCCATGTCATTTGCTGCTCAGATTTCTAATACCAGGTCTCATTGAAAGGGTCAAAGTGTCAGGTCAACAAGAAAATATCAATAGAGACCTGAAGGAAACAGTGAGAAAGTTCAAAGCAAATCATCTCTGAAGAATCTCTCCTTGACCTGCTGAGAAAACAATCAATCACTTGGTATTGTGCTAATAGTATACAGGTATGGACCTGTTATACAGAATCCTTGGAACCTGGGGGTCTTTCTATAATTTGGATCTCGATACATAATAGGGGTTGTTTTTCCTTTGTTCACTCTTTGCAGGGGTTCCAGCAAAATAAAAAATGATTTTAAACAACATTTCTTTAAAGTACATTCATTAAAACAATGTAAATGTAACTGCAATTACAAGCAGTGTTTGTTTATCCCGTTCTGTTCTCTTCTATCTTAACTATTAACGGAAATACTTTACCCTCTACAAGTTTTGAAGGGGTTGTTCACCTTTAAATGAACTTTAAGTACGAAGAATGATATTCTGAGACAAATTGCAATTGGTTTTCATTCTTAATTATTTGTGTTTCCTGAGTTATTTAGCTTTTTTATTCAGCAACTCTCCAATCTGCAATATCTGTAGTCTGGTTGCTAGGGTTTGAATTACCCTAGCAACCATTCAGTGAACTGAATAAGAGATTGGAATATGAATAGTTGAGGGCCTGAATAGAAAGATAAGTAATGAAAAGTAGCAATAACATGCAGAGGATTATTTACTAAAATCCGAAATTTTCTTGATTATTTAAATAAAAAACATCAGACCAAACTAGAATCCATGATTGGAAGGAGAAGGAAAGGCCAAATGTTAGGCACCCCCAAGTGTTAGTATCGACTTACATGTAACCCCAGTAGAGCGATTTAGTTCTACTGCGCATTCGAAGAATGAAGAAGACGGACGAGGATCGTTCTGCGGTGCTCACTGGTGTAACCCCGGGCCCACCAGGACTGCTGTCCAGGGCCCCAGTTTGGCCCCCAACCCTGAAGCACCGAATGCGTGCAGAATGCGCAAACAGCACGCCAAACATTTTTTTTGTTTGAATCACGAATTGGGAGAGAGGGGGTCTGGCTCGGTGGGGGCCCATGAGGGTTGGGGCCCACCAGTTTTTTTCCTGGTATCCCGCCAGACAGTGTGACCATGCCTGGGAGCACCGGCCCGGGGTTACAGGTAATTCGATACAAAGAATTGGGGGTGCCTAACATTTGGAACCCCCAAGTGCTCCTAGCCTTTCCTTCTTCTTGAAAAAAAACCCACTATTTAAACTGGATTGGGGGAAAACGCTATAAAATTATGTAAAAAATCGTAGCGTAGAATTCTTTCAGAGGTTTTACCCGAATTGTACAATTTTTCTGATTTTTGCCCGAAAAGCATAAAATAGTCGGATTTTCGGGCTAATTCCAGCGCAGACCACAATAAATTCCAAATAGGATACAGACCTCTCCCACTGACTCATATACAACCTCGGTAGGTCTGAGATGGTGGATTTTCGGATCTGGACTTTTTGCAGAAAAATGTCAGGTTTGCACCAAAAATCCTGACAAGTCTAAATGTGTAGCCTTACAGAGCATTTGTTTTTTAGATGAGGTTCAGTGACCCCCATTTGAAAGCTGGTAAGAGTTAGAAGAAGTAGGAAGGTGAACCACAACTTTAAACCTTTCTAAATACAGGTATGGGATCGGTTATCCGGAAACCCGTTATCCAGAAAGTTCTGAATTATGGAAAGGCGTTCTCCCAAAGACTCCATTATAATCAAATAATCCAAATTTTAAAAAATGATTTCCTTTTTCTCTGTAATAATAAAACCGAACCTTGCAATTGATCCAAACTAAGATATCATTAATCCTTATTGGAAGCAGAATCAGCCCATTGGGTTTATTTAATGTTTACATGATTTTAGATCCAAATTATGGAAAGACCCCAGGTCCCAAGCATTCTGGATAAAGGGTCCCATTCCTGTATAACCAATGAAACATTCTGTGCCATTTATGAAATAAACAAGTTACTTTTCACTCCCCCTATCACAGCAACCTGTCTCTCTTCATTCTCTCTTTATGCAGTAGTTGGAGTCAGTTTTGATTGACAGTTAGGCCTAATAAATCCTTTGCCTAGAAGATGTATTAACCATCTCTGATGGAAATCCTGTTTTTCTGCAGGGTGTTTGCCAGAGTCAGTTATTCTTTGTTTGTGTTGGAATCATTTATTTAAGTTAGCTCTGCTAGGCAAGGGAGCCCCCCTAAAAGTCATGTTAGACCTACCTGTCAACCTAAATCTGAGGGGGGGTGGGTGGGGTAGGGGTTTAGCGCCAGAGAGGTTGAATTCCCCTTTAAAGGAATAGTAACACCCTGCACTGGTAAAACTGGTGTGTTTGCTTCGGAAAACTCTAAATATATAAGCTGCGGTGTAGCCATGGGGGCAGCCATTCAAGCACAGGATACACAGTAGATAACAGCTAAGTACTACTATAGTTTATATAAACAAGCTGCTGTGTAGCCATGGAGCAGCCATTCAAGCACAGCATACACAGTAGATAACATATAAGTACTACTATAGTTTATATAAACAAGCTGCTGTGTAGCCATGGGGACAGCCATTCAAGCACAGGATACACAGTAGATAACAGATAAGTACTACTATAGTTTATATAAACAAGTTGCTGTGTAGCCATAGGGGCAGCCATTCAAGCACAGGATACACAGTAGATAATGGATACAATCCCATTATATACACTACAGTGGTTATTAGATATCTCCTGTGCCTTTTCTCATTTTTAAATGGCTGCCCCCATGGCTATACAGCAGCTTGTTTATATAAACTATAGTAGGGTTTTTGACACAGTTTTATCAGTGCAATACAATAGTACATTAAAGTTTTATAATGTTGAATCATTTTTTTGTGTTACTGTTCCTTGAAAGGGATACTGTCATGGGAAATTTTTTTAAAATACATCAGTTAATAGTGCTGCTCCAGCAGAATTCTGCATTGAAATCCATTTCTCAAGAGAGCAAACAGATTTTTTTATATTTCATTTTAAATCTGACATGGGGCTAGACATATTGTCAATTTCCCAGCCGCCCCAAGTCATGTGACTTGTGCTCTGATAAACGTCATTCACTCTTTGCTGCTGTACTGCAAGTTGGAGTGATATCACCCCCTCCCCTTTTCCCCCCAACAGCTAATGGGAAGGTAACCAGATAACAGCTCCCTAACACAAGATAACAGCTTCCTGGTAGATCTAAGAACAACACTCAATAGTAAAACCCATGTCCTACTGCGTACTATTCAGTTACATTGAGAAGGAAAAACAACAGCCTGCCAGAAAGCAGTTCCCTCCTAAAGTGCAGGCACAAGTCACATGACCAGGGCAGCTGGGAAATTGACAATATGTCTAGCCCCATGTCAGATTTCAAAACGGAATATAAAAGAATCTGTTTCCTCTTTTGAGAAATGGATTTCAATGTAGAAGTCTACTGGAGCAGCACTATTAATTGATGTGTTTTGAAAAAAACCTTTTCCCATGACAGGATCCCTAAAGCTCTTTAACCAGTGTGCCCCCTACAGGCCAGGTGAAGGTCTATCCTAGAAAATGCACATACATACCCGTTTGGATAAACCAAATAAAACATAATTTCATATGATACTTTAACGTCTCTATTAAAGGAAAAGGAAAGCCAGATTCACTAGGCGTGTCATCATGACTAGTGATGGGCAAATGTTTTCACCAGCCATGGATTCACAGGAATTTCCGAATTTCACCATTGGCAAAATTTTTTGCGAAAAGTTTGCCAATGGAAATTTGCTGCGACAAAAAGTTGCTGCAACAAAAAATAAAATGCCCATTGACTTTAATTCATTTGGGCAAGAAAGTCGCTTCGAGGAAAAATGCTAATGTTAATGGATTTGACGCAAAAAAATTGTCTTGCAGAAAAAAAATGTTGACACCATTTTTACGCCATTTTGAAACGGGACTAATTCGCTCATCACTAATCGTGACAGACTTAGGTAGACAAAAGTCCAATTCACAGCACAAAAAGGGTCAGCAACATGTCAGATCACAAAGGTCCCAACATCACTGAGCTGGTGCAACAGTTCTACCGGCTCAGCCACACACACAGATTAATTAGCTACTCACTAAATTGAGCCTAATGTGTGTGTGTGTGAATGTGATATGGACCTAAGACTGGAAGCTCCACTGGGGCTGATGGGAATGATGCATAAACTCTGTAAAGTGTTGCAGAATGTGTCAGCACTATATAAATAATGAATAATAACACTACACATGTAAATCTAACTCAAACGCAAGCTTCTGAGCTGCATTTTATCTGATATCTCCAGGTTACTCCAGTTACAGAAGATTAAATAAGTTGGGTAAATGTATAACTTATTAGGTTTCAATCTGCATTCTTGACTGGAAAAATATCTTCATATTATCTTAGACTAAACCGCAGATCTATTTTATTGAAGTCTGTGTGCGCTTTATTATATTTTTGTATTAAAGGGAACATTGCATGAAATTCATTATACCATTTAGAATTTTCTTCTTGAACTGATAAATGTTTTTTTTTAGTTGTAATATTGGTGTGCGGGCAGCCATCTCAGGTCACTTTGCCTGGTTATGAGCTTTCGGAAAGAGCCTGCACTTCACAATGAAACTGCTTTCAGGCAGGCTACTGTTTCTCCTACTTGTGACTTGGAGGGTTTGTGACTTGGGTTAGCACTATAGACTGCTATTCCAATATCTAACAATAGGTACTAAGGGCATGGGCACATTTTTAGCAATGCAGGTGTCAGGATGCCCTTATCTAGTTACCTTCCCAGGAGGAGGGTGATATATGACCGACTTGCAGTGCAGCAGTAAAGAGTGACTGAAGTTCACACAAGTAACATAACTGGAGCAAAAATCTGCTCACAGATTATAATGCAGGATTCTGCTGGAGGACTGCTATTAACTGGTGCATTTAGGGCTCTTACTCATGAGCATTTTGGGCTGCCCTCCCCTGTGTTCCTTTTCAGTTAGTGATGGGCGAATTGGTGGCCTCCTTTCTTCTAATCGGAATGGGCAGTGGCGGAACTACCAGGGCCCCCTGGCAGCTCGCGCATCACCGATTTCCTGGCGCTTCAGCGTTTTCCATAAAGATAATTGCGCACATCACGCACCAGGGTCCACCCCCTCTAGTTACGTTACTGGGAATGGGTAATCTTGTGTCAGCTGGACCTACTGGTAAATAAAGCATTAGATATTATTATATGATTCCTTTATATATTTATACATAGTTATCATACCAAAACGCTACGGCATATTCTGCAGTGGAAGAATGACCCCCTCCTCCTGCAGATTTATGTCCCTTTTAATACAACTCAAGACCTTAGTGGCCCTTGATGCTGCTGACTGGCATTGCTTGCTACAGCCAAGTTTATTATCTACAAGGGCTCCAAGGTCCTTTTCCATAATGGATTTGCCTAGTGCCAGTGGTGTAACTACCAGGTGTGCAGAGGGTGCAATTGCACCAGGTCCCCCACCCACTTAGGGCCCATCGGAGCCACAAAAATGGTTATGGCAGGCAGCTATCTAGGGGGAGATTTCCCAGCACACATGCCATCAACACTCCAGCATGCGATTTATAGAGGTAAGGGCCTGACAGGGGGGCCCAGGTGCCCATTAAGGGTATAAGTGAATATTTTTACATCCAAGGTGCATGACTTTACATTTATCAACATTGAATCTCATTTGCCACTTAGCTGCCCAGATTGCCAGTTTGTCAAGACCCTGTTGCAAGGATGCCTCATCCTGGATGGAATTAATTGGGCTGGATAGTTTTGTGTCATCTGCAAACACTGATACATTACTTACAACACCCTCCCCTAAGTCATTAATGAACAAGTTAAATAAAAGTGGACTCAACACTGAGCCCTGAGGGACCCCACTAAGAACTCTACTTTACTTTAGAAAGCAGTCATTTAAAATAGTTTACATCTACTACTCCCCCACTGTCAAGCATATTGCTTACTTCATCACAATAAGCAATCAAATTTGTCTGACATGACCTATCCTTTATAAAGCCATACTGATTGCTGCTCATAATGCCATTTACTAGGACACAATTTTGAATGTGATCCCTTAACAAGCTTTCAAATAATTTGCCCAGCACATATGTCAAATTTATTGGCCTTTAATTGCCAGGTTGAGATCATAATTCCTTTTAAATATTGGAATGACATCAGCTTTCCTCTATTCCATAGATACTATACCAGATGAAAGAGAATGAGAGAAAATCAGAAAAAACTGAACTAAGCTCTCTTGGGTTGTATACCATCTGACCCTGGCACTTTGTTAACATTAATTTTTATTTAAGCTTTATGAATCATATCCTGAATCAGCCACTGATTAGATTGAGCTGAGCCAACATTGCATCTATGAACTGAGCCTGAGAACTCTGACTCCTCTATTATATACACTGGAAAAATTCTTACCTTTTTCATCTTAAAAACCTCAAAGACTTTGGCTCCTAGTGGGGATGAAACTGTTGAGCGACCTCCTTCATCATGCAGTTAAAGGAGAACCCCTCCCTACTCCCCCACAGCCTAGTTGTTACCTCTGGTAAATGCCCCTAAAGGTGGCCATACACGGGCAGATAAAAGCTGCCGACAGACTGTGTCGGCAGTTTATCTGCCCGTGTGGGGGGCCCTCCGACGGGCTTTCCCGATCGATATCTGGCCGAAAGTCGGCCAGATGTCGATCGGGCAGGATTAAAAATCCCGTCGGATCGCGGCCGCATCTGTTCGTTGATGTGGTTCCGCGATCCGACCGCCGGTACTGATCCGAACGTTGGGCCCTAGGGCCCACGATCGGATCAGCCCGATATCGCCCACCTCAAGGTGGGCATATCGGGGAGAGATCCGCTCATTTGGCAACATCGCCAAACGAGCGGATCTCTACGTGTATAGCCACCTTTACTCTTTACTTACTCCTTGGTGCAGATTCACTATTGTAATCTTCGTGTCTTCTTCCTTCTCTTCGGCAATTCCGTAGTTGCGAAACAGAAGATTGCCAACTGCACATGCACTGATACGCCACTTTCATTCCAAAGATTACTGAAGAGAAGAAGATGGAACTCCAATGCCCTTAATCTGCAGTGAGGGGAAAGTAAAGAGTTAGGAGCATTTACCCAGGGTGCCACCTAGGCTGGGGGGGGGACAGGGAGGGGCGTCTATGGAGGGTTGGGAGGTAGGGTTTTTTTCATTAAGGATTGGAATATTCCTTTAAGGAGTAATATTGGGGCTCATTCTAGAAAATTCTTTAGATATCTACAACTGTGCCATGCCTTTCAGACTCCATTTCTCTCCCTTAGAAACTTGTTCTAACTGACCTCACACCTATATGGGTCCTTAATACCAACCTGTCTCATTTGGATAGGGCAAATACTAAGTGAGTGCAACAGCTTGAGCAATGGAAGGTGTGTTGACACTTTATGTAGGGACCTAATATTTATTTGTGACAGAATGATCAAATTTCAGTTGCTCCATCAGATTTATATTACCCTTGTGAGATGAAAAAGGTTGGGTTGTTGACCCGATTCTGATTGTCCTGAACGCCCCATTCCTTCACTTGGCATTGGAATGGCCACCACTACAAGCCTACTGGAAAGAAGAAGTCCTATATATGAAGGCAAATTTGCCTTTTCTGAAACTCTGTACCTTTAGTTGGTAAAGGACTTATTTCCACAGCATAAAATGTAAGTCTCTTGCTAGGACTCTCTTATACTATATTACTCTAAGAAATTGGTTGTTATGAACTGAATGGGAACCACAGAACCTTCAATTTGTCATATCTATAACTGTGAAACTGTAACTGTAAAAACGTATTTGGTTTCTCCCTTGCCACAATGCCTTATACTATGGAACAGCACAATCTCATTGATCAGATGGCAGGCATGTGATTTTTGAGTAAATGGATGGAAGGTTGAAGTTAAGCACCTTTGGAAAAGCACAATCCTTTTGGTCAGATGGCAGGCATGTGATTATTGAGTAAATGGATGGAAGGCTGACGTTCAACACCTTTCAGTGAATGTTTTGTCCTTTGCCACAATATGCTGCTGTGTATTTGTTAGAAACTAATATGGACATGATGCAATCTGACTAGGCATGTGATTTTGGGGTCTGATGGATGGCATATTGAAACTAAGTATTTTTGGAAACCTCTAAGTAAATGTATTCTTGCATTTGATGATAGCATACAAAAACGGAAATGGGGGTTGCCAGATAGAATTAGGGCCTGTTGTGGGCAGAAATACCAATGTTTTGTGAACCAAAAGTAGTAACTTGATATTTTCTAGATGAGCAGAAGCCCCGTAAAAAGGTTTGCAACATTTTGTGTCCAGATTAAAGATTTTTGGAAATCTGAATTAACCGGACATGTGGCTGTAACATATAGGGTCATTGCCGGAGGGTTTGAAATGTTTCCTTAAAGGAGAAGGAAAGGCTAAAATAAAATAAAACTGTAACTACTGTCCATTAAATGTATATATTCTTACCAGCAGGCATTTCTTCATTCAGTTTTTCATTCATTCAAGAGCTTCAATCATTTTTAAAATAAATGGCAAGCTGCACTGAACAGGATATCCCTGCTGCAGTCCAGAAATTCATCTTTTCAGGGCACACGCATGCGCAATTAGTCTAAGAGGTACCCTGCGCGAGCGCACATCAATCTTCCATCTTCCTTGTAAAGAGATCGTGTTCGGGTCAGGTGATCCCTGACCTCTCTGTACACGCCTGCATTAACTCACCTGCCAATAGGATTTATGATTCCTGGTTGCCTGGATATGAAGACAAGCTTTGAAGCTCCTGCCGCTCGTTTTTTTTTCCAGTTTGCCAGCGAACAGAGGAGCGGAGGCTCAAATAAATACAAGCAGAGTTCCGGTCTGTCTGAATAAGGTCTGTAGTAGCACAAGTTTAAGCAGAGCAGCGTGGAAGCACAGCATATCGGAAGTTCCCCGGGATTTTAAAATGGCGGCGGCAAAGTTTCACCTATGGCCAAATTTCCTAATGCTCATGTACAAAAACTGTAACTATTTTGCACTTTTCAATGTGGTGTTTCAGGAGGGTGGGTAATAACAAACAGGTAGAGCTAGGTTGTTTTTTTCAAGTTTCCTTCTCCTTTAACCAAAAGTCCTCGTGGATGAGAGGATGGTCCCTGAGAAGCTTAATTACATTTGTTCACTGTATATTCAAATGCCCAATAAAATGGATAAACTTTCTTCTCTATATATATAAAAATATGACTCATTTACTGCCCATATTAGTAATTAATCCATCTACAAATATTTAGAAAACAAAAGCAGAAAAAAGGATCATTGCTACTGAACTGGTGGGTTTTAGTATCTACATCAGAGAAAATAAATAATTAGGAGGAATCGCTTCTTAGGAGTAGAAGATGAGAAGGCTAATGCCTCAACATTAGAAATCATCCACTAAATAGAAGGCTACTGTTATAAGCTCTTTTATGGAAAATATGCTGTTAGTAGCCTCACCAAGCACACATTTCACCCTCCCCCCTGAATTACTTGATTCAGAATTCCTTCAGGCATTTCTTAATGAAGAATAGGGCCTCAAGGATTTAATGGATGGTCACCAATGTTCTCCGACCTCAATGTGGTAACTGGAACCTGTGTTTTCCTTTAAGAATTTTGCACGTCAGCCTTTGGAATAGGACACCATGACTAATGCTGTAGCTCATGGTCATTCCACCACATTTCCTGCATGCGGCCTAATCCTTCCATATTAATTGCAGTTACAAGTCACATCTTCAGATACACTAGCCCTGTCCAAGAAAATATCATGACTACTAAATCAAGGTTGCATGTTGAAAAGGAAGCCAACGGAAAGGTCACTGGTGCTATATATTTCATCATTCCATTGCCATATTCGTAATGTATTTTGGCAGAGAGTGAGGCCTACAGCTGGCGCTCAACACTGTCCTTAAGCTTGGCTCCACAATCTTCTGAAAGAGTATTCCAGCTGGTGAGACACCAAGTGGCCTCCTCTGCATGCCAAGGGTTTTCACAATAGACTCTGCTATCATTCTGTGTGCCTCGTCTGATTGAGCTTGTCTGGTAATGTTGTGATCCTGGCCTCCAGTTTGACTTATACACAGTCTGGGCCTGCACAAGATTTCTTGGCTACCATCTTAGCTTGTATTTAGTATGCCATAATTTGGAAAGAGATCACTCAAGTCCAATGTAAACCACTGCCAATGTAAACCACTGACCAGTAAATTCACCAGCGTGATCTGATGAATGATCAGCACACAATAGCTGGCATTCACTGTCTTTAGCACGGTATTTGGCTCTTGGATTATCTAATACTCTTTTCTGTACTTGTAGATGTAGTCTTTTAGTGCAGTTACACCCAGTAGCATAACTTAGCTCAAAGTTATTTTGCTCCACTGTAGCCACCCATACTTAAAACCTAGAGGATGATGATCTATACTCCTGGGTCACCAAGGTGCTGCTCATATCAGTCCAAATGTCTGTATATATGTCCAAATCTTGGATAAAGAAGACTGCCAGTTTGAATGACACGTGAAAGAGGTGATTCATGCTAAGGTGAAGAAACCATCCCTGAACAGAGGTGGGTGCCTTCGATGCCCCAATACATACAATGCTTTCCTAACATCTGTTAGAACACTTCACACATCCATTCATGCAACTCTCACAAGTAACACCTGTTTCTAGGAGTTGCGTGACACATTGGTAATTCAGTCACATTAACTACACAGAATCAACACCTCTGTGAGTTTCAGATGTCACCTCTCTGAAGAGTTACAATGTGCCATTATGATTGCATTAGTGGAAGAGTTTATATGACGACACCAATCAGTTGAACTGAAAAAGCTGCTTGGATGAGTAGTGAAGCAACTTCAATGATTACTCAGTGAGTTCAGTTGTTTATTACTTATAATAGACATTGCTGCTCATATATTTATTCATATTTTGGCCACCATACATTTGGTAGTGTGCATACTAGAGGGGCAAAGTGTTTCTTTCCTTTGGGTACATTTCCATTCTTTTCACTGTGATATTGTGGATATTATATACTTGGGTTATAGTTGTGACCAATTGGTGAACTGCAGGTCCCAAGGGAAAATGGTAAAATAAGTTGCAAAGATAAGGCAATAAAGGATGTTGCTATGGGCAGTTTCCCATTTCAGCAAATACAGATGGACCATGGTAGTGCCATGTGACATCACCCTGATGGCTTCAAAGTTCTAAATATCGATGGCCCCATGGAGTGCAGAGATAGTTTGTCTCCCAAATAACACAACTTACTTCTTTTTTGTTTTTTATGTACAGTGAAACTACAGATTTTGCCATATCGTTAACCATCTTACCATTCAAAGCCCTTGTCTATACCCAAACTTTGACTGCTGTTAATGTAATATCATTATAATGAGTAAGTATATTGCAATTGCTCAAAAGTTGTGCTGTAGAGCCACAGGCTTATAAGTACTTTGTTATTACACCTACAGACTTATAACTACAGGATAATTACTAACAGGCCAGAATAAACATTATTTATACTGCTGCTCATATTTTACTATACTCAGTAGATGTAGAAACTGGCTCAAGCTCTTTGGCAGAAGGCACATTATCTCTGCTGCAGCTGAAACAGTACAAAGACACTTTCTCTGGCAACATGTGGCATAAAATAGGGGTTCAGCCTTTCTTGAACCCCAAATTAAAAGCCTTCTTAGAATTTAGAGTGAACTATCTGATCATCATATTTATCCGTATGGAAAAAAGGTGGAATTTCTCAACAAGGATCAGCTTAGTAAAATATTGCACTGTATTCACCCAGTTGCTGCTGCTGCTGTTTCAATGTCTAAATTTGTATAAATAGCTCCTTTATCCATGTTGGCTGTGAGGACATAGCAATTTATATTTTTGTTCCACATCTCAATGGCCAGTATATTTTTGTAACTAGCGACTGGCTTCATTCTGTCCACACGGCCAGTGTCATACTGCAAATGGAAAACGGATTCTTCGTGAAATGATGAATTCCTCATATAACTGTGACTTCAGGCTTCCTTGGGATTATATGTTGGAAAAAAGTGCAGCATTGGCTGCAGGTAAAGAGAATTCCAGTAAGTTTCATAAGCAACTTGGGGAAAAAAGGATCCAAACAACAAGAGTCACTTACACAAGCACTATACACAGCTACAGAAGCCTTCCTTGTTCTGCACTTGTTTGACTCATATTTAACAGTCCAATTCACATTTGCTTCCCAAGTGCCAATGTACATTCATTACTGGTGTATTTGACTTTACATGTAACAAAAAATGAAGCAGTATACTCAACCTGATTGGGTTGTCCGATTGGCTTGGCCAAGCCCTTAAAGCAATGAACCTGTGGCTCTTCATCTCTACATCATCAGCAACTCAGAGAACCCAATAATAAAAATGCAAAGCTTCCTAAAAAAGTATCCTCTTGGACCTGTGGCACACTGAGGGGGTTGACTGCCAAGGTGTTGGTGGTCAAAAAACACTTTTTCAACTGCAGTTTCCAGTGAAATAGATGGGAACATGGCCTACCTTGGGGTAAAAGTCATCCATCCCTAACTGCATTTGTTCCCATTAAAATAAATGGGGACATGACCAGCCTAAAGGTGGCTATTCAGCAGGTTAGCTGCCCATGTAAATGGCCCTGAGACAAGCCTCCCCAATTGATATCTGGCCAAAAATTGTCATTAGCATGATGTTGCCCACTCAAGGACGGCATATCAGAGAAAATATTCCCTCATTTGGTAACCTTGCCAAACAAGAAGGGTATGGCCACATTTAGAGTAAAAGTCACCCTTCCCAAACTGCCATAGGTTTTCATGCAAATAAATGGGACCATGGCTTTCCTTTGGATATAAAGAATTTTTGGAAGAGGAACAGGCATCATTAGGCTGTTTTCTGAGTACTTCACTGACTAATTCACCCAGATGTCCCCTTGCTTCTACTTGCCCTGGGGCTATACGCTAAGACTATATGGTTCTTCCACATTCTCTCCAGCATTTTCATTTTTACTCAAAATTCTATTGTGCTCACCATGGAAGATGTGGGTAACACAACTGCAGATTTTGTGTCAATATTAGTTGAATTGTGCCCACACTTTGCCGGGAATCAGACGCAATTGCGTTCGGTGGGCACCATTTGGAGCACATAGCACTAATAAATGGGACTTTTTGTGCAATTGATTGCAGGGAAATATTGCTGTGAATGCAACTGATATAAGTGATCCATTATGTCCCATAGCCTTTACCTCTTTTAACTGTTTTTCTTGTTCAATGTATAAACCCATTAATTTTACAGTTCTGTGGCTTTATAAATACACATTATTAATAATAATAATAATAATAATAATAATAATAATAATTGCATTAGTGTATAAACCTTGCTTTAACAGAGACACCCCCTATAAAATGTATTGACTACAGAAAAGCATTGGCATTTTTTGCAAGTACTCTGCCCAAATGTACTGTGCCACCTTCCTGCAACCCCAACTAAAAATAACATTTCTAAACCTTTGTAAAATGATTTGTCCTTGACATAGGTGCTGCATTTACTTTAACCCGGGCAATGTTACATTATAATTACTGATCTACCCATAAAAGTTAATCCGTACTGTAGAGATGGGATCTGAGTCCCAGAGCATGAAGCAATTATTTAACTATTACAGATTGCATAACCAACTCAAACAGCGCTCTGTATATTCATGAATTAATCAGACGCTGCTTTACAAATCCGCCCATACTTGTCACTTTCCAAACCTATGAAGCATTGCACTGGGCTGCTCTTACAGTTCTACCTTTGCTGTAGGATTCTCTTGCTTCAAATGTGTGAGAGAAATGTAGCCTAACTCGCTCATGCAGGCAGCTTACACTGCGGTTTTTCCCCAGGACGCATTTAATTGCTGGTTACACAAGGTGGCCTTGGTAATAATAAAAGGGCTGACTGTGTTGAGTAACTGGTCTTGTAACTGGGCTAAGAGTGAAAGGATTCCGTTTCCTAATGATTTCTGGGTCAAAAACAAATAAAACATTGAAATGTGACCATCAGGCAGGGCTGCTTTAATAAATGGGCAAATGTGGCATTTAGCCAGGGCCCACTAGGGCAAGGGGTCTCATCAGCAACCTTTTCATCTGCAGTTACTTCTGATTGAAGACATTTAGAAATCTCCCAGAAATGTATGGGAAAAATCTTTCATGTAATATTTTTATATCCGTTTCTTTTTTTTAATATTTTTTAAACTTTCATTTTACTTACATTTCTATGGTTATATTAGTGCACTTAACCATCAATGTAAGTAACTCTGATTTCTTTTAACTTTTCAGATGTGCAAAGTGAAAAAAAATGGAGTCCCCAAAATGGACCTGCGTTTGGTGGCTCTGTGTTCATGAGTTGTCTCACTTTTTCCCCCTTTTTCTCTCCTACCACGCACATTACTCAGACAGGCAAGTAAATAGGATCTTCTCCTATGTATAACCCAATCCTCTCTAAAGCACTCTCCACAACAGGGTCCCCAACCTTTTTTTACCCATGAGCCACATTCAAAAATAAAAAGAATTGGGGAGAAACACAGGCATGCAAAAACTTCCTGGGGTGTCAAATAAGGGCTGTCATTGGCTATTTGGTAGCCCCTATGTGGACTGTCAGCCTTCAGGAGGCTATGCTTGGCAGTACACCTGGTTTTTATTCAACCAAAACTTGCCTCCAAGCCTGGAATCCAAAAATAATCAGTGGGAGCAACATGTTGCTTGCAAGCTACTGGTCGGGGACCACTGTTCTACAATATACTAAAAGTTAATTTAAAGATGAACCACATTTAGTATGATGTAGACTTGATAAAGGTATGGGATGATTTATCCGGAAACCCGTTATCCAGAAAGCTTGGAATTATGGAATGACCATCTCCCATAGATTCCATTTTAGCCAAATAATCAAAATTTTTAAAAACGATTTCCAGGCCAGTTGGAAAGTTGCTTAGAATGACCTATTCTATAACATACTTAAAGGGATACTGTCATGGGAAAACATCAGTTAATAGTGCTGCTCCAGTAGAATTCTGCACTGAAATCCATTTCTCAAAAGAACAGATTTTTTTATATTCAGTTTTGAAATCAGACATGGGACTAGACATTTTCTCAATTTCCCAGCTGCCCCTGGTCATGTGACTTGTGCAGGAACTGCTTTCTGGCAGGCTGTTGTTTTGCCTTCTCAATGTAACTAAATGGAACTCAGTGGGACATGGGTTTTAACTATTGAGTGCTGTTCTTAGATCTACCAGGCAGTTGTTATCTTTTGTTAGGGAGCTGTTATCTCATTACCTTGCCATTGTTCTGTTGTTAGGCTGCTGGGGGGGGGGATGGGGTGATATCACTCCTACTTGCAGTACAGCAGTAAAAAGTGATTGACGTTTATCATAGCACATGACTTGGGGCAGCTCAGAAATTGACAATATTTCTAGCCCTATGTCAGATTTTAAAATTAAATATAAAAGAAATCAGTTTGCTCTTTCGAGAAATTGATTCCAGTGCAGAATTCTGCTGGAGCAGCACTATTAACTGAGGCATTTTGGATTTTTTTTTTTCCCATGACAGTATCCCTTTAAATTTCACTTAAAGCTGAACCACCCCTTTAAAGTCTAGTCTCAAGGAAGAACGCATAAAATAGGGCCATGCCATTCCTTTCTTCAGTACAGCAAATCAAATGTATGCAGAACAGAACAATCGCAGTAATAAATAAAGCCATAACAAATGCTTTTGGCTATGAGGAGTTAAGCTATAACAATCTGCAGCTGAAAACAGCAATGCCCCCCCCCCCCACATATAAATTTGGTTCAATCCTAACATCTGTATCCAGTAATAAAATCTCACATGTGGTTTAGCTCTGAGGTTCCTGGAAGTCACAGATTACCTAAGGGAAATGACATAATCAGTAGAGCACTGCCTCGTGACATCATGGGACAACAAGCCTTTATTTAGCTTTTCCCCAGTTCTTAATACAAAGGCATTAAATGTGAGAAATTATATCTGAAATGACGGTCTTTTTCTCTTCTCCATTCTGGACAAATGTTTTTACACAATTTTAGAAAAACTTTCCCTTATTCTGTGATAATTTAATATTACGCTGCGGTACAAATTTCCCAAAACCAGTTCTAACATTCAATTTGGAATTCACGTGTATTCTTTTAAATGATTTGGATCCCTTAGCATTATGGGTATTCCAGTTAAAAACGGAGACTCTCATTGGTGCCTCCAAACACATGTTCCAATCAAGCAGGAAAAATCTGTCAGCGACTCATAGCATGATAGTGTTTGCAAGAAAGAAGTTAGGTTGAGGAATTCCTTAATTGTTATATGCATAAACAATCTTACTGAATATTTGTGAAACAAATTTAGTAAAGGTAATGTGAACCATCAAAACAAAATGAATGTGAAATTGCTCTGGGTGCTCTTCTGAGTACTATTGCCATTTACAGTTATCTTTTTCTAGTTTTCAAGATATTAGTAAAGCTAATATAATTATTATTGAATTTGAAACAACATAAAGGAAATGAAGTAAGTCAGAAAAGGAAAACATTGATGTTGCTCTGCTTAGATTGGACCAGAGAAACATTAGATGTGTCTTCTCTGGTCAGCCACTTCATTTTCTGAACAAGACAACAAAATTCTCGCTAACTGAAAGGGAAACTGTCATGGGAAAAAATGTTTTTTTCAAAACACATCAGTTAATAGTGCTGCTCCAGTAGACTTCTGCACTGAAATCCATTTCTCTAGAGAGCAAACAGATTTTTTTATATTCAGTTTTGATATCTGACATGGGGCTAGACATTTTGTCAATTTCCCAGCTGCCCCTGGTCATGTGACTTGTGCCAGCACTTTAGGAGGGAACTGCTTTCTGGCAGGCTGTTGTTTTTCCTTCTCAATGGAACTGAATCGAACGCAGTGGGACATGAGTTTTTACTATTGAGTTCTGAAAGCTTTCAGAGTAGTGTTACTAAAAAAATCTTTCCCATTCGTAGCTACATTAACTGTAATTCAAAAGGTGTAATTTATTTAGTCACATGTGATTGTGGCAAACAATATGTGGGTAGAACTCTCAGGACATTAAAAGAGAGGGTTAGAGAACATTTAATCCCAATAGATATCAGTGACACCGACATATAGAGATGCTCCAATAAAAAGGTTTCTGCCATTAGCAGGCATATTATGCTTAAACATAATGGTAACTTTAAACTAATAAGATTTCAGGGCATAGAAGAAATATAATTGGCAGTAAGAGGAGGAGACCCACAAAGGCAGATAGACCCGAGGGAAGTATATTGGATATTTACCCTAAAAACCCGCTACCCACAAGGGTTAAATAGCGATTGGGAAGTCTCCTGCTACTTTTGAAGTAACCCGATATAGTTAGAAATAAACTTTTAACATGATAGGATTTTGCCTTCAGTATCGCCTTAGATATTCCCACCAAAGAACTAAAATAAATAAGTTCAATAATTGCCTGTAACAAACTATAACTGTGATATGTAAATTTTTATTGCACATATGTTTTTAATTGCAAGCACTATGTAAGACAGAGAAACAGAGCTAGACTCCACCTCTGATGAAGTGCCAGAGTGAGGCACGAAACGCGTCAGGTGACTAGACATGTGACAGTTCAGCTTTAGGTCTCAAGTAAGATGCCTGTTCATGCGTTTATGTTTACTTGGAAATAAAGTTTTTTCACTTTTTTACCTGTGGCTATTAAGCTTCCGTTTATCCATTTTCCAGTGAATCCCGTATACCTAGGCTGAAACGGAGTGCAGCCATACGGATTGCCGCCACAAGGGTAACCAAACCGTCCACATGTAAGTCTTTTTGTAAATACTGATTAGGTTCTGGGCTAAATGGGGACAATGATTGCATCATACTGCAACAATTGGATCATGCTGCAATCCTACAGGGACCCATCAGTCAAAGACTGGATCAACACACCATTGCTTGTGGCCTAATGGGATATTCTACATGTGCAATACATATAGGATATCAGGAAACCCTCATACATGGGTAAACTAACTGCAAACTCAATCTGAGGGCACTATGTGGACAGCTTGTAACTGCCTGTGTATGGCCAGCTTTAGGGCCATCTAAACGACATGCACCCATGGGAATAGTGGTACAAACTGCACTTTGTATCTTGTTTCTTTACTGATTACTGAATCACGGCTGAGAACAGATTGTGCTTAAACATAAACATCACTGTAAGCAGAGAATGTAAATTCCAATGTTTTTGGCTAAACCCCCTGTTCTTGTTTTTGTAACTTCACGTCTGTAAATGTGAGAGCTTCTGTAAAACAACAATGCAAAATATACTGCCTGTGACTTTACCAGGAATTCCCACACTGAAATAAAAGAAAAGAATTCTAGTAAATGGCATCGGAAGGTATATGGAAGAGCAGATCTGTAAATTAAATGGATGCAATGCTTTAGAGAGAAGCGTCTTCTTTATTTTATATTAATGTGAATTAGAAATTGTTATTTATGTAATTTTAGTTTTAATATGCCCAACATTCCCAGCTAGCACATTAATGTAAGAGGGTGAAAAGTACCTGTAGCAGTGGGATAATAGTCTCTGGGAAGGGACAATGGCTGTTTGATAGCAGGTATAGTAGGGAGAGATGTGTCTATAGTAACAGTGGATAATAGTCTCTGGGAAGGGAGTGTGACTGTGGGATAGCAGGTATAGTAGGGAGAGATGGTGCCTATAGTAACAGTAGAGATAAAAGTCTCTGTGAAATAAGGCTATGGGATAGCAAGTATTGAAGTGTATTGACCCTTTAGCATCAACATCTATGACAAATAACCCTTATTTTATCCAAACAAAATCCAAGATGGGCATTGCAGAACCTTTAAGCTGGATACTTAGTTCAGTACAGAAAATATGACATTTCTTTGCCATATTTATGTTTAGGGTTTAATTCTCCTTTAATCAAAGCATTGAAAACATCAGTATTATATGGTATTATAATATATATTATATTACAAGTTAATTTATTTAATTGAATCTCCTTCATGTCATAGGATTCTAACTGTCGGAATATCAGAAAATAATGCCTGATCTAAATTACTTATCTTGGTTTTACAGGTGGTGGTGGGGGTGTTATAAATGGATAGGGATAATGGAAATGGAAAGGGATACTATAAACCTGTGTATTGCTGATTGTCTTATCTCCTTCACTTTGTTTTGCAAACAACTCATAGAATTAAAGTGTTTCTTTATAATAATTTTTATGTGAAATACATGTAGAATTTTGCAAGTAGAATAGCTCTGTGTAGCATCTGTCCCTTTCCCCGTGGAATGCTGCTGAGTATTAACTAGGCACCCAGCTTCTAAATGGATCTTGTTTCCTCAGATTTTTGGAGAGGGTTACATTTATTCAGGGGAATCTGATTAGAGACATCGTCATATTAATTCCAAAGTCCATTTCTCAATCATCCCACATCTTGCCCAAGGGCAGACCTCCAGTCCCTGAGCCAAAATTTCACATTTTGAACCGCTAAGTAAGCATTTTTTTCCCTTTTACTGCTACCAGACGTCTGGTTAGTTATATTTAGAAAGAGCTATCAAGTCTGCTTGCGTTGACTCAGCTTAATGTATTTATACATATGCTGCCAGTCAATGGAAATGACTCCAAATAATTGCAACATGCCATTGAGTTGCTTCATTAATGATACGACTGAATATCACAGTTGGGATTCTTGAAATTCTGTATAACGAATAATCTTCTACCTTGTGCCCTCCAGCTGTTCTTGGGCCTTGCTCATGTGACATTTATTGATCCTCTTGTAGAACTTCCTCATTCTTTGAACATTCTTATTCACTTGGGTGACACCTGTTATAGTCTACCTGTCATTCCTCACCTAAATGATAGCTTCTGGCATCCACCTAAAGATGTAAGCTGTGACCCAGGGTCATTAATCTGTAAATAGATAATGGGAAAGTGCACTGGTGATCATATTTGGAAGTCATAGACATTTATTGTAATTAAAAAAAACTGCACTTTCTGCATTTTCTTTTTGATTTAAAATTATTTGCTTTTGATGAGCTTCATGGAACGAAGATGATTCTGTTATCTATTAAACTTTACTTGTCACAGAGTAATGTGAAGAGAGAGATGGTTAAATTAGAGCAACTGCTAAGGGATTTATTTATTTACAAGATAGACCCTACGCCTAGTTCAGTGTGAAGGAACCTGTCTTACTAACTGTTCTTCATGTCCAGCCTCTGGACTGTTCTTCTGTTTCTGTACTTTTTGGGCATGGGGGTCTTGATTGTGTTTCCCAATCTATAGGGCTGTCCCACCTGGGGAATCCTGGAGAAGTAGTAGGGGTGTCTGGCTTGAAGGACTACCAGGGTGCTATTTGAGGATAATATCTATTTGCTCTCCTAGATACACATAAGAACATGTCTTAAAGTCATTCATGTTGAGATTTGGCTTGAACTATGGCTGAATGACTTCTACATCAACGATTTAGTATATCATAAACTTGTAAGGTTTTGTCTTCCAAGCGGGAACTTGAACCCAAACCACACTTACTGTATGTTATATACATTATACAATATACATTGCACACTTTGCATCAGGTCTAGAAGCCTAGAGCAACCAATTATCAGGTGGCCTTCACTAGTCACCTGTTTCATAAAAAAAACATCTGATTGGTTGTTCAGTTATTAGATCAGGTGCAGACTTTGTGATATATATGATATTATTATTATATTGCCGCTAGATAATCAAACAAGTAATGTGGGTAATTTATTCATGTAGGGTAGGGTGCAAACAGCGAAATATTGGTGCAATCCACCATATTTATCTTACGTGCATTTAAATGATGAATACAGCTCTGCCTGCATTTGTCATTTGTGTCCATGAGGGACATTTGGATGGGCATGTAGTTGACCCCCACCTGTCCTCTAACTCCCTTATGGCAGGCAGTAAAACAGGGCAACACTGTTATTGTTCCTGCACTTGTATGCAGAGCATCTGGCTTTGTCCATCCTTATTTCCCTGACATTTGCAGAAGACTTACGTTGCTCCTTAAAGGACTGAAATGTACATTTAAGTCAGTTTACATAAAATAATTGCTCTTTGTGATCAATATATAAAGATATTACTTTCTCAGCATGGTACTGATGATTTTATATTGACATAATTATTCATCATTATCACATTGTCAAGCAAGTCCATGATTGTGAAGGAGGTTCACTGAAGTTTTAGATGTTTTAAGATAAGCAAATAAATTATTTAACAATTGGTCTGGCACCCAGATGTGATTCCAAGAGAAGGCTGGGTATGATTAGTTTAAACCTGTGGCCTACTGGTTTACTGAAATGCAACTGCTATGTTTCCAAAAAGCTGACAGATGAGTGATAGCAATAGGAACATGTTTAACATTCTTGGTTTAATATTTCACAATGTTTCTAATAGGAATTCCTCCTCAAACAGAAATGCACATACAGTATAAGTGTAGGAATAGCTGACAGAGCCAGTGTAGTGGTTGGGAAAGCACTTTTTCTAAGGTGCGAACCACAGTCCTAGGAAATATGGCTGATGGGGTAAACAGCTCCACAATGAAAAGTAGGAATTTCTTGGCATAACCTGATAAAGCTGGTAAATCTGTACATTTACTGTATGTAACTAAATTCTCTCTCTGTTTAAAAACTGTTAAAAACAAATGGGTCACTATGGATGTTTTGGTGCGACATCATGGTCCTCTTTACTACAGTAATATCAATATACGTATATAATAGAAATAGTAATTAATTTAAAAGGTTATGCATAATCAATTTAGATGTTTGAGTGAAAGAAAGGTAAGTCAGGCAGGATCCTCAGTGGGATGTAAAGGTGTAACTGCTAGTTAATGTAATAGTTCACTTTAGGAGAGCAATTCAGGATTCACATAGTTGGTAGAACCTCTAGAGGCTCACAGTGATTGGCTGTTTGAGAGCAGAAAGTGTTAGTACCCTAGACATCAGGCATCATGAGATGGTCTCAGGTACAGAGAAAGTCTAAGAGGAACACCACTAAGAGAGCCATGTACTCTAGGGCTATACAACTGTTGAGTTTGTTGAACACCAAAAAAAATAACCACCCAGAGACACAAGGGCCCAAATTCACTAAATTGCGAAGCATCTAATGCTAGCGCTAATTCGCCAGCGATACGTCATTTCGTAACTTCGCAAATTCACTAACACCGACTGGCAAATTTTCGCTTGTGAAGTAGATAGACTTGCGCAACTTCACACCCTTACGCCAGACGAAGTTGCGCACTGACAAAGGATCTTAATTACACAAATTCACTAAGATCAAAATTTTAGACTTTACTTTGCTTGGTCAGACCAAGCGAAGTTCAGTACAATAGATTTGTTTGTTTAGAGTTTGAAAAAAAAAATGGAAAATTTTTCTAAGTCCCAAAAAAACAATGGCGTGTTTTACCATTGGAGGGTGATAGTCTGAAAAAGATTGTATTTTTTTTGGGGGGGGGTTACCCTCCTTCCCCCCTACATTTCCAAACATATGGCAACACAACTATATAGGGGGCACCACCTGTCTGCTAAATACAATGCTGTTCTCACATCTGTACCCCGGTGGTTTCAGAACAATTCACACATCCATTCACACAACTCTCACAAGTAACACCTGTGTCTAGGAGTTGCATGACACATTGGTAATCCTATCACAGTAACTACACAGAATCAACACCTCTGTGAATTTCAGATGTCACCTCTCTGAAGAGTTACAATGTGATTGGATTGTTAGAAACCACTCTGGGTGCCATTAGTCTAAAGGTTCTTAGTTATAGGGAGTCTATAGGGATCTTATATTTATATTTAAAGCCATTCAGTATGTCCCACTGTTTCACCCATAGTCTCAGTTTGCTGCTTGACAGTTAACAACATTTGAATGAGCACATTGTACCAGCTACATGCTGTTATTTTGTGTAACAGCAGAAGGGCCAGACTTCCTATGTGGGTGCCCCTAGGCCGCACGATCCTAGCCCCCCTGAGAGCACACGCACACATGCGAGGGACTACTGGGGAGCTGCGTGTCCCCAGTGCTTCTCAGAAAGTGGCTTAGCAGCATGCCACCCCTAATATTTTGCTACAGTGACCCTTATGCTGACTGGGCTCATGGGAACACTGACAAGTTTGTTTTTATCTGTCCTATGTTTGGAATAAAGCTGGCCATAGACGTATAGATTTAATCCTATGTCCAACGAGCGATCATGCATTTCCATCTCCCAACCTCCTACTAACCATTCATATTAAATAAAGTGCTAAAAAGAACAAATCTATGGACAGCAAGTAAGTTTGGCACGCAGGAGATCTGGGCATCTCTCCACGTGTTTCAGCAGAAAATCTGAAAACATCCGAGACTTCAACAAGAATGTAAACAGTTCTGCAGGCGTCCTGCTTAGGGCAGAAACTGGGCAAATCCAGATGTTGCTGCTATAGGTACACAAGGAGACTTGTCAGAACTTCTGTAGGTCTGTTGTGAAAGCCTGTTCTGTGCCATCCATTTGGCTCAGCCCAGGCTCTGCATGTAGATTGTTTTATGTATGAAATTAGTGACTTTGCTGCAGCCCCCAGTCTGGAGCTTGGCAATAGTACAGTGTTTAAACATTGACTGTAATCTTGTATTAACATTACAGGACTCCTCATCAGCAGAACGCTTGCTCTTAGTCAAACAATTACAGCCTTGTTAGATGCTCATAACCAGGGTCTGTTAAACATAAAGTACACAGATCCGCTTCTCAAAACTTACTGATGATATATTACTTGAAGGCAAAAGGGATTCTGGAGGCACCAATTTACCTTCTGCTCTGCTGGCTCTGATGAAATCATATTAGGCCTTTCTGTTATCAGCTGTAGAAGTGTTTAAAGGGCAATCATGGACTGGAGGGGCACCTATTTGTATATCCGAGTGTTCATTTAGTAGTGCTAAACATTAAAATCACATCAAAATTGTTTCCCTCACTGGAGGTATGTGCTAAAAGAGCACTTTTGTTTGGGGAAACAGTACTATTTCTTTGACACATATAATACTGTATGGCACAGGCATGCACACAATGAGCAAAGTGGAAGGCCCAACATGGCTGCCTGCTCTGGGGGGTGGGGGTTGAGAATACACACTATTCTTTTACCCACAATGCAACATTTTCATCCGAATTCCATCATTATAGTGGGCAACTATAGGGACCTCAGCTAATTAGTGTATATACTAGTAGGTGTAAGTGCAATATGTAACAGGTGTTAATTCCAAACAGAGCACCTTTGTGTCCATGCACCCTGTACAAGCAGGCTGAACTGGAGCACAAGTCGCTAGGAGCATGTATGGGTGCAGGTACCTTGTAAATCAAGTATAAATGAAAGCAGTGTTGTATGAGATTTACACGTTGCATATCTAAAATGAGCCCTTGCACCAATGCCATAGGAGCCAATCAGGGGCCTCGTTTAATTATGGCCTGGGCCCAAGTGTTAGAACACCAAGGAGAGGGTGCTCCTAACAAGCATGTATATAGGGATTGCTGGCCAGCTTGGATTGGGCAACATCTTTGTGTTTAACAAATATTATTGTGTTTTACATAACCAAGCAAGATTTTAACAGAAGTCCAGTGTTGGACTGTTAAGTAAATTTTTACAGCTTAGGGTGTTAATGGCATGGAAAAGTAACATGTTCAAACAATCAATGGCGACTCCATCTGAAACGGTTTTTAGACTAAGGTAAGAAAACTGAATTAAACCAAGCCTAGCAAATAATAAATGCTACTCAAGAATAGTACTGCCGTACTGTCGATATGTTGGAATGGCTAGATAATTGTAAACACAATACATATAGAATTAACCTTTACAGAACAAGTTCAAATTGTAGAAATCCAAGTGAATGGGATTAACAACTAGAGTCAATTACTGTATATAGACCAAATGTCAATAACAGCTTGCTTGAGATGGGGTTCAGCAGTCTTTGTTCTTATCACTTGTTGCCAGCAGAGATGATTTTGGAGAGACAAGATATCTTTTATAGACGTCAGATAACCAATTTAAGAATACCATAAATAACATAATAACACAATAAAGTGACATATTTCAGGAGGGCTGATTCCCAAATTAATGCATACTAATCTTCTAACAGATGTAACCAAGATTGCAGGTTACTGGCATATAAATGGGGCTAAACCAATGCCCTCATGATCTATATAACACTGGAGCAATCAGATATTGAGCTAGAGTGTGTGCATCTGCTTGTACCACTGCCATGGAATATGATTGTCGACCAAACACTGAACTGATAATTTTTACCCCACCACTAATTATCGATCCAAGCAAAGGAACAGGGAGACATACTTGTTTGGGTCTGGTACCAATAGAAAACTTTTCACTGGAAATCAGTTGGTCTGTTTTATTGGGAAAGTTCATCTTCATTTTTCATCACCTCTAGATCCAAAACGAGCTGAACTCTTATGAACAGTTCAGGATATCAGAGTGGTTAAGCTTGTATTCTTCACTCACTGATGAGTCTGGTAGGTGGAAAATAACATTTGGTTTCCCTGACAAGAAATATTGACTAACACTTCTGATTATAGAGACCACACACTATTAGATTCAGAAAATTCTGGGCTAGGGTCTACATTCTCAAAACTGCCATGTCAACAACATCAAGAAGAAATGAATGGCCACCACATGGTATAAGCTCATTCCATTCATAAAGAGAAGTTTGCTGTTTCCTTAGCAAATTTTGCAATCCTTGAAGTTTGGTGGGTCAGTCCTGTTGAAATAACGTGCCGATACTGTCAATGGCTGAAAAAATGTTGCACTGACGTTCAGTGAAAAGGCTTTACAGATCATTCTAAGAAATGCTTGGAAAGGTGCCAAAAACATTAGAAAGAAGTAATTCATCAAATGGCCCCTGATTTCAGCAAGAATGTTGGTTACTGTATTGCACTTATCATTATATACTAGAAAGGGCATGGAAAGAGCCTTCTTGGGTCGCGGTGGTTTGGAATGATAGGGTGAAACACAGGGAGCAAGACAGGGGGCATGTTGGAAGGGTTACTACCTGTTTTACTACATTTATCAGAAATGTTGATGGATAGCACTATATAAAACATAAAATATATAAACAAAATAAAATCAAATATAGATTGGAATGGTTACTGCCTGCTGTGTCTTCATTTATCCTTCAGAAATATAGATTGGCATCACTAGATACGTGCCTAATATAGAGACACAAAGCCTTGGGAAAAGAATTGAAATGGGCCCTGCCAACTCCTTATTTTCTACAAAAATAGGGATAGTTATTTCTAAATTGATGCCTTATATATCAATAATACAATGGTTCAATTATCTCTATGATGCATAGAATTGTTTGACTGAATCTGGCAAAAATATCAAAATTGTCCTGCCATATTTCACTGAAAGTGTTGGTTCTACAGTACACCAAAGCCCAAATAAACCACCTGCACATAGAATTTACTCCTGTATTGATGGTAAGTACAGCTCAAACTGCTATGAGGAAGCCCTATACCCAATGTTAAGTACAGGGACCATTGTGTGCTACTGCCTCAGGCATTGTGAATAACTTACAAGGTACATGCCAGGATATGTCCCACGTCCCATGCATGTCACCAATAAAACTCTACTAGCAACTGAAGGGAGCCATTCATGATTACGCTATGATGTAGACTCTCTCGAGGTAGAGAAATTGCAATCACTTATCATTTGCCTTGCGATCTATGGAGGGGAAAGGAACATGCTCCAAACTGAAGGCTCTGCACTATTAATTAGGGCTGCGACTCGTTTCGCAAATTCTTTTGCCAATTCGCGAATTTTTCGGCAAAGCGAAACTGGGTAGATTCGCCCATCACTATAGGGAGAATCTCTAGCCAACAACTAAATGCTTAGCACTATTAATTATCCCCATCACTAATGTTGCTTATGCTTCAATGTAACTGATTATATGGTGCATAATTTTTATTATTAGTGATGAGCGTTCGGAGTGAAAATCACACCCATATACTCTAAAGGGTGAAAAAATATTGTTGAGCATCAAAAATATGATGCACAATTTGTCACGAGCCAAAATAAATTGTTGCCCATTTTTGACGTAGTGAAATGGGTCAGATTAGCCAATCACTAGGGGTCTATTGTAACACATAAAGATATTACCAGTCAGCAAGGGGTCCCGTAATTACATAATGGTTTCTGTAAATGTCATGGAACTCCAACGTGACTGCAAATATCCTTATGCAACAGGTGCATTATTTATTACTAACCGCTGACTATAAATTGTGGCATTATTATGTGTTGCTTCTGAGGATATATTCAACATAGGACTGGGCAGACCAGGGATGACTTTGACATACTGTTTTGTTTAAAGGGGAGGGTATTTTATTTAGTAGCGTAAGGCACAAAATGTCTCCTTATATGTTGATAATGGGTTGAGTGTCTGTATGAAGTTTGTGATAACAGCCTCATTGCATCCCAGCCTAAATGTTTAAAAATGTATGTAAAGGGCTATAATTTCAGGCTATTCATGCCAGACTGGGAGCAGGGCCGGATTTACATAGCAGGCACCCCTAGGCCCACTGCCGTTTGTCACCCCCATACACTGCCCTTTATTCACAAATTTTATCAAGACAAGAGCAATGGGGATTGGCGCATGGGAAACGTATCTCCAGTGTTTCTGGACTTATGTGGGTGTGGCTGGGCAACATGCCGCCCCCTAAAATCCTGCCGCCCTAGGCCCGGGACTAGGTGGCCTTTCCACAGATTTGTGGAGAGGCCGTCTAGGCCCGGGCCTAGGGCGGCAGGATTTTAAGGGGCGGCAGCTGCCCAACCACACCCACATTAGTTCAGAAATTTAAATTTCACGTGTGCCAGTTCCCATTTCTCTGTACCGATTATGAAAATTTTAGCAAATAAAAGGGAGGGGACAGGGGCAACAAACAGTGCATAACAGTGCATGCTGTAGTCTCTACCCCTCGCGGCTCCTGTGGGCACAAAACAGACCATTTCTCCAACAAATAGAGCGGCCCTTTGGGCATTTGCCATGCGGGCAGTTTGCCAGTCAGGGCTCTTGTGCATTATAACCTGATAATACTGTACCAATATTTTTGTTCCAGGACTAGGACTAGTCTCTTGACAGAGCTGAGTGTCTGGACGCCAGATGCAAACTGCTTTATCGCAAGGGGAAAAATAAAATAAACCATGGGGCTTTGTGCAGTTGTGTAACTAGATATTACTGGGCCCCACAGCAAATTATTTTTCAGGCCCCCAAAATGTATAGCGGGTGACCTGTTTAACCAATATTTATTGGAACTACATATGAATTCGGGCCTCATGGGACCCCTATACCTCCTGGGCCTGCCTGTAGCCACAGGTTCTGCTTCCTCCATAGTTACACCCCTGGCTTTGAGTTTTTTTTTTTTTTTGCATTAAACATATCCCTTTAATCATACCTCCCAAAATTTTGGAAATAAAGAGAAGGGAAAAAATTTGGTGCGCATAGCCGGCGAAATGTGTTTGACCATGCCCATTTTTGCCCCACCCACTAATTACCATGTTTGTTTTACAAAATTTGGCAGTTTATGAAAGTTTGAACATACTGAATTTCTGTGTTTTTTTCAGTTATTACAGTTTTGCTAATGAAGCTGTAAGTCTAACTTCTCCCAAGGGACCTCCTTATCTTAATTGTTACTGTTACTTATTTCAAAATTGTTACCCGTATCTTATCTGCACCTGTTAGATTTTCTGGACTGTCTGCCAAAAGCAAATTAAGTTAGAAACATTTTTTAGCTGTTCAGTGCAGAGAGAATCGACACTTTCCAGTACAAACCCATGACTGCGGTTTGAGCTGTCAGAAGCGGGACTGTCCCTCTGAAAACGGGACAATTAGGAGGTATGCCTATAATATGCCATTCACTAAGCACTTGGACAGATATTTTAGAATAAGAAGAGCCACATATTCCGCTTGTAGTCCTCTATTTCAATCACTAGACTTCATCACTGCAATTTTTTTCCCATTGGGAAATTTCTTTTATTGAATTCTGAGCAAATGATGGAAAATGACTGTCATTTCACAACTTTGGTTGTTTCATAAGCGAAACTTTTAGATAACCAGTTGACTGACAGACCTGATCACTTGCCAGATGCAAAGAAATACATTTAATTACTCCATTTAAAATCCATAGAGAAAAACAGGACTTTATGATGCATTGATCCTAGCTATCAAACTGGCTTCAGCCCTAATGTAAGCTTAAAGTGTGCATGACAAGCCATCAAGTGTCTCACATTAATTAGCTTGTACAGCTGGGCCAAAGTGCAAATCCCATGATTAGGTCTGTACATTGTGTTGCAACATGGAGTACAGTTATGCATGGATAGATTTATCTATACGCTCAAGTCTCATGATACAGATATTGGGTCTATTATCCAAAATGCTCAGGACCTGGGGTTTTCCAGCTAAGGGATCTTTCTTTAATTTGGATCTCCAAACATATAAGGGTCTATTTATTAAAGTCCACATGGAAAAAGATCAAAACATTTGAGTTTTTTTTTTTTACTATAAAATCCAAATTTTTTGTGAAAAGTCTGAATCAAAAAATCTGTCATCTCAAACCTACCAAGATTGTATATCAGAGAATGGGAGAGGTCCCTATCCTATTTGGAAGTTTCTGTAATCATTAACCCAAAAATCCAACTATTTCGGACTTTTCAGGCAAAAATTTGGGTTTTTGGGAAAAAGCCAGACGAAAAAGTACCAGCGTCCTACTGCGCATGTGATGCCGAGAACCGGCGGATCCAGTAAAAAGAGGTTGGAAGAGAAGATGGCGCCTGTGCACTTTGCTGGAGGGGACTTAAACAGAGGGGTAAGTAGCAACTA
>CM044438.1:113730794-113804633 GCA_024363595.1 Xenopus borealis
CCGAATCCTGCTGAAAAAGGCCGAATCCCGAACCGAATCCTGGATTCGATGCATCCCTACTTTAAATGTGCCAGTTCATCAGGACTGATCCAGCTACATCGAGCAGTCAAATCTGATTCTTTTCTATTGAGTGTTAGAGTCTGGTGGCAGCACTGAGCTATCACACTTATCAAACTTTCATATTTTTTATTTCACATTGGGGCTGAAGCTTTGCTGTGTTGCCACCTGGCTGGTGTTTTACAGTCCTGGCCGGTATAAACGATAGTTGATCCCAATGTTATTAACAGGGAAAAAAGATAAATATATAGGAAGGCTGGTATTTTTTTTTCCAGAAAAGATGGCAACCCTACTACCCAGAGGCCCAATTTTCTCTGTCCTTGTGTATGTGACACAGCTCAAGAGCTGGTTAAGTGTATTGAACAGCCCTAATCTTTGTCTTTTCATTCGCCACAAGCAACATGCGGAGGGGGTCTGCTAAGGCCCTCAAATGAATGACGGCTCCAATCGAAAATAGTTCAGAGCGCTCCTCCGAGCAGGTTATCATTATTAGCACAGAGAACTGAAGGCCTAATGTTTGCTGGCAGCGGAGAATTCAGTGAAGCAACTCTCGTCTTCTTCTGTTTATTTGCCTTATTTGCGTTGTTGGTTTCCAGCATCACTACTTTAACTGTATCCACTTAATTATCTGGTCGTCCTCTAGAGATCCGTTTACGTGCCTTGGATTTCAGTATGTATAGAGAGAGATATACATCAATACATCAGGGACCTGAAACCAAACAAAACAAATCCGTTGCAACCACCAGACCTGCCTGACCCACAGCACTAAATTGACGCCTGTGTTTTTTTTCTTTTCCAAGAATACACCACTTCTCCTTTCTAAGAACATGCACATACAGATGCACGTATTGTGCCAGGGGTTGGGGAAGGATAAACCTAATTTTCCCTGCTAGAAGTGCTATATTGACTGCAGGGCTGAACCACTTCTCTCCGCTCCGTGCACGGGGGTGCGACTGTCTGACCGATGGCACCTCGAGGGATCATTTTTATTTGCATTTGTGCTATTAAATATACATTTTAATCCAAGCCATAACTTTACAATATTATTTTTAGAAGCTTTTGCATTCTGCAAATACAAAACTCTGCTAACAGATTAAAATAATGGCATTGCAGGAAAGGCTCCAGACAACAGTGAAACCAACTCTCTCACCATTGCTAGCTTCTCTGCAGCTTCACTTGCCCATCTAGTGATGCCCCAATAAGAAAGGGTACAAGCAGATAACATTTTAATTTGAGATAGACTAACTTTTGCATAGATCCCAATGTGGCCTGTCCAATCTGCCTTCCCAGTGGTGCCATACAAACCCAGCAGAAGGTCAGACAGGATGGTAGAATAACATATACAGTATATAAATCTTTTGGATAGATAACAAAAAAATACAGCTCTTGAAAAAATTATGAAAGTTGAAGTCAATGGGAAAAAACTGGAAACTGAAATTGAATCTCACCCATAAGACTTAAGGTGATAACCCATAAAATAATGATTTCTCATTGATTTGAATTTGGCTCATTGTAGAGTGCTGGAAATTATACTCAAATCAACAACCAAAGAAGCTGCAGGGTGTCATCATTGTATACCATTATCAACATAATTCGACCTGTCTACATGCATGACTACATCATGGACATGGAGTCCTGCAGCGGGCGTGTTTCATGTTAAAAAAAGCAAGCACTTTTGTAGATCAATCTTTGGATAGAATACATAAAACCAAACAATATATTAAGTGTAACACCAGAAATGTGGTATACTTGATCACTTGTTTAAAATGTTAAAGTCAAAATGTAGGTAAAACTTCAAATAAAAGGAAGGAAAGAATCCTTTTTTTTGTTTTTAGACATATCTATCCTATAACTCCATTTATTATATTGTACTTTTTTTGTATATGTATATTTTTTAAGTTTTTTTGTTATATTTAGATATACAGGAGATGCTGTCTCTTTAAGGACTGTTTTTGTGTTTTTTTCTTCTGTATCCCTGTTTTCATTGGTTGCTATCTGTATAAATGCTCATCTCATATCTGTGGATGTGAGCCCATGACTAAGTGCCCTGAGTTGGTGCAAAACGCGTAGGGCGGATGGACATATACTCAGCAAGTCCAGTTGTTTTAGAATTACTTATATCAGATATACCATGACCTGGATGAATGAAAATCTTCATAGTCATACATAGTTATTTTCTCTGGTTCTGTGGATCCGTTTGAGTGTTGGTCGGCCCTGTTTTTCCACATATTGTCTGCCATTCTATAAAATACTAATATTTTACTTAAAGAAGGACCATCCCTATTTAAGTATGTATATATCTATTCATTCATCCATTGCCAGTGGCGAATAACAAGGACATGTAAAGAATTTATTTGTGTTCTTGGAAGTTGACAAGACATATTTTAGGTTAAGAAAGTCTACAGCTTTGGTGGAAATGGAGCACAAAGGAACAAATGTATTATAGTACAAAATAATTTAAAGTTTAATATACATCATTAGCGTCCAGCCTGTAATTAGTCCTGTTCCTGCATTGTATTTGCAAGGGGCCCCTCTCCTCTAACTGCAGCTCTGTAAATTGGGGGCTGATTTACTGTTTAGGATAAATGCCCTTAGAAAGGCTCAAGTGTCTCATAGTTCATAATATTTACTTTTTTTTGGCTTTCAAAGGAGGAAATTGTTTTTTAAACTGATATACTGCTTGCCAGGAGGTGCAGAGCTTAACACAATAACTGTAAGGATATGAGAGAGAAGCAAGATCTGTTAGAGAAATCCAGGCCATGAATGATAAGGGTAAGGCCAGACGGGAAGATTCGGGGAGATTTGTCACCTCTTCTTTGGGGCGACTAATCCCCCACGAACCGCTTCCCTCTGCCTTCCAGCTGATTAAGGAATAATCGCCTGCGCCTATTCACACGCAGTGCTGCGTTTTCCAAAATCACTCGAAGTTGCCTCCTTAGGCAATTTCAAGTGATTTCGGTAAAGCGCAGCGCGGCATGTGAATAGGCGCAGGCGATTATTCCTTAATCAGCTGGAAGGCAGAGGGAAGTGGTTCGGGAAGATTAGTCGGCAGGCGATTAGTCGCCTGGAGACGAATCTCCCCGAATCTTCCCGTCTGGCCTTACACATAGTGTCAGGGAATTCACTGATAATTAGGCATCCAGCCATGACATTTTAGTGCCGTCAAACTGTAATGTGGGGCAAGATGTGTTTAAAGGGCTTGGGCAACACACATGGGCAAATTCCCCGAAGGGTGAATTTTCACTAGAGAAAGCTCCACTTCACGGCACTTCATCAAGCGTAAATTCATTACCATTACACTGATTCAATAAATGCATGCAAAGTTGCGTCTCTGTACCTGAATGCTGGCGAACTTTCGCTAGCGTTAATTCTTCAGCGTGTGTATCTGATAGCAAACTTTCACTAATGTTCATTTCTGCCTAGCAAGACTTCATTAGTACACTTAAAGGGCAAGGAAAGGCAAAGAAATAAAATCCCATTTTTACTTTCTTTAATGAAAAGAAATCTATCTCCAATATACTTTAATTTTAAAATGTGTACCGTTTTTATAAGAAACCTGACTGTATGCAGTGAAATTCTCCCTTCATTTAGTGCTTCTGGCAGGGAAACAATCACTTATGAACAGTAGGGGGAGCCCCTGCCTTACTTACCAGCCATGCAGAACTCAAGCAGACCATACTGAGCATGTGCAGTGCCAGTGTCAGACAAAGATGTATAACAAAGTTACAAGATGACAGCCCCCTGTGGCCAACTTTGAAAGCATAAATCATTTGTTTGATTAGGCTTGTGGTGCAGTAAGTTCATGTTTATGTTTATTATACAAAATACAGCATTTCGAGTCTTATTCTATTTTACATTTTCCATGCCCTTTAAGCTTAAATCAGTTTCAATACGGCATGTACATATAGGTCGTATAAATGTGTTTATTAAAGATGTTGGTGCAAATGCTTGAAGGAAGCAAAATAAAGACAAAAGAGAACCTCTAATGCCCTAGACATGAGCCCACCCTAAAACAAATGTGCCCCTCAAATGTCTGGAAAAAAAAAGTTAACACAAAAATCTTTAAAGGATCGGTAACATAAAAAAAAAAAAGAAAATGTGTTAGTATACATATAAAAAAAAAAGACACCAAGACAAATTCGACTTTAAACTCGCAAAGCCTTTATAAACAAATAGCTTACGGAAACTCTGCTTGCGCTCCATTTCAGAAAAGGTGACCCACTGTGCGGCGCTCGATTTCTCTTGCCTGCCTTCCTTATAGGAGAGAGCCAGGCAGGAGAAATCAAGCGCTGAACGATAGATCGTCGCCCTGCCGCCTTTTCGTTTCTTCGCCAAGTGGAGTTTCGATACGTTATTTCTTAATAAAGGCTTTGTGATTTTTTGTCTTTTTTAAAATGTATACTAACGATTTTTAAAAAAAACCTTTTTGATGTTACTGATCCTTTAATAGTTAGGACTTTCGAAGGCAATCCCACTTTAAAATATGAAAAAACACCAGTAATTTTTTTAGAACTTTTATGACTTTTCGGCATACAGAAAATGATGTTGTAGACATAAGATTGAGGAGGAAGTAGCTTCACCTTATCAGTTCACCAGTTGTAAGGTGGTGAAGGTAACGTTCTGCAAAATTTCTACTTTAGTGAATTTACGGAATAACTATTGTTATGAATTTGGTAGTTAGAGGAAAGACAAATTTTACCCGAAACTGAATTGCCGGCTGCTCTCCTTAACTGGTGATTTTACTGGCTAGACCAGTGATCCCCAACCAGTAGCTCGTGAGCAACATGTTGCTCTCCAACCCCTTGGATGTTGCTCCCAGTGGCCTCAAAGCAGGTGCCTATATTTGAATTCCAGGCTTGGAGGTAAGTTTTGGTTGTATAAAAACCAAGTGCACTGCCAAACAGAGCCTCAATGTAGGTTGACAATCCACCTAGGAGCTACCAAATGGCCAATCACAGCACTTATTTGGCACCCCAAGAACATTTTTCATGCTTGTGTTGTACCTCAACTCCTTTTACTTCTGAATGTTGCTCACGGGTTGAAAAGGTTGGGGATCCCTGCACTGGACTCTAACACCAGTGATGGGCCTTCACTAAATGAAGGTAGTTGAACAAGAACTCACTTAAGCTATATAACTTTAAATAAAAGGTGCTGATTTTTGAATTACTGGCTTAGAGGCAAGTTTTGGTTGCATAAAAAACAGATGTCCTGCCAAACATTCTCTCCTGTAGGCTGCCAGTCCATATAGGGGTTACCAAAAAGCCAATCAGAGCTCTTATTTGACATCCCCATGGACTTTTTCATGTTTGTGTTGCTCTCCAACTCTTTTTTAAATTTAAATGTGGCTCAGAGCAAAAAAGGTTGGGGACCCCTGGGCTAGACTATAAAACAACAGTCAGTGCTACAATGCCAGGTCAGTAGAGTATGTTACACACAGGTATCACAGGGAAGCACAGGGAAGGCAGCAGAGGCAGGGAAATCTATAAGGATTTGAAAATGAACAGTTCATACTGTGTTACATACAGTGATGCAATGTTTATGCCCCTCAAGCAGTTTATATGTGTGAGGTCTGAACAGGTGAACAATGTGGGCACTTTCAATCTGGGTCTGAGAAATGAACAGTACAGGAATTAAGAGGTGTCAACAATAGTGGTGTTACATGTGTGAACAACAATGGGGGGGGGGCTACAGGTGTGAACAATGCTGGAGTTTACAACCTGGATTTGATGTTTAAACAATGCAGAGGACAGCTACTCAGTACTGATACCTTTTAAATCTTAAGGGTAAGACAACAGGTAGACTTTCATGAAGGGCCACCAGTTGGACAGTCCTGTACTAATGGGTGCTAAAGGTATCGACACCCCCAGTGTATTAACCTTAATTTTTCCTTTAAGTAATGCAAGAAGTAATTTACAAACACAGCCGTAAATGTTGGTGCTCTACAATGGAGGCAATGGAGAGAACATATTGGCACAATTCATTAAGGTACTTGCATTGAAACATGCACCTGCACTTCATGAGGGTCTATGTTTTTCCATACCGCGTAGAGACAGCTATCATACATTTATAACTTAATCATATACACGTGTATATTTTTGTGTATGCTATTTTCTCCCATGTTTCAATAGACCTATTCCTCACTGTACATCTCTTTTATAGATATTTAGGACAGGATCTGATGATGTTACTGTACACATGCGCTGCTGCGTGAGTCCAACATTTTTAATTATACGCTGCAGCAATAACTACCTATTTTGGTTGAAACCTCCATGTGGTGCAAGGAAAGTCTGGAGAGCACATGTACTTTCTGCTTGTAAACATTTACTGTGTTACCATACAACAAAGGCATTTACCCAGGGTAACACCTAGGCTGGGGGAGCAGGGAGGGGGGTCTATGTAGGGTAGGGGGTAGAGTAATTAAGGGTTTGGTTCTCCTTTAAACATCCAGCACCCATTGTGAGCCTTCAGCTGCCAGAAGGATTCTGGGAATTTAATTTAACACAATTATGTTTGTGTTGTAAGAGTTGTAATTCCACCATGCTTGTACTAAAGCTGTGTTACAGCATTATTCCCAGCCTCCCATTACAGCCAACAACTAGATGAACCAAGAGTTTCAGGTTCTCATAGGTGTAAGTGTGTCTCCCCCATCCAGATTCACATCCGTAGGAAAGGGTAATTATATGGTTTAACAAGTGAAAATGCACAGACAAGATGCAATTTGATGAGAAATAAAAACTGTTCTCCTAATTCATTTACTCTTTTTCCCTCATAGATTTCAATAGAGTTTTCATGTGAGATTACGTTTTTCTCATTGGCTCTAAGGGCCCATTTGGAATTGAATAAGGAGATTCGTCATTGTCATCTAATTAAATCTGGCCTATAATTACCTCTTGTTTCTTGTTTTTATCTAAAGTCATATAGCTTAAGTGAGTTCTTGTTCAACTACCTTCATACCTTCCATTTAGTGAAGGCCCATCATGGGTGTTAGAGTCCAGTGCAGGGATCCCCAACCTTTTGAACCCGTGAGCAACATTCAGAAGTAAAAGGAGTTGGGGAGCAATGCAAGCATGAAAAATGTTCTTGTGGTGCCAAATAAGTGCTGTGATTGGCCATTTGGTAGCTCCATATGGATTGTCAACCTACAATGAGGCTCTGTTTGGCAGTGCACCTGGTTTTTATACAACCAAAACTTGCCTCCAAGCCTGGAATTCAAAAATAAGCACCTGCTTTGAGGCCACTGGAAGCAACATCCAAGGGGTTGGAGAGCAACATGTTGCTCACGAGCTAATGGTTGGAGATCGCTGGTCCAGTGTAACTGACAGTCTATCGTTTTCTAGCCAGACAGGGCTTAAGCTAGCCAAATTAATCTAACAGACTGCGTCTTTGTGGATTTCCTCCCCTGTCCAAAAACAGGGGCTAATGTGAATGATGTATAAGGAGGAATATGTAGGCACCATATAAATGAAGCATAATAAATGGACTGAATTCAATATATCTGTTCAGAAACAATAACATGTGGCAATATAGATCAGGGGCTCGGAGACTCCGCTAAAGCAGCGAGACATGACCAGAGAGGAGTAAGTAAACAGTATCTTGACATCATGAAATTACAGGAAAATGTACAGTTTACTGGCATTTATGGAGCAGCAGAATATTTTTTTCCATGGCTGGGAGTCAGAATTCCACATTAGACTGGTTTGAACAGACAGAGGCAGTGAGCAAAAAAGGCGTCTGAGTTTCTATAGTAAGAAATACCTAGGGGTAAAAGGCAGGGAGCACTGACATGGGCCAGGTAATGTGGAGTGTTTGGGTGGAGGGTGAGAATGGTAACAACCCCTTGGGCTGGCATCACTCAGGATATTTATGGGTTCTCCAATAAAGGTTTTTTCTTTATGATTACCAGACTTGAATTGTAGCCTGCCCCAATATGCTCATCTAGGCTTTTCTCCAGAAATCAGAGAAATAGAAGGACATAGTCAGCGCTGTTTTTAGGGCTGGCAAAGAGGGCATTTAGCTTGGGCACCAACATTAGGAGATGCTGGACTTACAGTTTGATGAGAACTGAAGTGCTACAAGTTGGGATTATACCGCTCAGACGAAGGTCTTTCTGCATTGCCAGGGGCCCTGTATTCTCAGTCTCAAAGCCTGGCAGTATTAAAGGGTAGCATTTCAAGTAATGTGAGAGAGTATTGTATCAAGTAACGGCATTTGTTTTTCCTACAGCTGGAACACAACTAGGATTGCCACCTTTTCTTGAAAAAAATACCAGCCTCCCTATATATTTATCTGTTTTTCCTATTAATAACATTGCAATCAACCAGTAAAATACCAGCCAGGTGGCAACCCTAAACACAACTGAACCCGATAATGTTTAAGCTGGTTACTGATCCAAAAAATCTTGCTAAATGATAGCTACTGACATCAAATCTCTGACATCAGATGTAATGATGGGCGAATCTACCCAGTTTCGCTTCGCCGAAAAATTTGCGACTTTCCAGGGAAATCGCGAATTGGCGAAAAAATTCGAAAAACGAGTCGTGGCACGTTTTTGACGCGTGCCGTTCTCAACAAGTGGCACGTCATTTTCGGTGCGCGCCGCATGGTTTTTGTCGCATCACGTCTTTTTTGACGCGCGACTCGTTTCTTTAGCAAATTTTCACCAGGCGAAATTTGGGAATTCGGTTTTCCTAAGAACGGGTCTTTTCGTACTAGAAAATCGTGTGAACATTAAATAAACCCAATAGGCTGGTTTTGCTTCCAATAAGGATTAATATTTTAGTTTAGATCAAGTGCAAGGTACTTTTATTATTTACAGAGAAAAATGTAATCATTTAAAAAATTTAGATTATTTGGATAAACGTAATTTGGAACTTTCTGGATAATGGGTTTCTGGAGAACAGTTTTCATACCTGTATGGCAAATGGCCTTTCCGGTAATTCAGATTTCCAGGTGTTTCCGGATAAGGGATCCAATACCAATACTAGATCTACGTGTAAAATATGCCGGGAAAATACAGATTTTTTTAAATTTCCCGTATAACTTTAATTCATTGTTCGGTGTTTGCTTTAAAGTGAATTCATTTTTCATGTCTGTGATTTTAGAAAAGGTGGCAAAACAAAATAGGCAAATGCAAAACATTTTTTTTGGCAAAAGCTCACATAATACCTAACCCTGTACCAAACTGGAAAAATGAACAGTACTGCTTTTAATTTGGTGATATCCAACATGCAGTCCTCCAGCTGTTGTTGACTAGTAACTCTTAGCATCCCCTTGTGTGAGTTTAGGTGTGTGTAGTTGTGCATCTGCATTGGGCGGACGGAAGCTTGACCTATTTTGACCTTATCCACAACCCTCTGGATCTGTATGTTATGCTGATAGACCAAAAAGCAATTGTGGAGGAGCTGTATCTGTTGCTGCTCTGATCATTCATGCAGTTGACCTGAACAATACAAAGGTGACTGTGCAGGTACAGCCCCTTGTACATTATTCATCAGTTGGATGGAGAAGCATATGGGTCAGTTTACGCACGGCCAAACTAACTCTACTACTTTTCCTCTTCATCCTTTCAGGACTTGTAATTGTTGTTGTTTTTTATTCCAGCCACACAGTCTATGCAGAGTTGCCTTTTACCATTGAAATAATAAGCAAAGCACAGATATTGGGCATGAAAGCACCAATCACTCTCAACCAGATGAAACCTATCCTCACCATTGATGAAAGATGTTGCAGACGCACGGTTTTACGTGACCAATTAAGTGGTTAAAATAGTAACTCCAACCAGATGGTTTTGGAATTGCAGGATGCAGACTGACGCTGCATAAAAAGGGTAAGGCAGAAAAGTTTAGGCCAGGCACTTTTCTCAGTGGGACAATAATGTGCTAAACGGGCCTGCTGAGTTATAGCTGTTTTTGTGAAGAAGAGGTCACTGATCTTAGTGAGAGACCAGAGATGTTTGGCTCCAGGAGACTTTAGCGCAGCCAGATGACCTGGCATTTCAGAAGATTGTTTTCCAGAAAATAGGTGAAAAAGGTCTCTCTAAATAACATGTCTAAAGCAAAGACATGGTTCCAATAATGGCATAGTACAGAAAGACGCATTATTCAGCAGTTTGAAGCAACACAGAACACATGTCAACCTCAGTGTCCTGCCTCTGTAAGAGAGGAAAGGGATAGAGTGAGCCTCTTAATAGACCTCATTCATTGTGGAACAGGCAACTCTAAAGACCTCTTAGGACTTGACTTTAACTGAGTTCCTTGCATTTGAATTCCACAGGGAGAAGGCCCAACTTGCATTTAAGGATGGAATAAACAGTAGAAACCTCATATTATCCATGAATGCTGAAGGAAGCCCTTTATCAACCCCCTCCACCCTTCCAGTGCTAGGTGGAACTGCTACAGAGTGTATTTCACCTCTTTGCAGGTACCGAAAGGACTCCCTACAGTGCATTAACAACCTTTGCACAACTTAAAGCCCTTTCATGAACCCTCTTAATATATTCAATGACATCAACTTAAATGGAGATGTAAACTGCACCATCTCCCTGCACAGCTTTACCACCTGCTGGCCCAGCAGTCCCTCAATATATATAGTTGTTCAACACCTACTAATATATACCAATGTATATGCTTATGCTCCACTTAGCTCCAAGCCACCATCGTTTGAAAGTCTCCATAGGACCACCATACAACGGTTGACCTGATGTTGTAAGCATCAACCTAAATTGAATCTGTGGACATACTCTGGTACAACTTCCAGGCAGCTGGACATGTGAATATTCTCTATTTGACCTATGTAGACTACTATGGAAGAAAGTAGCAGAAGTGACCATCTTCCTTTTTTAAGGGTGATATGTATGTGATATGACTTTGCCATGCTGTCCTAGACAGCCACTCTCTCAAACTCTTATCTGCATTGGAACCAGGCAAGGCTCTATTGATGATGATTACAGTACCACAGTATCCTACCCAACTTGAGTTATGCCTCCTGGGAACCTTGGCTCTTTATTAGCATTAACTCATAGGGAGTACTATGAGTTGGGGAGATCTAGGTGCCTCCACCTTTACTCAAGATTGCTTTAACTTTACATGTCTCTGGGTATATGGTATTGATTGTCTATATGCCGAAAGATATATGATGTTGCTTTGAATGCCTCTTTATTAACATGAATCAACAATTATGGTATTCTTCTATTAATACGCAACCCCGGAATAGCAAAATATAAAAAACAAATACATAAATATATCCTAACCGCAAGAACAGTCAACACTTTTTTAAAAAAATTCTAGATTCCGTGGGCACTGTCAGGTACGATAACTTTTACTTTATTGCTCACGTACATTGAGATATAAAATGCCCTTTCATATAGAAGCAGTTTGTGTTTTCACTATCCGTGTAGAGCACCAGAGTAAAACAAGGGGCAGTGTTTGGAAAAGGTTGCAGTGTGTGCAGGATGAAGCAGCTCCAGTCTCCAGCATGCAAAATCCCAAACCAAATGCTCTAGCCATTAATTTTAGCTTACTGGCCCAAACTGATCTGTTAATTGTAAAACAGAGGACAAAGAATGCCTTTGCTGTGTAAATTGCCATCAGATCATTCTTCCCCAGCATTAGGCAGGACCAGAGAACACTGCTGTTTCCATGGAAAATGCATTTTTTTCACTAGAGTCCCACAAAATGAAAGGATTAGTTTTTACCAGAGGCTGCATTCTAGTGGGTGACTATGGAAAAACAAAGGAAGATTTACACTTTGGGAGTGGAAATTTTATAGCCCTTTTCTGACCGAGAATGGATTAAATACGCAGCAACAAAGCAAGGGCCTCCTCTGGCTGGGCATCCCTAATATATATATATATATATATATATATGTATATGTATATATATATATATATATATATATATACAAATCACTTGCAAGACTAATGTTCAAATGTTCATTCTCCAAATGTTTCTTTTAAAGAGGATATTTATTGCAGTTTTTTTCCCTTTAAGAGAGGGAAATTGGTAATTAAGGCAATTTCCCGGAAAGTGTGAGTGAGTAGGGGAAAGGGGTACTCCATGGGGAACACAATTGCATAGCGGTAAATTAACAAACATAGTCTTCCTAGCTCATGGGTGAGAGTTGTTGCAATAAAAAATAAATGGTTAGAAAGTGTGTCCCAAAATAAGTTTTCTGATTTATGTGATATTTGCATCACAAAAGAGAAACTGATATGCCAAAATGTGTTCTTTTTAGAAATTGAGCACATTTTGCCTCTGCATTAAATTGTGTGCCTGTGTGTTCTCATATACAGCACAGTATTTATATACATTCTACAGAGCAAGCAGGGTGGAGAGCTGTGTCCGTCTCCTCAGTAGGGGGCAGCCTGGGGGTGACCCAAAACACTCAAGAAATTACTGGTTACCTGCAATTTCTTTTTCATCATGTGTCACCCACGATTTTGCCCAGGAAGGGTTTGAAGGGTGCCATGGGCATCACAGCGCTGAGAAGAAAAGTACCCTGGGCCTGTTCATTTTTGAAGGATTAGGAGCACTGCCAGGGTCTGACGTATGCAACTAGAATCCATTACTGTCAACAAAGAAAATTAAAAGAGAAACAAGATTAAAGGAAAAGGAAAGTTAGAATCTTTAAGGGTGGGGGGTAGGCACCCAAGTTATTTTATCTTTCCTTTGCTTTAATCTTTTTCTTGTCTCTCTTTATTTCTCTTTGTTGGCAGTAATGGAAGTCTTATTTTCTTGGGTTTTTTTTGTGGGTAATTAGTTTGCATTGCATTAATTAACTAACTTATCATCTCTGTCCGTCACAATTTCTTGTGATTCTTTCTGTGGTCACTGCACATTCTGAAACGTCTCCAGACTTCCTCTCTCTGTGTATGTGCTGAATGAATACCATTGCCTCAATTATCAGCTCCTTCCAAAGCGGAATTGTCAGAAGAGCAGAACAGCATTTTTTGGCACAGTACAGTACCATACATTTTATTCTACAAAGACCTTGAATGGTTTGTGCTTTCTCTGCAGATCTGAGAAGCGTGCAGACTGGAAATGCCCATGTCAGGGTTCAGAATTGTATTATGTCTTTTTCCCTTCCCCAAATTGGATTTTGCTCTCCTTTTATAAAAGACACGTATGGTTATTTTGCAGTATGTGTGCCCTGTATTAATGTTGATACAGCCTTTGGTGGGGGGGGGGGCATGTTGAAAATACATTCAGATTATTCTTTTAATTACAACTTTAAAGGGCAAGGAAAGGCAAAGAAATAAAATCCTATTTTTACTTTCTTTAATCACAAAGAAATCTATCTCCAATGTACTTTAATTAAAAAATGTGTACAGTTTTTATAAGAAACCTGACTGTATGCAGTGAAATTCTGCCTTCATTTAGTCCTGGGGATAGGAATTGTCAGACAGTCCCTAACTTCTGGCAGGGAAACAATCATTCTTATGAACAGCAGGGGGAGCCCCTGCCTTACTTACCAGCCATGCAGAACTCAAGCAGCTTTGTTTTTTGATCATTTATGACGATCCCTAAGAAGCCCAGACCACACTGAGCATGTGCATGTAGTCTAGTCTTGCAAAGATGTATAACAAAGTTACAAGATGACAACCCCCTGTTCCCAAATTTGAAAGCATAAATAATTTGTTTGATTAGGCTTGTGGTGCAGTAAGTTCATGGTTATGTTTAGTATACAAAATACAGCATTTACAGCTTTATTCTATTTTAGACTTTCTTTGCCCTTTAAATAAATCCATAGTTTCTTAGTTTTGTATTTATGAAAAAGTAGTAATAATGGTGACTTGATTTGCTTCAGACTTATAAGAGCATCCCTGTAGTGAAACTTTAAATTGTATACACAACCTTCTCATTTTACCCTTTGTTGTGTCTGCTTTGTTATCTTACAGATAAGCTGAAATCATTATTTGTGTGTGTGTGTGGGGGGGGTCTTATTTATGCACTGATAATTTAATTATGTATTAGCTTCAATTTCCATCTGTGACTCCTAAACAAGAGGGATGCTTTCAGTCTCTGAGAAAGGGTAAAAATTAAACAAAACTCATTTTATTTTTCTTAGGTTCATTCATTTTAAAATAAAGCAAATTACAAAAATGCCTTTTTCCCTTGACCAAATTGGATTTTGTCTTATAAAAGACACTTAAATTTATAATGTTTCGGAGGGACAGAGGCAGTAGAAAAGGAGGAGGGGTATGTCTGTATGTTAGGCAGGATTTAAAAGCTTATATAAAGGAGGAGGTGATGCTAGAGAATGAGGGGGCAGAAGTCTTATGGGTGGAATTCTTCACCAATTGTAAAGAGTCCAACAAATTAATTGTAGGGGTATGCTATAGACCCCCTAATGTAAGTGAGGAGGAGGAGGCTAAGCTCCTGATTCAAATAGAAAAAGCTGTTTGGGTAAATTATTGTTAATGGGGGATTTTAATTTCCCAGATATTGACTGGAGCAACAGTACTGCCAGATCAGTTAATGGGAACAAGTTTATAAACATGTTGTATGACTGGATCTAGTGATCTCAAATGACCCAGAACTTATAGCAAATGTGCAAGTCATTGAACCCCTGGGTAATAGTGACCATAATGTTATATCATTTAAAGGAACAGTTCAGTGTAAAAATAAAAAGGGTGTAAATAGATCGGCTGTGCAAAATAAAAAAAGTTTCTGATATAGTTAATTAGCCAACAAGTGAATGTATAAAGGCTGGAGTGACTGGATGTGTAACAGAACAGAACACTACTTCCTGCTTTTCAGCTCTCTAATTCTGAGTTAGTCAGCAACTGTAAGGGGCCACATGGGACATAACTGTTCAGTGAGTTTTCAATTTATCCTCAGCATTCAGCTAAGATTAAAAAGCTACAGTTATGATCCATGTGCCCCCCCCCTCAAGTCACTGATTGGTTACTGTCTGGTAACCAATCAGTGGGAACCAAGAGAGCTGCAAAGCAGGAAGTAGAGTTCTGGCTATTATGCTACGCATCCAGACACTCCAGCCTTTATACATTACATTTTTGGATAACTAACTATATTAGAAACATTTTTATTTTGCACAACCTATCTATTTACCCAGTTTTTATTTTTATACTGAACAATTTAATGTTTGGTGCAAAAAACAAATACATATATACTGGGCCAACAAAAACCAAGAATTTTGGAAAAGCTAATTTTAGTGCATTGAGTGCTGCTCTTCAGAAATGGTTGTCATTTAAAATGATATTAAATCATTACTGTTCTAAATTTATTCTCTTAAGGAGTACAAGTGGAAGCTCTAAGAATCATCCTATGTGGCTTAATACAGAAGTAAAGAAGTTAATAGGAAAGAAGAGAAAGGTATTTAAAAAGTACAAATCTGTTGGGACAGAAGCTGCATTTAATGAATATAAACACTTTAATAAATGTTGTAAATCGGCAATCCAGAAGGCAAAGAAAGAAAATGAAGAGTTAATAGTAAAAAGATGCAGGTTGAGGGTGTTGCTCCATTAAATAATGGTACCAGTATGGTTGTAACAGATACAGAAAAGGCGAAATTTCTTCAGTGTATACAACAGAGGAGCCTGAGTTCCCAGGCTCACTTCATAGCTGCACTGATGGCTCAGCTCAATCTAGTCAGTGGCTGACTCAGGATATGATTCTAAAAGCTTTAATAAAATTAATATAAACAATGCTCCAGGGCCTGATGGCATACACACCCAGGTTCTAAGAGAGCTTAGTCCAGTTTTAGACCAGCCCCTATTTCTGATTTTCTCAGATTCTCTTTCATCTGGTATGGTGCCTATGGTTTGGAGAAAAGCTGATGTCATTCCAATATTTAAAAGGGATTACAATCTCAGCCTGGCAATTATAGGACAGTAAGTTTGACATCTGTGGTAGGCAAATTATTTGAAGGCTTGTTAAGGGATCACATTCAAAATTTTGTCCTAATGAATGGCATTATGAGCAGCAATCAGCATGGCTTTATGAAGGATAGGTCATGTCAGACAAATTTGATTGCTTTTTATGATGAGGTAAGTAAGATGCTGGACTGGGGGGGCAGTAGATGTGATCTATTTGGATGTTGGGCTTGATGAAGGCATTTGCACATGGATAGGAAACTGGCTACAGGATCGGGTACAGAGGGTGGTTGTTAATGGTACATTCTCTGCTTGGAGTAAGGTTCTTAGTGGGGTCCCTCAGGGCTCGGTATTGGGTCCACTTTTATTTAACTTGTTTATTAATGACATAGGAGAGGGTATTGTAAGTAATGTATCAGTGTTTGCAGATGACACAAAACTATCCAGCCCAATTAATTCCATCCAGTATGTGGCATCCTTGCAACAGGATCTTGACAAACTGGTAATCTGGGCAGCTAAGTGGCAAATGAGATTCAATGTTGATAAATGTAAAGTCATGCACCTGGGATGTAAAAATATCCAAATCACTTAATGGAATTGCACTAGGCAAATACATTATGGCAATGCCAGTCAGCAGCATCAAGGGCAAATAACAAGCTGTATTGAAAGAGGCATAGAATCACGGGAGGAGGGGGGTCATTCTTCCACTTTATAGAGCACTTGTAAGGCCACATCTAGAATATGCCGTTCAGTTTTGGTCTCCATCACTCAAACAGGACATTATTGTATTAGAGAGGGTACAGAGAAGGGCAACTAAGATGGTAAAAGGTATGGAAAATCTTAGCTATGACGAAAGACTGGCCAAATTGGGGATGTTCACGCTGGAGAAGAGGCGCTTAAAGGGGTGATATGATAACTATGTATAAATATATAAGGGGATCATATAATAATCTCTCTAATACTTTATTCACCAGTAGGTCTTTCCAGCTGCTACTATGTTATTATGCATTATTATGTCATTTTTATTTGTGCCCTGTATTAAAGGGCAAGGAAAGTGTAAAATAGAATAAGGCTAGAAATGCTGTATTTTGTATACTAAACATAAACATGAACCTACTGTACCACAAGCCTAATCAAACAAATGATTTATTATTTCAAAGTTGGCCACAGGGGGCTGTCATCTTGTAACTTTGTTAAAAATATTTGTCTGCCTCTGGCCCTGCACATGCTCAGTGTGATCTGTGCAGCTTAGGGATCCTCATAAATAATCAAAAAACAAAGCTGCTTGAGTTCTGCATGGCTGGTAAGTAAGGCAGGGGCTCCCCCTGCTGTTCATAAGTATGATTGTTTCCCTGTCAAAAGTTAGGGACCGTCTAACTAACAATTCCTATTTTTTTCCTAATTTCACTGCATACAGTCAGGTTTCTTATAAAAAGGGTACACATTTTTTAATTAAAGTATAATGGAGATATATTTCTTTTTCATTAAAGAAAAGTAAAAATGGGATTTTATTTCTTTGCCTTTCCTTGCTCTTTAAAGTTGATACAGCCTTTGGGGGGGGGGTCACATGCTGCTGATATATTATGATGAAACATTGTTTATGGACTTTAAAGAGGTGGTTCAACTTTAAGTTATAGAATGGGCAATTCTAAGTAACCTTTCAATTGGTCTCAATTATTTATTTTTTCATAGTATTTGCTTTTTTCTACTGAATCTTTCCAACTTTCAAATGGGGGTCACTGAAAAACATATGCTGAAATTGCAAACCGTAGAGCTGCTGAATAAAAAACTAAATATATCAAAAAACACAAATAATAAAAAATGAATGAAAACCAATTGCTAAATTTTTCAAAATAACCCTCTCTACATCATAATAAAAGTTGAGACAACCCCTTTAATCTGTTTTGTTAATAATGTTCTGAAATGCTTTGCAGTCGACTTGACTAGCGATCAACACATTTTAACAAGGCGCCTCATAGTCACTGATGTTTTATTAGTGTACTGTTGACACCCACTGCCAAAAGTAGATATTGGGTGTTTTGTACATTTTGGGTGTTTTGTACATAGCTGTTTTACATCCTGTCCCCAAGTTATAAATGCAAGCTCCAGTGTAAAGACAGGGTTTGTATTTTTCCACCATAAACCAAAGGATTAAGTGTTCCAATTGTTAAGATAAATACAACAAAAAAAAACTGGCAATGCCAACCTCCTTGCCTGCCTAGTTTTCTGTAACGATGGAAGTCTTGGCTACTTCTTGCTCAATATAAAGGCGCCCATAAGCGAGTGTCTCCTATTATAAAACGCCTTTGGGTACAATTGAGCGGTGTAATGCATAGAATGGCAAAATACTTGTTAAAGGGCATGTAAAGGACATAGAGATAAAATCCCATTTTTACTTTCTTTAAAGGGGTGGTTCACCTTCAAGTTTACCTTTAGTATATTGTAGAAGGGCCAATTCTAAGAAACTTTTCAATTGGTCTTTATTATTTATTTTTCATACTTTTTTAATGATTTGCAATTTTCTTCTGTTTCTTTGCAGCTTTCAAATGGGGGTCACTGACCCCATCTAAAAACAAATGCTCTGTAAGGCTACACATGTATTGTTATTGCCACTTTTTATTACTTATCATTCTATTCAGTCCCTCTCCTATTCATATTCCAGTCTCTTATTCAAATCAATGCAGGGTTGCTGGGGTAATTTGTACCCTAGAAACCAAATTGCTGACACTGCAAAATAGAGAGCTGCTGAATAAAAAGATAAATAACTATAAAATCACAAACAATAAAAAATGAAAACCAACTGCAAATTGTCTCAGAATATCACTCTCTACATTATACTAAAAGTTAACTCAAAGGTGAACAACCCCTTTAATGAAAAAGAAAGCTATCTCCAATATACTGTAATTAAAAAATATCTACCTTTTTATAAAAAAACTGACTGTATGCAGTGAAATTCTCCCTTCATTTACTGCTGTGGATAGGAATTGTCAGACTGTCCCTAACTACTAAAAACTTGTTAAATCACATTGAAGTCAATGAGTGTCAAAAGTATTTTGACACGCAACAATTTTGATACAAGCAACAATATTTATATGTGCGACTCTTTTGTCCAAATGCATTAAACTCAATGCCCATCTGAATAATTTTGACGTTTGATAATTTAATGTGCAACAATTTTTTTATCACATACAATTTTCCTATTTTCATGGCAGTTTAGCAAAAAAAAAATTGCCATCAGCGAAATCTAGATATTCATCAACCATCACTATTTAAGAGTAGAGTAAACTATCTGAGATTATTTTCTCGGGGGAGTAATAAGGGTTGATTCCTAGGCCCTATTGTTTTTCTCATTTCATGCGTAGCACAGTTGTAGCTTTCCTACACCCGCAGTTGCAGTTGGCAGTTTATACAGAGGTGCTCAAATTTTCAGTATTTCTGGATACATTTGAGCAACAACATGGTCTGTTTTTCACTCAAATCTAAAAACTAGATAATGAGAAGACATGAGCCAATAACATAGCGTTCACTCATTTATTTATTCAGGAAACTGATCCAAAATGACATAGTTTGCTTTCAGTAACTGGTGTGCATGCCTCGGGCAGCAATAATTGCAAATAAATGTTTCCAGTAACTGTTGATCAGTCCTGCACATTGGCATGGAAGAATTTCAGCCAATCCCTCCAAACCGAACAGCTTCTCAGGGCTTCTTCATTTTAACTGCCCGCTTCAGTTCCTTCAAGATTCCTAAAGGGTTACTGTTAGGACTTTGACTCATTGGCCATTCTAAAACATTTATAGATACGACAGATATATTATCCTGGTGAAGGGAGGGTTGTACCTCATGAAATGTTGATACTTTGGTGGTTGCAAAAGTGGGGTGTGCTCCTATATAAATGCATGTGTGTGTGCGGCTCCAAAACTTTACCTTTGCTCTGATTCAACCATTATTTGGTAGATGGACTTCACTTCACTTGAGCTTCAGTTCACAGAAGTATACACAAACATTTTCCATACAATTGTTTGTACAATTCATAATTCATAGTTCAAGCTGTCATTGAGACCACCATTCTCATCCACAGATTGCAATATTTGCCTTTCCCAAGACATAACACTTTTCCTTCAAGTCAAATAGTTCTGTTTTGGCCTCATCTATGCACAAAATATATTTCTAATAAACTTATGATTATCCATGTGTTCCTTAGCCAACTATAAATGGGCAGCACTGTTCTTTTTGAATAGTAGTAGGTGATGGTAGACTCATGTAATTTGCCAATGCATTTAGTTCCGCAAACATAGGCTTTTTTTTTAGATCTTCTGGAGTATTAGAGGCTTTGCTCTCGATTGACTTATGTTGTTGGGCCACTCCTGGAAATGAAGTTGCCTCCATTTGTAAACACTCTGCCTGAGTGAGCTGGTAGAATCCAAACTCTTTAGCTATAGTTTTGTAACCTTTACCAGCCTGCTGAGCATCATTAAATATTTTTCAGAAGTCCTCAGAAATCTCCTTTGTTTGAGACTAGTGATGGGCAAATTTATTCCCGCAATTCGCACTGGCGAATAAATTCGCAAAACTCCAGCGAAAATTCACCAAAAAAAAATTTTCCCGGAAAAAACGAGTCACGACACGCGACGAAAACGACGCAACACGCGTCAAAAACGCGACTCGTTTAGTTTCGCGAATTTTTTCGCCAATTCGCGAATTTTTTCGGCGAAACGGGGGAGATTCGCTCCATCACTATTTGAGACATGACATTTCCTCAAAACTGTGTCATGAATTTTATGGTATAAGTTTTATTACTAAATTGCACTGGATACATTACATATAATGCATACTAAGTATTTTTTTTTTTTTTTAAACAAAAAATGTATATATATATATATATATATTTTTTTTTTTTTTTTTTTTAAATATTGGTGTGTGGGCTGCCATCTCAGATCATTTTGCCTGGTCATGTGCTCTCAGAATGTAACTACTTTCAGACAGGTTATTGTTTATGCTACTCAATGTAACGCAACTTTGGTTATCCAGACTTGGATTTTTAGATTTGAGTGCTGTTCACATATATACCACTATATCTAGCAATGTAGGTGTTAGGGAGCTATTACGTATCTGGTTACTTTCCCATTGTTCTGCTGAAGGGCTGCTGAGGGGCAAGTGAGGGGGGTGATATGACTTCCACTTACAGTGCAGCAGTAAAGAGTGATTGAAGTTTATCAGAGCACATGACTGGGGGCACCTGGGAAAGCCCCATGTCAGATTTCGTAATGAAATATTAACAAAAATCTGTTTGCTCTTATGAAAAATGTATATAGAGATATATAAAAATATATAGAGAAATATTTTATCAGTTGGTCAGAATATTTTATGTACTGTACAACATATACAGCTTAATAGCAGCAAACTAAGTAGGTTTGGGTAAATCGATTATATTTAAACAGCTATGAAAATACAGTTATAGGACCTTATATCTAGAACTGAGGTTGTGAACTGAGTTTGTGAACTGAGGTTTACTATATAAGTCTGTAATTCGAATCTCCATACTTTAGGTCTACTAAAATTCATTTAGACATTAAATAATCTCAAAAGGTTTTGGCCTCCAATAAGGATTAATTATATCTAAGTTAGGATCAAGTAAAAGGTAAAAGAGAAAAGTGAAATCTTTTTTAAAAATTTAAATTATTTGATTAAATTTAAATCTCTGGGAGACGGTCTTCCTGTAATTCTACAATAATTTGTAGAATTTCTGTGTCTGTTCAGTGACAGGTACATTTCAGTGCAAGTGTGCAGCCGCTGTTATCTTTTTGCTTTTTTGGCCTCTATGTGTGTCCATGCACAACCTGATCCCATATTGGGCATCTTTTCCTTGGATTACCCTTTATAATCTTTATTAAAGGAGAAGGAAAGCAACCAAAACAGTTTATTGCCAATAGATTAGCCACAATAGTGCAAGATATAAGATTATATTTATTCTGCAGAATGCTATACCATACCTGAGTAAGCTCTCTCTGTTTGTTTAGGACAGCTGCCATATTAGCTTGTTGTGACATCACTATCTGGCTGAGTCTCTCACTGCTCACTCATAACTCTGGGCTCAGATTACACCAGGGAGGGGGAGAGGAGCAAACTGAGCATGCTCAAGCCCTAGGTTAATGCTAAAAACAGGAAGTCTGATACAGAAGCCCATGTGTACACTTTAGAAGGAAAGAAATGCTGTGTTTCTTTTGACTTTTAACTCAGAGAAAAATTATGTTGAGGGTTTACTGGTGTATTTATATAGACATTTCTGATAAAGATTAGTTAATTTAATCCTTTCCTTCTCCTTTAAATATAACTAAAACCTGCTCTATAAGGCATTGCTATGACTTGTATGTCTACTCTTCAGTCTTTTTCTATTTGTTCCTGATCAGACCATTGGGGAAAAAATTGTATTACTAAAGTAATACATAAAAGAGATGGAGATGAAAGCAGATAGATGCATATACCCCAAAACACATATATAAACAATAAATCGGCAGAGCTAATGTTTATAGGTCTCTGACTTGACAGTATGCTGAGGGTGAATGACTTGCAGTTTTGGCATTGGGCTGAGGGCCCATGTTGCAGTTACAGAAGATTAATGATAAAACTGCTGGAAGAGAACAAAGTGATTCCCATCAAAGCTCTATGGCCCAGCCTTGAGTGATCATTAAACAGAAAAGCATTGCTCTATTCATTGCCAGATGTTCAGGGATGGCATGATCCTTATATTCATAGATACTAAATAACTGCCTGGTTACTGTGGGTTATTGAAAAGAAACAGGGTACTTTGGCCTTTTAGATGGTTAGCAAGCTGTCTTGGGCTTTAGGATGATTGACACCATGTTTATTAATGCTGACATTAGGCCTTTTGCAGCCTGTGTGAATTATATTCCCAAGATCAGGTTATGGAGGAAACTGAAGAGGTAACATCTAAGTGGCCATCGAAGAGGTCCATCTAAGAGGTCCATCTAAGAGGTGCATCTAAGAGGCGCATCTAAGAGGTGCATCTAAGAGGTCCATCTAAGAGGTGCATATAAGAGATCCATCTAAGAGGTGCATCTAAGAGGCGCATCTAAGAGGTGCATATAAGAGGTTCATCTAAGAGGTGCATATAAGAGGTTCATCTAAGAGGTCCATCTAAGAGGTCAATCTAAGAGGTCCATCTAAGAGGACCATCTAAGAGGTCCATCTAAGAGGTGCATATAAGAGGTCCATCTAAGAGGTGCATATAAGAGGTCCATCTAAGAGGCTCCCTTTTCACAGAAAAAAAATTAGTAATATTTATTGCAGACAAAAAAAATAATGTAGATGAGCCAATTCACAACCACTCATGTTAAAGTTGGCCATTGGGGTAAATGCTTATAGTAAAAAAAAAAAGTGGGACCCTGCACAAAATCAGCAATGGAATAAAAGAATGTAGGGCCCCATGTCATCCAGTATGTATTTATAGCTCCAATATAAAGTTACATTTTCAAACTGTACCCCCAGAGTTTTATATATTAAAGGAAACTATACCCCCCAAAATGATTAATTAAAGCATTTGTTCACCGTTGGAATTGGTTTTTATTTTTTATTTGTGGGGTTTTTTTTTTTTTAGTTTTTGGCTTTTTATTCAGCAGATCTCCTGTTTGCCATTTTAGCCATCTGGTTGCTAGAGTCCAAATTACCCTAGCAGCCATGCATTGCTTTTAATAAGAGACTGAAATATGAATAGGAGAGGGCCTGAGTAGAAAAAGGAGCAATAAACAGTAGCAATAAGAATGCATTTATAGCTTTACAGAGTGGAACGAGTCAAAAGAAGAAGGCAAATTATTCAGAAGCTATAAAAAAAACATCAGTTGAAAAGTTGCTTAGAATTAGCCATTCTAGAACATACTTAAAGTTAACTTAAAGGCGAACCACACCTTCAAGCAGCAGATTGCTTATATTATATTAAGTGGTAAATTATGAATCTGGAATATATTTTTAAGTAAATGCTGCCCTTTTTGAGTCACCATTTTGTGATGGTCTGTGTGCTGCCTCAGAGATTATCTGACCAGAAATACTGCAGCTTTAACTGTAACAGGAAGAAGTGTGGAAGCAAAAGAAAATGTTGTCCATTAATTGGCTCATGTGACCTAACGTGTATGATTTGTTTGTGTGCAATGTGAATCGTAGGATCCCAGGAGGGGCGGCACTTATTTCTTAAAACAACAATTTTCTGAATTATTATGAAAATGGTTGATTTACACAAAGCAGGGTTTTACATATGAGTATTGATAGGTGAATTTGTCCCATTTATCCCAAAGCGCGGATTTTGACAATGGCGTCAATTCAAAGGCGTCAAAATTGACGCCAGCGACAATTTTGTTTGACTTGCCGTTGGTGTTAAACTAGATGCTGCTGACTTCAAAATTTTATGATACCGACGAGTTTTCGTCAGTGAATTTTCACAGCGGTTTGCGAATTTGTTCGCTGATGGCGAAGCTTGGAAATTTGCTTCAAATTCACACCTGCCGAATCGCCATCTTGGAATTGGTTAGGAGTGTCAGTGACACTGCACATATTCAGTGGGCTTTGAGCAGCTGTTGAGCAGCTCAGTTTAGTGGTTGCTGCAAATCATCAAACAGAAAATGAAATTTACCTTGTAATATAAGGTGATGCTTGCAGGGCTGAATATTAAATTCTGGTGCTAAGGGTTGGGGCAGACGGGCAGATTCGGGGAGATTTAGTCGTCTGGTGACTAATTGCCTCTTCTGCGTGGCAACAATCTACCAAATTGCCTTCTGTCTTCTGGAATGAAGAATCGCCTACGCTAATGCACTTGTGAGGCAACTTCGGGCGACTTTGAAAATCTAAGCGCCACGAGTACATTAGCACAGGCGATTCTTCATTCAAGCAGATGGAAGGCAGAGGGAGGGCAGTTCGGGGAGAAGAGGCATTTAGTTGCCAGGCGACTCCCAGAATGTGCCCGTCTGCCCCAACCCTAATTGTTCTAGTTTCTGAGCTGCCATACACCAATAATCTGAATTACATTGTGACATTTATATTATACACAATATATAGAGTATATTGAGAGTACCGTGCATCATATATATATATATATTATTTTTTAAATAATCAAGTATATGTACATATTGCATGTATCCCTGTTGGTCAGGTCAAAGGTGCCTTTTTGACAGAGCATTCTCCAATTCTGTTGGATAAACATGCATTCTGCTCCTTTACATAATATGAATCAAATTTTAAAGCTGTTGAAATAATATAATCCATAATAATCATTGAATAAGAGCTCAGTCCCTACTTGGCAGCATCAGCCGGGGGTTGAGAAGATTGGATATAAAAGGAATTTGTGCGTAAAACAGACATTATGGTTAATCTGTGTGTAAGAATACATTTATGTCTTTTTTTTATGAAGGGCCAGTTCAAAGGTTTGATATTATCTATTCCGGTGAGCTATTTTTACTTAATGAGAAGCAGTCAGTGCCGCCTAACCAGCCAGCCTCAACATGCCGCCATATTCCCAGAGAACAGCTTTATAGCTACTGGGGTTTAAAGGGCCAGTAACACCAAAACAAATACTTTCAAATGTATTTTTCATAAGTTCCTGTTCAGCATATTCCTCATGCTGTAGGTGTGCATGAACCCATGAATAATATTTGATGTCTGAAGACAGGCAGTATGGACAGGGCCCCCATGCAGACTACGCCTCCTGCAACTCTGTACCTTGTACCGTGTCTGAACTGGGTTGGACTGGGCTGTACAGGGTCCACCAGTACTGTGACTGAAGGGCCCAGTGTCCAACCTGGACCCTCCACCTCCTCAATTTGCCTGCCAGTCCAGGCAGGGGATAGGCAACATTTTGGGCAGGGCAGCAGGCTGGGTTGCTAGGGGCCCACCTGAGCTGCAAAACGAAGGGCTTTCCTGGCAGGCCCTTGGGGCCCCCTATCCACTTCTAAAAGCTGCGTGCATGAGCGGAAAATGCTGCACCACAGCACAACAGCTGGGCTGGTGAGAGCCCATGAGGTCCCATTGGGTTTTTTCCTGGTGTCCCGCTGGCCCAATCTGATCCTGTCAACGAAGGCTGGTCCCACCGGGTTTTTCCTAGTATCCCAGGAACCCAGTTGACACTGTGTCTGATGGGTACGGGGTGGGTCGGGGGGTGCCTTCATGCAGACTAATGGAGTCAGAACTGTATTAGTGAAGGGAGCAGCACGTATCCAAAACAGAGCACAGAAGCCTGAAACTAATTGCTCATGTCAAAATGCAGCATGTAAAGTGCAAAAAATTGACAATTGGGCCCTCTTTTCGCATATTGCACACTGCATGTTTTCACACATGAGCCCTAATAACTTTTAATTTCCCCAATTGTGCCATTTATTATATCACACATGATTTTCATTGTTATTATTTGATAATCTGAAGAAACTCAGGTGAAGCTGGGTTGTGAATGGTAAATATAAAGTATATTTGGAACTGTCTGGGAGTAGAAGCGGGGGATATTTGGAGTGTCAGTTACATAAGAAGTCGGCTTTGTGCATCACTGGGAGAGCAGCACTTTGGCCTGATTGGTGTCAGAGAAACATACACTCAGTTTTCGTTGCTCTCCAGTTACTGATTTCCATGTTATGTTGCTATTCATAGATCCCTCAGTGACTCCACTGACTCACATGGCTGCCTGCTAGAAACCTTGTCTTTCTGGGGGATATCAGAGGATGGAAATAGGGAAAAAATGTATGGGGTACATTAGAAGAGCTTACCAGTGTGTACCGTGGGCCCTGGTGCAGCCTATGACTAAGTGTCCTTGGTAGACTAGAAACGTGTCAGGCTTTTTGGTTTTTAGGGAAAATAAAATGTAAACTTTTAACTTTTACCATCTGACTCCGGCTTCTCTACTTGGTGTGGTCCAGCCTGTGCCAGCCTCTGTTTGATGTTTCTGGATATCAGGGGACACAGTCCTAGACAAATCAGCATCTGACATTAGCCAGACCAAATGGGGGATTAGACCTCAATGTAATAAAAGATGCATGGTTTGGTTAGATTCTTGGATCTGCACTAGTGCATAACACTTCCACAACCCAGGGGTGCTCCTCCCATGAGACAAGATGAGCAACTTGCCTGAGGCACCAGCAGCCCCCAAGTTAAAATGAATTGTAAAAGCCACTCCCGGTAACTTTAATAATCGAATTTCCAGTCATTTAACGAACGGAAATTCGGCTCTTCTAGTACAAAGACCGCAGAACCCCCGCTCCTGTGCAAGAATGGGAGTGGCATCGCAGCAGCACTTTAGACAGAATGGGGCACAGAATTGCCCCTGCCACAAGCATAAGAAGTGCATTGCACAATCCTCAACCTGTCAAGTTAAATAAGGCCCCCAAAGAACCAGCTCAGGGCTCTTCATATTCCAAGCTTGGACACAAGGGTAGAGAGGGAATAATAATAATATGGGTATAGCACACATATATAAATGTGTTATTTTATTCTTAAATGCATCTAAGAATAAAATAACACATCTATTCACGAGAAAGAATTGGAGTGCGAGTCCTTTGATCATCTTATCTGAACATTATTGACCAACCCACCCGAATTTGTTAAAAAATCTGGTAAGAGTGCATACACTGGATAGACATACACACACATATATATATTAAGGATAGGATACTGGACTTCATAGCAAATAACAATACTATGAGTTTGTGCCAGCATGGTTTTATGCATAATAGATCTTGCCAGACTAACTTAATTTCTTTTTATGAGAAGGTAAGCAGGGACCTCGATTCTGGGAAGGCAGTGGATGTGATTTACTTAGACTTTGCAAAAGCATTCGATACAGTGCCACACAGAAGGTTACTGGTTAAATTAAGGAATGTTGGCCTTGAACATAGCATTTGCACCTGGATAGAGAACTGGCTAAAAGACAGACTACAAAGAGTGGTAGTAAATGGAACATTTTCTAATTGGACCAGTGTTGTTAGTGGGGTACCGCAGGGCTCTATACTGGGTCCCTTGCTTTTCACCTTGTTTATTAATGACCTGGATGTGGGCATTGAAAGTACGGTTTCTATTTTTGCAGATGATACTAAATTGTGCAGAACTATAGGTTCCTTGCAGGATGCTGCCACTTTGCAGAGTGATTTGACTAAGTTGGGAAACTGGGCAGCAAACTGGAAAATGAGGTTTAATGTTGATAAATGCAAGGTTATGCACTTTGGCAAAAATAATATAAATGCAAGTTATACACTAAATGGCAGTGTGTTGGGAGTTTCCTTAAGTGAGAAGGATCTTGGGGTTTTTATAGATAACAAGTTGTCTAATTCTGGGCAGTGTCATTCTGTAGCTACTAAAGCAAATAAAGTTCTGTCTTGCATAAAAAAGGGCATAAACTCAAGGGATGAAAACATAATTATACCTCTTTATAGATCCCTAGTAAGGCCTCATCTGGAGTATGCAGTGCAGTTTTGGACTCCAGTCCTTAGGAGGGATGTAAATGAGCTGGAGAGAGTGCAGAGACGTGCAACTAAACTGGTTAGAGGGATGGAAGACTTAAATTATGAGGGGAGACTGTCCAGGTTGGGGTTGTTTTCTCTGGAAAAAAAGCGCTTGCGAGGGGACATGATTACACTTTACAAATATATTCGAGGACATTACAGACCAATATCAGGGGACCTTTTTACCCATAAAAAGGATCACCGCACCAGAGGCCACCCCTTCAGACTAGAAGAAAAGGACTTTCATTTGAAGCAGCATAGGTGGTTCTTCACAGTCAGGACGGTGAGGTTGTGGAATGCACTGCCGGGTGATGTTGTGATGGCTCATTCTGTTGATGCTTTTAAGAGGGGTTTGGATGTTTTTTTGGACAGACATAATATCAAAGGCTATTTTGACACTAAAATCTACAGTTAGTATAGCTATGGGCATACAGGTATATGGTTTGTGTTTGAAAGAGTGGAGATGTGTGTGTGTGTTGTGTGTGTGTGTTTGTATGTATGCTGGGTTTTTAATTTGGAGGGGTTGAACTTGATGGACTCAGTCTTTTTTCAACCCAATTTAACTATGTAACTATGTAACTATATATCTGTCTTGATGCCAGCACAACTTGTCTAGTGGTGTATGTTGCCTGGGTGCAAACAAAGCCCAAATAGATAAGTATACACCAGAAATAAGCTCGCATCTTACTAAGGTTTCGTCTAGAACTCTAGCCTTTCTCAAAACTTTGAGACAGGCTAAAGTGCTAACTGAAATGTTAGTTCCTATTTTTGTGAGTGAGCGTGAGCCTATTTCCTATACATATATATATACAATGTAGAGATGATGGCACTCGCAGGATTTGAACAAAAGTGGCAAAACTTGTCAAAAGAAGGTTTAGTTATCCAACGTTTCGGCCCTTTATCAAGGAAAAAAAAAGTTTTATATATATATATATATATTTATATTTACTTGGTTACTGGAATAGAATTCCTTTTCTCAGAGCTGGGCCAGGTTGGCCAGGCACCCTAGGCAAAGTGGTCGGTGGCATGTGCACATGTCCGAATAAACACTTGTGCACATGTGTGATTAGACACTCGCTCACCTGCACGGATCGTGCACACTGGCAAAAATATGGACAAGTACAGAGCAGAGAGGGGACCGGACTAGCGGTAGCAGGCAGAGAATCACTGGCCTGGCGCACCCCCGGATTTGCGCCCTAGGCATGTGCCTACTCTGCCTGCTACCGCTAGTTCCAGCCCTGCCTTTTCTAGAAATCCATTATCCAGAAAGTTCAAAATAGTGGTGTAACTCTACAGGTGCAGAACACCAATAATTATTTTCTGAGTGCACAATATTATATGTTATTTGCAACAAAAAATTGCAGGTAACCAACAATTTTGTGTATGATGTAGGTCGTCTGCGACCTCCTCTGTTAATAATGTTTAAACTTTTTTTAAACAGCCTTAAACATTACTGACCCAAACTATAGGAAGATTCCTTATCTGGAAAACCTCAGGTTCGAATCATACCAGATAATAGGTCTATACCAGTACTTATAATTACTAAACTAATATGTAGGAAATATATAAATGTATAATAAAGGGGTGGTTTCACCTTTAAGTTACCTTTTAGTGTGATATAGAATGGCTTGTTCTAAGCTTTTCAAATGGGCTTCATTGTTTATGTTTTACAGTTTTTAAATCATTTGACTTTTTCCTCTTTCCAGCTTTCAAATGAGGGTCACAGTCCCCATCTTAAAAAAAAAACAAATGCTCAGTAAGGCTACAAATGTATTGTTATTGCTACCACAGAGCTTTACAGAGATTGTACATTATGTGACCCAGTGGAGTTTATAATCTATTGTAGGAACCCATAAGTAGCATGGCCCTTATGGCTTCTTCCCTTGCCCTTACTTTAACTACCTGCTATTGGACTAAGGTCCAGATAGCTATAATGTATCATATTATTGGTTATAGGTAGTGACCACCCCCCTGCAGTGCTGTAATAAAAGTACTTGCAGGGAGTGGCACTTCCTCTTTGGCCTGCAGCAGAGGAGGGGGGCAGTGCTCCATTGAGCCTGGGTGCCAACCGGGCCCCAGAAGCGCTCTACCCTAAAGGGACAGCACACCTTTAGTGGAAGTCGGGGAACAGGGCCCCGTGAATGAGGAATAGTCAGAGTGAGGATATTCCTGTCATAGCACTCTCTAGGAGAGGTGAGATAGAGAGGGAAGAGAGAAAGGGCAGCTCAAGCCCCATCAAGGAGGATAGTAGGGAGTAGCTCTCCCCCAGGCTCTACCTTGCCTGAAGTGAAGGGACCTCAGAGAGAAGGGACTGCAGGAATAGTGTGTAACCCCTGAGTCGACCTTAACCTGCTGGTGGTATCCGGACCACATGGGCATTGCTAACCTGGCTGGTGAAACTACAACTTCCATCCACATATCCTACCTGAGGGCATGATTTACGCTGTGCCTGTGCTAAGCATTGCTGCTTTAATACTACTGTATGTGAGTATATGATACCCTGTGGATCTACTTGTAAATAAACCTGTTCTACTTGTTTGCACAAAGAACCCCTGGCGTCCAACACCTGTTATTACACACTATTGCAGTATTGAGTTGTAGTTCAACTACCTCACACGGGATTTTCCACTTAGCGAAAGCCCTACCTGAGAGTGAAAGAGTCGCGTGTAACCAATGCTCTACCTATGCTAGTTTGGTTTGGTTAATTATAGCCAAGAAAGGGTTACACTATGGTCTATACAAACATGGTCATGGGCACAGTTCCTTTATTCCTTCTATGTGCCAAAAATGTATCCTTCGTTTAAATTACCCTTAAGCAGAAATATCAGTGGCAGGTCAGACTGGGTAAACATCTACTTGCCTGGCAAGATCTTTATTCATCTTAATTCCAAGGTTTGTTAGAATCTGAATATTTAATTACAGAGCTAAAGCGTAAGCCAACGCTATTGTGGTAGACATAACGTACAGCATTTAGCAACCAATCAGGATGCTTTGGTTTACTAGACTTGTTCCAAATTACTTAATTACTAGTGTACCTTTCCCTCAGGGGGAGGCCAGTGGTACCCCTGTTTATTTATTTTTTTATGAACATCTAGTTTAGGGAAAACATTTCCTTAATTTTGGAGCTGGTGTATTTGTGAGGGAGACACTAGAATCAGCAGGTCAATATTTTTATTTGTCTAGCTCTAAAGTTTGATGCATGTTTGCAATACATTCATTTAAATTATATTTTTGGCTGTACCTTACATAAAGCCTCTGACATGTTTACAACAAACAGTGCACATTTAATTCATTGGGACAAGCATAACACATTCTAGCAAACAAAAATGACAAACAAACATTCTGTAAGACCATAACTGTGATGTCATTGCGGTGGGCACCCATCCTTGTTTTCCATTGCTAATGACCTAATAGTTTTAGTAATCCTAGATCTTAATGTGCTGCCTTAAAGTATTTCAAGCCAATTAGGTTCTGAGGTTTCTTTGGGCATATGGTAAGTTTGTATGAGTCCATTTGTACACAGAGTCCTTGTTTTTATATAACTCCCATTCTCATTTGCAAAACAAAATGAGCTTGCTCATCTACAGATCTTTAGGAGGGTTTTCCTGATTAATGGGGAAGGATTCAGTTGGTTTTGGGGCTCATCAGAACTTAAGCAGGAACCTCGATTCTGGGATGGCAGTGTTTTACTTAGATTTTGCTAAAGCATTCAATACAGTGCCACACAGAAGGTTACTATTTAAAGGACAAGGAAAGTGTAAAATAGAATGAGGCTAGAAATGCTGTATTTTGTATACTAAACATAAACATGAACTTACTGCACCACAAGCCTAATCAAACAAATGATTTATGCTTTCAAAGTTGGCCACAGGGAGCTGTCATCTTGTAACTTTGTTATACATCTTTGCAAGACCAAGACTGTGCACATGCTCAGTGGGATCTGGGCTAAGCTTAGGGATCCTTATAAAAGATCAAAACAGCAAATAATATCTGCCAGAAGCCGATCCAGCAAGACTGATTAATAAACAGATTATACAGACTGCAATGGGTCCTGTATTTTCATGTAATCTAATGTGGATTTTACAGTTTTTGTATTTGTAAGGAACACTTACCCTAGTGGTCTAGGTGGCAGGGTCCATTTCTGCTCCTTCATCGTGGACGCCCACCACACCACTCTTTCTCCTTCTGTTGCCTCCCTGTTGTCTCCCTGTGACGCGCGCCGGAGCACTTCTGGGTTTATGCGTCGGCGTGATGACGTGCAATGGTGCGAAATTCAAATGGTATAAAAGGGGAATTCAGTCTACAGCAAGCTGCCCATTATTATGTTCTATTTGTAGAGTTCCTGGGTGCTTAATCTTAGTGATTCCTGATTGATCTTCTAATATTGACCCTTGCTTTGCCTGACTATGCTGATTCTCTCCAATCCTGACCCTTGCCTCCCTGCTTGATTATTCTGATCTCTCCAATCCTGATCCTGGCCTGTCTGATGATTCTGCTCTGCTTGTGCTGGCCTGGCCTGCCTGTTCCACTCTCTGGCATCTAGTGGTGTTCTTCAATCCATTATCCTTGGTGAAACGATCGTGCCCCTTTGCTCGTCCACAACCTTTCAGCTTTGCTCCTCTCTCAATTAAGACCTGGCGGCATCCAATTAGCCGAGGGCTCCTCCTGAGGTGAAAGGCGGCGTTTATAGGCAGAAGTGAGAGCTGAGACCAGGGAGCTTAGCTTGGGTTCTGGATTTAGGGTGCCGTACATGACAGTATTGTTTAGTACAAACGTTCTCCAACTCTGCAAAACCCATGGCTGCAGCAAAATATTACTCCAAATAGAATCCCAGTTTTTCTGTTTAAATCTGGCTCCATGATCTTTGTCCCTGCGGCTGGAGTTGGAAACAGTAAAGGGGATATAAAGGCAAAAATCCAATACAAATCTCTACACAGTCGCTGACTGGAAGCTGCTGGAGTTCTGCATGGCTGGGAAGTAAGGCGGGGGCTCCCCCTGCTGTTCATAAGTATGATTGTTTCCCTGCCCAGCAGTTAAGGACCGTCTGACAATTCCTATAAAAAGCAGTTAATGAAGGCAGTGTGTTTTGAGTTTCCTTAAATTAGAAAAATCTTGGGGTTCTTATAGATAACAAGTTGTCTAATTCTGGGCAGTGTCATTCTGTAGCTACTAAAGCAAATAAAGTTCTGTCTTGCATAAAAAAGGGCATAAACTCAAGGGATGAAAACATAATTATACCTTTTTCTATTGTGATACTAAACTCTACAGTTAGTATAGATATGGGTGTATATATAATTTATGTGAAAGAGTGGAGGGGTGTGTGTATGACTGCTGTGTTTTCATTTGGAGGGGTTGAACTTGATGAACTTTATCTTTTTCAACCCAATATAATTATGTTACTATGAGATATATTATGCTGAGTGTGTTTGCTTACCTGTAGAGGCACCCAAGTATGAGAATTGGGAGTAGAGATTTATGACTACTTATTTTCCCAAGCATTTATAATATTGGATACCAGAGAAAAAGGATTAGGGTAAGTCACATATTATGGGAAATTAAAAAACTAGCTGAAAGTAAAAATACACTAAATGCACTTGTATCTGCACAATCTTTTGCCTTCTACCCTATATCCTGACCAGGGCTGGAACTAGGTGCAACAATGGGAGTAGGAGTAGAGTCTTCTGCCTACTCCTAATTCAGGTCTCTTGCTTCTACTGCCACTTCCCCAGCTTATCACATCATGCTTTCCCTTGTCTTGTTACTGCACATGCTCACACACATACATGTGGCGAGGTGGCCTGTCTCTGATGGCGTTAATTTCAGAGTTCCCACTTTAGGTTGCAGAGGCACAGCAGGCTTGCACCAAAAACATAATTTTAGCACAAAGTGTCAGTAATGATGCAATCTTGGTGCCGCAGCTTGCTGACTTTCTTCTAGACACAGCGACAACTGAGTTCATTTTGACATACCAGATACAATTGTGCGGCCAGAACTTGACAGAAGGCTGCAATTACATGCAGTTATGGGAGGCAAAAAGGCTGCTTTAAGGGGAACTCTCCTTGACAAAGGCTTTTCCCGAAACGTTGGGGTTAATTCTCATCTTTGGCAAGTGTATCCGCTGCTTGTAGGTTCTTTTTCTACTTGACTATACACATTGTGTGGTATGTATTTGCTGCTTATAACGCTTATATACGTGTACATTATTTGTAAACAATGCTTGAAAACTGATGTAAATGATGATTGAAATTTCTTATATAAAGTAAAAAAATCTTTTTGCATACCACCGTGTTCTTTGCTGTTTTTTGAGTGTGCAAACTCAGTATTTATAAAACTGTGTAATTCAGAAGAGGCACGACAGATGCGCTGGCAATAAGTTCAACTATAGGGAGTGCAAGAAGTGTGTTCAGGTGCAAGTAGCTATAATGAATGCCTACAGTGTGTGCAATATCCATTTTGACCCCAAATGCGGTTGCGATTGTATATTAGCCCTATTGTCAACTGTCAAAAAGCTACATGAGATTTATTCATTTTCATGGGCACCTGGATCACTTCAACTGCTTGAAATAATGAATATAACAAAATAGGAATAATGAAAATATCAGAGTGTGCAATGTTTGGCATATTTAGGGAATTAGGAAAGACTTTATTTCACCCACCATTTGTAGCGTGTCCCTTATCAACTTGTCCAGTTGTTTATGCTCATTGCTGCTGTACAAAATGTTATTATGAGTTCAGCTTGCAGGTACAAGGTGCCAAGGGTGAGGTTATAATTGTGTTGGGGAGCTGTTGTGGTGCTCCTATTGACTAGTAACAACAAACTATTGCTGAGGCATCCATTAGTGTATCATTAAAGATTATTGTATTTTGCAATGAACTGGAATTGCTATGGATAATTTAAATCTACAGTAAGTTATATTTTTGTCTAGTCATGCCATGCTCTCCATGTGACGTTTGTTAAACAGCTGGCTTAGATTTCCCCTGGAATTTACTTCTGTTAAAGTTTGTCATTTGGCTAAAATTTCTGTTCTGCTTTTAGATCTGTGTATCGCATGTCAGATCTAGTTAGTCTTGTTCTAATGCTTAATATTAGAGAGGCTGTTTTCTCCCGATTTCTTCATTCCTGTTTTTGTGGGCACGTTTCCCAAGCAAAATGTTGCAACTTCATCTCCATTAGTTTATCATCTTTATGCTGAGGATATAGAAACATTGGAAAGCTCACCATTGAATTGTTTGCTTTGCCCATGCATGTTGGTTTCAGATGTAGCCAGCTTTTGATTTATGGTCGTTCTGATTAGCGGTTGGATGTTCAAGATCTTGTTCCTTTTGGTAATTTGAACTTACAGAATTCCAGTGATTTATTTGCTTTCAGGAATGTGCACAGACAGGGAGTTTGATAATCGTACAAATCAAACAGTTTTATGTTCTACCAATTCATGCAATATATTTTCAAATATCCTCCACTTTCTACGGGAATACCTTTACAGAGGTCTGGAGGTTGGTTCATTGTTCATTGTGATTGTGACGTCTATCAAAGATTGTAGAGCTTTCTCAACATCAGAGAAGGGAGTTGCGTATTGTTGCGAGCAGGATATTTTCAAGAACAAGTAGCAGACAAACTTTGGGGGGGGGGGGGGTTAAAGCCCAAGAACAAGGCAAGCCTGGGAAAGAATTAATAAGACAAATGCATTTAATAATGCATGATAATATAATAATATAATGTCATGGACCTACAGTATAAATGTGTAATGGTGCTGACATACTTTACATGTAACCGGAACAGGATAAGTGCCTGTTTTGGCGTGTGTGTGACATAATATTGACTTTTCACTACATTATTTTGCTATTTTGTCTGAGAAAAGGACATTTGTATTTAAGTATGTATTTATATTTTTATTTGTACAGCGCTCCTTGAGGGCAAAGCACTGTACCGCAAAACAATGAATTAGTAGTAACAAAGAAGGGGTCACTGCATTACTAAGTTACAATAAGTGCATTATTAGAAATACAATTCACATATATATAAAATACAATTACAATACAGATTAAGTGCTCAGTGTCAAGGAAACAAAAAGGATGGAGGATGGAGAGCTTACAGTCTAAATGGGAGGGTCACTTACAGGCAATTTGGAGGGGTATTAAAGCTCTGTCGCTTAGAGTGTGTGACACTGTCATATAAGTGCCAGTTCCCAGTTCAAGTGTTATCCAGGTGCTCCTAGAGGTAGTCTTTCAGTTTAGTTCTCATGACATTGAAGGAGGATTCTCTCTGGAGAGATTAATGAATGGCATTCCAAGTATAAGGAGCAGCAAGAATGAAGGTTTTGACATGGGAAACAGCAGTAGCAGTGGGGGGGGGGTGAGGGGGTACAACCAAGCAGTTGCTCTGAGAGGAGCAGAGGTTTCCAGCCAGGAACATACAGAGAAACATTTATTTTCTTATGGTGATGCCTGTTATATAGGTAATAATCAGATGGATTGTACCATAGAAGAGGACATACAGTATATGCTCTTCAAGTCATAAAGGCAAAATTATGTTTTTACTTCAATGATGCTGTATCTCAATAGACAATCCAGGTGTATCCCTCACAGTGTGAGCAATGCTACAAAGTTTTTTTATTGCAGAAGCGCCAAGATTTGTTTCTCCATCAATTATCTACTTAACGAACACCATGTGCAGCTAAAGTCTAACATTTTCTTGCACAAAGCACAGCATCAGCTGGTGTGTGGACTACAACCTCAATGGTCCCCTTGCAACATCAAGGTTGTGCCACTGCTGCTGCCAGTACCACTGGGGAGTGGGCCCCACTAGGTGTTTTCCTGGTGTCCCACTCGCCCAGTCAACTATAGACAAGCATCATCTGGAGTGGTGTATTGATTTACATTATGGGACACTGGAGCATCCAAAATGGAAAGTGAGTCAAGAGTAAAAAACATTGTTGACAATCGTGTTCTTCCTACTTTGTGGCAACAGATTGGAAATTCATTTCCAGAGAATTGGTTTGCTGGTATAGGGAGGGGAAATCTGTGCAAGTACAGATTTTGGCAGTAGTCAAAATGGATCCCAATGCATATATTTGTTTCTGTCCTGTCCCAGAAGCAAGTTTCACCTGTGATCCAGCATCTCAGAAGATTGGGATAGTACCCACTGTAGTGACGGGTGAATTTGCGGCGAATTTGCAAAACGCCTGCAAAAATTTGCCTGGCGAATGCACCAGCATCCAAAAAACGGAAGCCAGTGTCCAAAATCGGATGCCCACGTCCAAAACGAGATTTTTTCCCGAATTTCTCAGGAAATTTGCAAAAAATTTTGCGACGCGAACCGCCCCAGGTTCACCCATCACTAGTACCTAGTGCTAATTTAAATAGGCATTGGTTATTCCAGTCATTTTATCTCTGCTGTTATATTTGATAAATTAGTCTTGTTTAAAAGTGTATATCAATGTGTATATGGTTGGAGTACTCTACCTGTAAATACATCCAATGATCTAAAAATTAAGGAAGACACAAACTTTTCTCATTATGGTTCCCCAATTAGGAGTGGGGGTCCCCAAACAATGTTCAGATGTTAAAAAGAATTAGGGAGCATCACAAGCATCAAAATGTTCCTGGTAGTGTAACATAAGTGCTGTGGTTGGCCCTTTGGTAGCCTCTACATGGAGTAGCAGCCTACCAGAGACTCTGTTTGGCCATACACCTGTTTTTTATGCAAATAAAACTTGACTCCAAGCCAAGAATTAAAAAATGAGCTGCTTCTTTGAGGCCACTGGAAGCAACACCCATGGTGTTGGTTCTCAATATGGTGTTCAAGAGCCACTGGTTTGGATCATTGATCTAAAGATCTGTTAGCTGCTGGAGAATATTTTATCCTTGCATTCCACCAGCTCATTTACTACAATAAAAAGAGTGATGCAATAATTTTAAAAGACAGAAGACTTTTTCAAAAGCAATGGATGACTTTGTATACATAATGAGTGTATATATGATTTAAGATATACCTAGATACCCTGCAGATGTTTTTATGCTACGTACCACTCCCAGCATCTCATTGACAGCCAAATGACTTGGGGAAGACTGGTCAAGCGCAGATGCAGTTTGTCCCATCAACTTTGTTTTTTCTTTTCTCTTTGTTTTTCTTGCTGGGGATCTTGGAACCAAATGAAACCAGGTACAATTACAGCAGCCAAGGAACATAAACAAGAAAAGGATTCATCACAGTGAAACACAAATTAGAATGAGATTTATTTGCGTACAAAACTGAATGTACTTTATAAACCTATCTCTATTTTTGTCTTGTCCCATGCCTAGACGAAGCAAGCATGGAGAATATTTAAATCCGTCCCACTGCGGCAAAATCGTAACCCTGAATATTTATAGACTACAGATACTTTGCCTCAGCCATCTCCCGCGACGTGAGAGATGAAATCTAATCCAAACCACAGAACCCAGAGCACAGCAGTTACCTCAACATTTTTGGCAGCTTTGGCACCAGAACGATGGCTTGAGGGAGGCTTGAGGAGAACACACAGGACCTTCTTTGTCGAAATACCTGGCATTCCACATGGCCTTGCAAAGAACATTTTATTTTGACATTTTCTACAGCTGTTCTATTGAAAGGAATGGACAAATGTTGTCACAACAAGATTCTAACAATTCATAGCACAATTGGGGACTATGAGTTGGTTTATTATACCTAGATAATACGTATAAATATGACTAGCCCCGTCATCCCACCCTCAAACCATTGTTGTATGAGATGTTATTACAAATGATAAAAGACAGTTACTCTGTGTGTCTCAGGTTCAACAAGACCTAAGGATTAGGAAGGAAGGAGGGGTAGCGAGTCCAATCCGCCAAACGGAGGAGCCAAAATAAACCGCTCCGGCAGCGGTGGAATTTTTTTTTGTAATCCAAAACATGCGAAAAAGAGGTCCCTCTGGATCAAATTGAAGAGCAAGTGGAAACCAATATACTAAAATAAAATATATGGCTTTATTGAGTTCTGTTAAAATAACAACATAGCGGGCAAGGGAATAGCTCGACACGTTTCGTGACATAAAAGTGACTTCGTCAGAAGCATGAAGCAACAAGACCCAAGCAGATATAGCTCATATCCTATGCCAGATACTTCATTCTTAGTGATCTTAGAAATTTACCATTTAATATATTCTTTGAAACTATTGTACCTCCATAGACCAGAAGCTGGAAATACAATTTATGACTGTAGTACTGTATGTACAAACTCTCCCTATGAAAACTTCCAGCTAGGAATTCAGAAACAAAAAAAGAATGCATTGCTTGTTTCAGAGTTGTACCCGAGGTCGGGCCTACTGCCTCAGGGGCCCCCACACCTCCCTGGGCCCCCCAGTCACAAAACCCCCTCTGGCCCCCCATCCTTACGGCATCCCCCTGGCCCCCATGTGTTCCTTTTCCTTCACTCTGCAGTGATTGCGGTCAATGAGGGAGGTTGGGAGAGGGGCAATGCTTCAAGAAAAGAGCAGGGGGCCACTGTTTTTTCCCTGTTTTCCTCCAGCCCAGTCCAACCCTGGCTTGTTTCATAAACTGGATATATTATTTGTATACCAATAATTCTCATAAAAGAGGGGTGCACTCTTTTAGTGTAAAACTGAGGGGTGCAGTGACAACTGCGCAACTGACAACTGTATGTATAAATATACAGAATAAGCGGACAATACAGTAAGCACTCTGACACTTTATTCATGAGTAGATACTTTTAGCAGATGCAAGGGCATGCATTCAGATTAGAAGAGAGTGTTGCTTGTAATCTGTAGAGGGTTTATTACAGTGAGAGGTGGGAAGTTGTGAAATCCTCTCTCCCAAGCCCCTGTACTGGCAGATACATTAGATAGCTTTAAGAAAGAGTTGTCTGGCTTTTATAGCAAGTGGGGGGGAATACAGGAGTACTAAAATTAACTCTTAGCACAAAGTTGATTCAGGGACTGGTCCAATTGCCCTCTTGGAGTCAGGAAGGAATTTCTAGAGGGCTTTGGATGGGCTTTTTTGCCTTCCTCTGGATCAGATAGCTACAAGTTAGGCAAGTTCACTTAGAAAACAAAGGTTGAACTTGATGGACCTGAGTCTTAGTCTATGTTACTGGACTGTAAAACCTTTTACAATTTCCATTCCCTTTTCATTAAGTATCATGATACAATAAATATGAAATGGCTACCGCTACTGGCACTATAAATTTGAAGTGGAAGCACCACCTCTCTGCCTCACTCCATTCAGACATTGAGAACAGGGCTAGGGATTGGCAGAAGAGGCATGTGCCTAGGTGTGGGGGGGCATGGTAGGAACATACATCTTCCGTAGCTTAACCCTTAGTCCAGGAACTTCATTTTACACCCCTCTGTGTTTTACATGCACACAGTTGTGAGCCCATGTGTGCAAAGTGGTGGGGGAGAGACACTTAGCCAGCCATGTTGCCTAGGTTGTCCATCAGGCTTGGGAGACCAGTGCTTCCTCTTTTCTCTTGACACACCGGTCTGTAGTTCTGTGTGTAAATCCTGGGCAGAAATCATCTTCATGTAGTCATCTTGATGTCAGTGCATTCCTTGACTCATATTGAATGTATCGTGGTGCCAGTATTTATTTTTACACTCCTGCATCATTCTCTTGTGCTCAACCCCCTTTTGGCACGTTTTCTCATTTAAATAGCCTGACTGCCATACACACATTGCCCAAACTGGATGTGGGTTTAAAACGATACTGACACCAGAATCTTTTTTTTACATCTATCACACTATTGCATTTGAAAGCTACTTACAGTATAACTGTATCATGAAGTATTTGCATGATGCTTTTACATTACCTGTCTGACGCCCCATGTTCCTGTATGAGGGGGCTGCCATATTTGTGCAGCAGGAGTCCGTTAGTATTAGAAACTCTAACTGACAGGTTTAGAAACTTCAACTAACAATTACAAAATGAACTTCTCAGCAAAAAATGATCAACATGACCTATAGGTAACTTTTAATGTACATTCATATTTTAAAAAGTAGTTTTTTTTTAGTGTCAGTATCACTTTAATGTTCCTAGCCTAAAGCTCCCCATAGATGCAACAATATTTCCCTGCCGAACGACCGATTTTAGGGAAGTCTGACCAATCTGTCAAATTATCGTGCGGTTAGTGGGATACAAACGATCGTTCATCTCACGATTTTTCATCCGACATTGGTCTGAAAATTGATCGGCCAGGTTAGAAAATCTTTATGGGTCCCCATGCAATCTACCTATGTTTGCAGCGCAAGCAGGCTGCGATCCTTCAGTTTTGCTGCAATATCACCTGAAATTGTCTTTTTAGTTGATGGACACATCGGACATTTAAACGATCGTTTGAGACAATCGTGGTCTCATGATAATTATTGGATCTTTCAAAAATCTTTACGTCTATGACCAACTTTAGCCTTTCAGTTGCATAGTACTATTCTTCCAGATCTGTCTCAGTGGTATTCAGGTTCCTTATTATCCCTTAGGCAGAAAGTTCTAGGGCGTTGGTGAAGACAGGTGCTGGTTTTCTGCTTCATGAAAAAGAGAGAGATTCCCCAAGCAGTCTCCAGGGATTCTGTATTACAGATTGTAACAACTGGACATAACAACTGGACACATTCTGTAGAAGCTTTTGATAGGAAGAAAAAAAAATCCTGTGATCTCTTCTCAGGACTGGCCAGAGAAACATCAGATGCCCTTTCTCTGCTCACTCGCTTAATTTTATGAACAGAGCAACATCCCAAGATTTTCCTTTTCTCACTAACTTTTTTTTCTACTGATAGTGTCGTATCAGCCAAAATGAAAAGCAGGTGGCATTTATATTTCAAATTCATTGTACTGGCTGTATTAATATATTGAAAAATAGAATAGAAAAAGTGCTTAGAAGAGTGCTCTGAACAGGTCTATATGAATTTTTTTTGAGGGTTTACATTTCCTTTAAAATATTTTTCCTTAATATGCAGGTGTCAATTTAAGGGGGTCACTTTGAAGTGTTAGAGTATAAAGAGTATGCTTAGCACAGCAGACTGGGGCACATACATACATAAAGCAATCATTAGTATTAAAATGAATATAATATTGAATATACTACAGATACATCTGAGTTTTGTCAAAGCAGTTTCTCTAGGCTCACCCAAAGTTCTAAAATGTTTAAAGGGGTTGTTCACCTTCCAAACAGTAGTTTTCAAATTGTTCCCCAGAAATAAAGCCTTTTTTTGAATTACTTTCCATTTTTTTTATCTTTTACTGTTCTTCCAAAATCTAAGTTTAAAGTTAAATGTTGGTGTCTCTGGTGTTTGAGTCTGGCAGCTCAGTAATTCAGGTGCAGACTCTAAACTGTTACAATTTTGCAACATTTAATTGATACATTTCTCAGCAGCATCTCTGGAGTATTAGCAACTATTGTATCAATTCTAACAGCTGCCTGTAATGAAACCCAGAGATTCTGCTCAGCAGGGACAAAGATAAGAAATGTATCCACTAAATGTATCAGTTTAGAACAGTTGGGGGGGTCGCCCAGAACTGCTTTAGAAGGTGAAAAATTACACTTTACACTTCAATATTAGAAAAACTGTTACAAATCTTAACATCTTCACCTGCAATCCCAGATTTAAAAGTCCAGAGTTTCTCTTTGATCTCCTGCACTGATCAACCAGAAAAAGATACGTTTCTGAAACTTAATTAAAAGAAGAGGCTTTTTGTCAGCGAGGCCTGCACATCTGCACATTTTCAACACTTTAAGATAATCAAAGATACAATTGGAACTGATAAGATAAGCAGGTCTCTAAGGAGAACTGTGACTCACAGCTTAAAGGGCAATTTCACCTTCATTAGCACGTGTCATAACACATAAAACATTTCCCTAAAACTCCTAGAAATGAGTTTAAACTTTCATAACCTGCCAAGTTTTGTAAAGTAGACTGGGGTTGGGGGAAGGCTTAGTTAGGGGGTGTGCAGGGGCGTTTAAGGGGCTGCTGCCCCCGTTCCGAGCTTCTAACTTCTAGCGTTTGAGCAGGTGGAGGAGGGGCCGCATCGCTACTTCAGTGAGTGCTATTGCGCTTGCTGCACTAGAAGAGGTGAATTTCCATTTTATAAAACGGAAATTTGGCTTTTTGCAGCCTCTGGTAACTGGCCGCTCCGTGCCGCTTGAGGCAAGGTTCTCACCTTGCCTCATGGCTAGGGTTGCCACCTTTTGAACATTTTTATACCGGCCGGTGGGGGCGGGGCCAAAAGGGGCGTGGCATGACATCAAAGGGTGCGGAGCCACGCGAGCGATCGGCTGAAGACACAAGAAAGGTAAGTTTTTATTAGATTTAAGGCAAGGCAAGGGCCATTTTTAAGGGGTATTACAAATTTACCAGCAGCTACATTGCCGCTAAATTTGTAATACCGGCCCCGGTAAAATACCGGCCGGGTGGCAACCCTACTCATGGCCAAAGCGGCCCTGGGGGTGTGACCCTAAACTAGATGTGGTCAAAACTTTTACTCAGCAGAACTATTTGTCCCTGTTTCCATTTTTCACATTTCGGGGCATGAAGGACCAAAAGCACCACAAATAATTATATAAATAATATGTGTGAAGTGAATTATTTCATTTTTGTATAGTTAGTAATGAAGCAGATATCCCGGGGTTCTTGCTATCAGCTCTTCTTCGTTCAGCTATCTTTTATCCATGGTGAAAGCAAAGTTCTGCTTGGACTGTTGTGTTCAGCTGAGCCTTAGGTAATACATATTCATGACCTGCATCCCTGCCAAATCAAAGTACAGGTATTTTTTAGTAAAAATGCCAACCTTTAATTAGAAATTATGAGGAATTTTGAAAAGTACAGACTAAGTGTACTTTTGAAAAGTACTTGATGAATTGTCTGCTGGGGGTTGTTTGGGATATGAATATGCTTCTGCTTTCTCTAGAGTCCTTATATAGGAATTGAGACTAGGGCAGGGCTATTGTATTAAAAGGCTTAAAATTTGCCCAGGGCAGGTCTATAGCAACCAATCAGATATCTGCTTTCGAACAGGTGACCAGTAAATGCTATCTGCAAATTTAAAAAATTCTAAGCAACTTTTACATTTCTTTTATGGTTAATAAGTTATTTGTATTTGCTATTGAAAGCCGTGTCTGTCCCTTTCAATGTAACACAATATAATACAATGTAAGAAAATGCATCTGATTAACAGACTAAGACTTTTTCAGCATTATTTAAAAATGAACAACCAGGAGTTAAGCAAATGCTGTTTTCAATAGCAACTGTTTTAACAAATAACTTTAAAAGAACTAGATTTTTTAAACTAATGTTTACTGGAACGTTACTTAGAATTGAGTTTGCTTTCTTTGGGCACATTTTTATTTTGGGGTTGACTTGCCCTTTACAAGAGATACTCTGCACCATTATCACATTATGAGATTTTGTGCCTTAGGCTACTTAAACTGCCTTCCCTTTTAAAAAAAAACAGGGATTGTTTGTCCATGTATTGCAATAAATTTAAGTTGCCAACTACATCAAAGTCATCCATGGTTTGACCAATCCTACACTGAAATCCTATGCTGCTGCGTCTGCATTTTTCAAAATGTATAAAAAATTAATACAATTTTTTTAGCAGCTTAATACACAAAATATTTTTAATTTCTTGAAAATGGGGAGTACAGAATATCTCTTTTCTTTGTCTGAATTTTGTTTAAAATTGATTAGAGATTAGCATACTTTTTTCCATTTTGCTGTAGAATGGAGGGAAAGGTGGTGTTAAATAACTGTTTAAAGTGGTGGATAGTGGTTCTAGGAAGGGTAAATTGAATGGGGAATAACAATTGAACTGCAGCACACTTAACATGGTAAAAAATTGCAAATTTGTTCATTGGTTCCAAAGGAAGATACAAAATGGCTGGAATGGCACTAAACACCATCTTCAGAACACTGAGGTGCAACTAATTGTTATTCTGCAGCAATGGCCCCATACAGGTTGAAGTGATCATTGCACGTTCCTGTCACTACACACAGTGATTTATTATTAGACCCCCCCCCCGCCATTAAATGGATAGGAGATGTGACAAGGGTTGAGGAGACTGCCTCATACAGACTTAGATAAACAAAAGGAATTCTGGGAATGAATTCCAAATGTGCTCCAAGAAAATCCCATTTGCATGGGTTTATCCTATTGGCTAAAGCTCACCCACTGGGTTTTCAAGCTAAAGCCAGGATAATAGCTGATCAGATTTCCCAACTGCTTGAAAACCCAGTGGGTGAGCTTTAGCCAATAGGATAAACCCATGCAAATGGGATTTTCTTGGAGCACATTTGGAATTCATTCCCAGAATTCCTTTTGTTTATGGATAGGAGATGAAATTCCAAAGCATGGGTGCAGCATGTGTAGGATAAGGTGAAAAGGAAACGAATAAGGAAAAGAAGGTCATGTGCAGAGTGAAGTTTGCATCTGGTTGCTATCAGTTTTGATTATTACTTTGGGTAGAAGTACATATGGGGAAGTTGGAAAGATTAGCAGTTCAGTTTTGTCTATGTTGAGTTCAGTGGCTTAATTATATTTAACTGAGCACAAGAGCAAATAATTTTTCAAGACCTCAAACTGTATAGAGATTGGCATTGTTTTACTAATATTTATTGAAATTGTTACGGCCTCATGGAGCCCCTATACCTCCTGGGCCCCTCTGCAGTCGCAGGGTCTGCTTCCTCTGTATTTACACCCCTATTTGAGTTGTAGACAACGAGAGGCTAAGTGGGAGCAAGTCTGGAGAGGAGAGGTGGGGATGAGGATCACCTGGATATAGAATCTATGGTATGCTACTAATGATACTAAAAACACAATATATTTGGCCAAAGGTACAAGCATCCGATTTGCTGGCTACAAGTCTGGTTCCCCATTGATGCAACCTGCCATGGGCACGCTGAAAGTTACCAGGATGGCATAAGCTCCATGGTTCCCCAGTGTAAGTAGACACACTTGCCCACAATTTGTGTGAAGATGCAAGATTCAGCCAATGTTACTTACCAGGCACCACCAATCGTTATGTCATCCCAACTGGCCAATGCTATGACCTTTTTGTGTTCATGTAACAGATTCCAAGTACCATGTTACAATGAATCTTGTATCTTTAAATAGACTGTAATATCTGCCACTCTGCACTTGGAATACAGTCAGGCCCAGATTTGTGGAAAGGCCACAAAGGCCGAGCCTAGAGCGGCAGAATTTTAGGGTGGTGACTTTCCACACAACCACCCACACATTGGTTCACTGGGGATTTGCAGAATCTGTGCACAAATCCCCAGTACTGTGGACCCGATGCTGAAAATTTGAGCATGTGCTGGTCTAGGGGGATAGGTTTCATAACAATGCAGTATGAATTAATAGATAATATTATACATTTACAAGGGTTCTGACAGGGCTGGATTTGCCTGCCAAATGGCACTCAACTTGGAATGCAAAACTGACTTTACTATCAGCAATCCTATTAATTTTATAATTTATATAATCTGGGGGAGTCAGTCATATCTATCGAGACTATAACAACTATCTGGAGGAGAGTAGTCAGTACTGACTTCTGGGCCAATGGGGCCAAATGGACTCAACCATCTGTTTGATGAGTCCTTTTGGTAAGATAAAATCATTGCAATGTGTCATTGCAGAGATGCTGATTTCATTATCTTCCCAAGAAACCAAAACCTAATACATTCCATCTCATAATTAAAATCCTTATAATTATTAAAAGGAAATGCCACAGTCTGAAAAACAGGCTGCTGTGAAATACCTCTGCGTTCTTGAATCCTGAAATCATATAAATATTGAGAGTGTTGCCATATCTCTTCATCTGTGATGAACAGGTAGCTGCAGTGCCTTGCTATGCTACTCCAGGTCATATAGATGAATTTATTAAACACACACACACCTATTCTTTATATATTCCCCTTTCAGAGAATTGAAACTCTGAGCTCTGAAATGGAAATCTTCCAACATTCTGCAGAATTCCAAGAAAACCAAAGAACAGCGCAATGAAAGGAAAGGTGCCAGCACGTGTGCCATGCCACCTAGCTGTGTTTTAAATAAAAATATTCAGAACTGTTTTTTAAAAAAAAAAATATTTGTTTTAACACAAGCCAAAATGTAAATGCAATTTTAAGGTCATCTTGAAAGCGGAGAAGGGCTCATTTACTTTAAAAAAATGTAATGCAATATTTGCTTCAAAGTTTTGGTGTAATTGTAACTGCCAAAATCAGACACAACATGTAGTGCCAGATACCTCACATTTTTCTTGTGGGACATGGACATTCATGCCAACATTCTTCAGTTGCTTGTTTTGTTTGTCTTTAGGATCATAGGAAACCATCTATCTACGTATGTCTTAGTGAAGTTACTGTAGGTGTCAAGTAGAAGGATCCTTGCCACCAAAGTGCCCAGATCAATAATGAAGAGTCAGAAGCTTTTGGAGTATAGAAGGGGAACCGAGTTTTGTACTTGAGAAAATCCCAGTAGCCTCCAGTTTAGGTAGGGAGATCTTACAAAAGCAAATTGGGAAGACAAACTGAATGCTTGTCAGGCAAAGGTTCAGGGATGAAAGTCATGGAAGCTGACCTGTAGAGAAAGGAATGACATTATCAAGACATTCTTGATTCCACTTTTTCTTCTTGTCTCTTGTGTTTTTCTGTTGCCAGAATATTTCTTTTTCCAAATACAGAGTCTATTCTTCCAAATGCTTAGGGGGAGAAGACTCAACCCGGTAAAAAGGGGGGTCATGTTCCTGCAGAAGAAAATGGGAGGGTTGGACATGCCGTGTCTTATGGTTTTCTTCTATACCATCTTTCTGAAGTTTAACTTTGGAGGGTGGTGCAGGCAAAATAGTCTCTGTGGAATATCAGAGTTAGAGATTGGGCATCACTTTTAATTAAACATTGGTTACTAGGCAGCAGAGTAAAAGAGATCCAGATAAGAGGAGGCTTTGCTGCCACTTATCTGCAGTAGGCACTGAAAATATTTTAAAAAATGGAGCATTAGCTCAGATGATTTAAGATTTTTGCATAGGAAGGTGCTGTATTGTAGGATCCTAGACCTTTATTTTGCCTCTCCAATAGGAATTTAAGATTGCCAAGAGGAGGAGACGCTGGAGGAAAATATTGAAAATTGGGACATCACGTGCCTGTCTTTGCATAGCAAGTTAGAAACCCCTTATGCAGAAAGCTCAATTTTATCCAAATAATAATTTTTTTTTTTAAATGGTTTCTGTTTTTTCTCTGTACAGGTATGGGACCTATTATCCAGAATGCTTGGGACCTGGGGTTTTCTGCACAATGGGTCATCCCGTAATTTGGATCTTTATGTCCTAAGTCTACTAGAAAATCATGTAAACATTAAATAAACCCAATAGGCTGGTTCTGCTTCCAATAAGGATTAATTATATCTTAGTTTTGATCAAGTATAATCTACTGTTTTATTATTACAGAGAAAAAGGAAATCACTTTTATTATGGAGTCTAAGGGAGACAGCCTTTCCGTAATTCACAGCTTTCTGGATAACGGGTTTCTCGATATGGATCCCATATCTGTAGTAATAAAACAGTACCTTGTACTTACAAAATAAGATATAATTAATCCTTATTAGAAGCAAAGCCAATCCATTGGCTTTATTTAATGTTTACATGATTTTGTAGTAGATATAACGTATAAAGATCCAAATTGAGGAACGGAAAGATCTGTTATCAGGAAAACCCCAGGTCCCCAGCATTCTGTATAAAAAGTCCCATACCTGTATCTTGATCCCAGAAATATATGCTGTGTATGCTAATCATTCTCATTGCTCCTGTTATGGTTTTATGTCCAATGGCTTCTAGTGTTATATATTAAATAGTTACTTTGAAAAAAGACCAATGTTTATCAAGTTCAATCCCTCTAAACAAACCCCAATCCACATATATAATTATGCTTATACAGAACTATATGAACACTCACATATATAAAATGTATATACCAATATCTATACTAACTAGCTATAGATCGTAATATAACAATATCCTTGGATATTATGCTTCTTCAAGAAATCATCTAACCCCCCTTTATAGCCACTATAGAACAATATCTCCTAGCAGGACATTTTGTACCCGCAATGCCCTTACTGTGAAGAATCCCCTACTCTGCTTCAAATGAAAGTTCAGTTCCATAACACTAAAGAGGTTGCCTCTGGTTTGTTAAACTTTTCCATGGGAAAAAAATTCCCCGCTATCTGTCTATAATGTCTACTAATAATTAATAAAATCTGATAAAAATCTAATAAAAGTAATCATGTACCCTCACAAGTACCCTTTCACCAGAGAAAACAAACCCAAAATCTTGACAGTCTACCCTCATAGTATTCCAGTTGAGTTGCAGGTCTGAACTGTCTCCAAAACATTTATATCCATCAGGATTGGAGCCCCAAACTGCAATTCATACTGCATACCAGGATAAAGAGGCAAACTTGTATTTCCATCCCACTAGTTCACTGCTGTCCAACTTCTGTGAAACTGAGAGCCAAAATTGTTCTGGCCTACATAGTAAAGGGCCGATAATGGATGCCAGTGTTGACCACTCCCTGAATCACTAATATGTAAGACAATATGGGAGCCATATGCCTCCCCTGTGGATAACCCACCACCCCCAGAACATGATTAAACACTTTAGGGGAGCCTAACAATAATTTATTTTCAAATGATAACAAACCCCCAGAACAAATATCAGGCATATGTTCCACAGGCAGAGCAGGGCACACACAGGCAGAGTATATCACACACAGGCAGAGTATGTCACACACAGGCAGAGTATGTCACACACAGGCAGAGTAGGACACACAAAGGCAGAGTTTGTCACACACAGGCAGAGAAGGGCACACACAGGCAGAGTAGGTCACACACAGGCAGAGTAAGCCACACACAGGCAGAGAAGGTCACACACAGGCAAAGCAGAGCACACAGAGGCAGAGTATGTCACACACAAGCAGAGTATGTCACACACAGGCAGAGTATGTCACACAGGCCGAGTATGTCACACACAGGCAGAGCAGGGCACACAGGGAGCATAGGGAAGGCAGAAAAGAGCAGGAGACATGGAAACCCATCAGGACCAGTCTAAGATGTACTACATACAGTGACACAGTGCTGGTGCCCCATTAGCAGGACATTAGTCTGAATTTGAGGTTTAAACAATGCAGAGGCCGGTTAATCTCTGTAGTGATACTATTTAAAGCTTACACATGTTAAGCAAACACAGCAGGTGGGGGGCCACAAAAGGGGGGGTCACAGGCTGCATGCGGCCCACGGGCCGCCAGTTGGACAGCCCAGCTCTAGTTAATGAATTTTTTTATGAAAGACAGTAGTACTAGCTTTAGTAGCCATTGAATTATACTGCCTAGAGTTACACATATTATTATCCACGAAAACCCCCAAATCCTTGCAATTAAGGAAACCCCAACACATTAACAATGAGTGTATAATTCACATTTAACCTTGCACTTATCAACACTTAACCTTGTTGTTTCAGTGCAATCAAATCCCTCTGCAAAGTGGCAACATCCAGTATGAAACTCTCAGTTTCATCAGCAAAAATAGAAAAAATAGAAGTACAATGCCCAATTCCAAGTCATTCATAAACAAAATGCAAGCAAAGAGACAAATCTCTATCCAAGTACAAATATAATGTGTCAAGCCAATATTTATACCAGTAAATGTAACCAGAAACTATCTGTGTAGTACTGTATCATATACTTTAGCAAAGTTTAAGTATATAACATCCACTGCCACCCCAGATATCCCCAGATGTCCACAGTCCCTGTTCACCTCCTCATTAAAGGCATTAATATACATTACATACATTAGTATGGTAAAATCTATTACACATAAAACCTTGTTGCGATTTTTAATGCATTCAATTATTGTATCCCTTATTATCCCTTTCAAAAGCTTTCCTACTACTGATGTCAGACTAACAGGCCTATGGTTTTCAGGCTTAGAAAGGGATCCCTTATTGAATAGTGGCACCACATCAGCATCTCAGTATTATTAACATGTATTTATATAGCACCAATATATTTCATAGCGCTGTGTAGTATCCTGCCAGTTTGGGTTGTATGTACTGTAAGTGATTCACTGTATGTGACATTCTAATATTTTTGTGTTTGTTTTATTAAACTGTGCAATAAAGTGTGTTGTATTTTTATTGTCCTGGAGTAACGATTGGGTTAAAGTTTGTATCCAGTCACGACACTATCTGCAAGGAGTACAATAAATCTACACTAAAATTAGGTAGTTAGAAGAATAGATTCATAAGCAATAAGATATGGATCTGGAATTGGGAGTGTGAGTTCAGGAAAGTAGATCACTGGTTTAACATGGGAAGGATTGTAGAATACACTAAAACAAGAGCAGATGTATATATAATAGGGAAATGCAAAACCACGAGGAGTAACTACCTGGGTATGGTGATACAGTAGGGCTTCACAAAGTTCATATTGTTTTTTAATCTCAAAGAAAGGACAAGTGAAACAGTGGCACATATAATCAAGCTCTAAGAGGAAAAGATACTGAATTGTTCAGGTTAGATAACAAAGCACGTTTCTGTTTCTTATTTTATTTACTAACAAAAGGATATCTGTTTTTTCCCCCAATAAAATCAGATGTTTCTCACATGAAAATAAAGTAGATGCCATTGGAGGTTTTAATTTCCTGAATTAAAGGGGACAATTAGCATTTGGTCTATTCATTTTCTTATCATACAGGAAGTCATTAATAGCATCTCTGAAGTCTTCAAGGATGAAAACAAGTCCAATTTACACATTTTTTTTCTTTCCCGTTATGGAGCTTTGGAAGCTGAGAGGAAATATACCAATAGGGAGGCATCTTATTGAATGTATGCCTGAGCCATTAATTACATCTGTATCCCAGGCTTTAAAGGGGAAGTGGGGTTTCATTCTTAGAGTTCCAGCCAAACTCTGTTTTCTCTGTTGAACTTTCCATCTGTGTAATGTGTTGTTGTAGGACAGAATGACCCCATGGTAAAAACCTCTCCTAGCAACCTGCACTGTGCAACATTCATCCATCAGCTGACTCATGAGATGGGCAATTAATCTCTCAAAGTCACACTAGCCGTATTGTAATGCCACAATAAGCAATGTTAGCATTATGAATAAATGACCCCTGAGTCATGCGCCCTTGTTTTATTTCTTTTGTTTGGGTGTATTATCCCTATGCCATATGGCTGTTCATCATATCATAAATCCATTATATGAGTGTGGGATTCCAAAGGCTAGACCTTCAAGTTGGGTCTGAACTAAAAAAGCTTGACAACCACCATCTTAGGGTAATGGCACACAGGGATTATTTAGGTCTTGAGTTTATAATTAACCCAAATTGTTAAAGCATCCAAAACAGCTCCACTGACTTGTAAAGGCACAAGCATTTGTCAGACAATTGTTGTCTAAAACATGTATGGATACTTTTTTATCCTGAGAAGTCCTTGTGCCATAACTGCAAGGGGGACTGTTGTAGACACTTTAAAGGAGAACTAAACCCTAAAAATGAATATGGTTAAAATGCCATATTTTATATACTAAACTTACTTTGTATCACTGGTTTTTAATTATTGGTGCTAACAAGGGATAATAACACTGTGTCTTTGAAAGAAGTTATAGGAGACTTAATACATGTGGAAATTCACAAAAACTTGCGAGGGTGAATGTGTTTAATGAAAATTAGAATCACACAGTTAAGTGTCAAATCACCGTTTATTGTATGTAATAAATTCACTTAAGGTGAAACCATTGTAATTATAAAAGTACTATACTATAAGAAAACTATTTTCTGTTACCCTTTTCCCTCTCAAAACTTCTTTTGAGGTACCCAGCACCTTTATTGTCTTGGAGAATTTGAAAGCAGGTGGAGGAGAACCTGAGTGCTGCTGGACTAATTTGAGGGAAGCTAGTGTTTCCGCGGACTCTAAAATTTTACTGAGACTTTTAAACTTACTAAACCAACCTAAAGGTACCTCATCCCCAAAGCAGTAATGATCCAGACCTTCCAATTGTCTTGGATTCTGGTTGGAATGTCTGAAATGCTCAGTGGGCTCTGAGAAGCTATTGAGAAGCTTAGGGGTCATCACAAATCATCAAGCAGAAAATAAGGCGTGTCTGACACATAAACTGTTTCTACAGGGCTGATTATTAAATTAGGATGCTAATTGTGCGAGTTTACTAATGAGCCTCATATTTTGACATTTATATTATATATACAGTATTTTTATAATACTGTGCATTGGTCCATAAGCTCATTAAGTGACAGCAGCACAGAGCATGTGAATCAGTGAATCAGCAGAAAAGAAGATGGGGAGCTACTGGGGCATCTACTGGGGAGACACAGATCTTTACTGCTAAAGGGCTGTGGTTGCCTTGGGCTGGTACACAAGCACAAAACATAATGTCCAATAATTCTGCCTTACTTCTTCAGTTAATCTCTGGTTTTCCTTTAATGCCTAAATTTTACTTAAAAATGTTGCGCTTAAAGGAGAACTAAACCCCCCTTTTTGAAAAAGTCCCCACTGGCCCACCTCCACTGCCCCCCCTCCCTGTCTCCCCCCTGCACAGACTTACCCTTGAATTATGTCCCCTCTGGATATGGTGATTGCACATGCAGAGTCAGTGCAGCGGAGATAACGTGTGCCATACTCCAGCGCTCCAGTATTCTTCAGGTCCCTTCGGCAATTTCTGTTGCTTTCATCACATGCGCAGTTGTCACGAACAGGAAGATTGATCCAATTGCGCTTGCGCAATACGGGGCTTACATTAAGTAGAATAGCGAAGCATGGAGATGACGTCTGTGAGCTCTGCTGCACTGACTCTGCATGTGTGGTCACTATTTCTATAGGGGGTAGAATTCAGGTGAGGCAGGGATGGTGGCTAAGGGAGGGAGGCCAGTGGGGACTTTTGCAGAAAGGGGGGTTTAGTTCTCCTTTAAAGCCCCATGTACCATAACCCTGACATTCGTGTTGCAGTAGGTCCAGTGATATAACTGCAGTAAAACCATTTTATTAGAACCCTGAAAAACTGGTAAAGAGACCAATATTGTTAACCTGTTTACTAATTATGGCCATATATGAGCCTTGGCTTTCCCTTCTTATTGTAGAGGAATCTTGCTTGTGTAACTCAAACACCCCCCAGTAACCTTGCTCATTTTCCTCATCAAACTGATACTTGAACCCCAGAAACAACTGTAGGGATCAACAGGGGTTAATCTGCCCCTATGGCTTTAAAGCCCTACCCTTTTTCCTAATCCCTAGTTACTAGGCAGAAGCCTATGTATCTAATTCCTATTTGCATATCCCCTGCTATTGGCCAGGTGGTGCTGTGACCACATCCTGTCTCAACCTGGTATAGTGCTGGGAAAGGAGTGGCAGCTTCCTCTTTGCCTTCCACCTGAGAAGCAGGGTGGATGTGTGCTTCGAGCCTGGGCATGTGTCCAGTAAAGTCGGGGACCAGGCAATCCAGTGAATGAGGCTTAGCTATAGCAGGGCAGACTTGTAATAGTCTCTCTGGGAGAGAAAGGTAGCTGAAGCTCCAATGAGGATTTGCAGGAGGGAGTAGCTTCCTAGAGGCTTTTAGCAGTTACTAGCTGGACATTAACTATTTGTGGTCTGCTTAGCCCAAATTAACGTTACACAACTTTTTTCTGCTCTCCTATTCATGTTCCTTTCTCTCATTCAAAGCATCAAGTTTCTTGGGTAAATTGCACTCTAGCAACCAGATAGGCACTAACATTCCAAAATGAAGAGCTGCTAAATAAAAAGTTAATCATGAAAGAAGAAGAAAATGACAATAAATGAAGAGGAGTTGCAAACTGTCTCTGAGTATTACACTCTACATAATAAAGTTATTTTAAAGGTGAACAACCCCTGATGTCTCTACACTGCTGGTTCAGTGTAGCATAAGCCGTCTCTCCAAAATAGCTTGCAACCTTCTCTATGGCTTTTATACACCTGGGTGTTTTTTTATGTTTTATTCATACTAATGCTGTTTGCAAAATAAATGCATGTTTTTTTTTTCATTTCCAAATGCAACCTTCTAGACTTCTGAACATGTGTCAGTTACAAGAAAACTCAGCATGTTGCGTCTGATCAATGAAATGCGAAATGGGTGAAACGCAACTCCGAACACTCATTACAAACAGGCAGAATATAATGGCTTCAGGACATTTAGGTGCACTCAAACATACTTCTCAAACATGTGCCAAATGCATAAAAAATGCCCATGTGCATGAGCCCATACAGATCTGTTTTTCAACTGGTTCTTACTATGCTGTTTTGAGGGTCAGAACCAGCAGTGCAGAGAAAAGAAAGGGACAGACAGACACTGCTTTCTACAGATGACTGAAAATCACTGAAAATGTTTAATTATTGCGTTTGGTCAACCTGTTTTGAATTGCTTGTCTCATTAAAGATGGTTTTTTTTTATTTGGTGCCCACTGACTAAGACTGAGCAGTTATTGCTTTCTGCCGGAGGTAAACATCTATTTGTGTATGTAAACATGCAGTTTATACCTGAGTCAGCATGGCCATGCAAAGTAACAGAAGGAAGCCTTTCAGAGCCAAGCCTAGTGGGGTTTTTGCAAGAGAAAAAAGGATGATTCATAAATTAAGAAGGTGAAAGGAGAAAGAATTAGAAACATGTGTATTTGCTTGAAAGAGAAAGAGAGCCAGCAGCATCACTTGGTGCCTGCCAGGGACTCTTAGATTTCCTCATGCTCAGCAGCAGCTTCCAGGTTTCTCAGCCAAATGTCTATTGTTAGAATACCTTCCCCTGATCAACTGCAAAGTGTAGTGGCAAAAACAGCACAGACGCCATGTTTCGTGAGTATATAAGTACATGGCGTGTGCTGAATCTGGGCTAACTTATAGCATTAAGATTAGCTTACTTTGTAAGAGCCTATGCACCCCCTTGTGATGTCAGAATGGTTAGCCAGATGAACAAAGGGTCGGATTGGTCCGGCAGGACACCGGGAAAAAACCCAGTGGTCCCTGGGCTCTTGTGGACCCCCTAGCCCAGATCCGCTTCTTAATGCTCCTTAATGCAGTGACCTCTGCATAAAAATTCACCTGTCGCAATGTACCATTCTTCATTAGCCTTTTATTGCATTGCAAATCTCGATTGCGGGTTGAAAACCTTTAAGGGCATGTAAAGGCAAAAAAATAAAATCCCATTTTTACTTTCTTTAATGAAAAAGAAACCTTTCTCCAATAGTCTGTAATTAAAAAAATGTGTACCATTTTTATAAGAAACCTGACTGTATGCAGTGAAATTCTCCCTTCATTTACTGCTGTGGATAGGAATTGTCAGACGGTCCCTAAGGGCTGTGCAGGGAAATAATCATACTTATGAACAGCAGGGGGAGCCTCTGCCTTACTTCCCAGCCTTTTAGACAGCAGATTTCTTTTATCAACGCCCCAGGCTGCCTGCTGTCCTGCCCGCCCCAGGTGCGTATGGGCGCGTGCACACTTTCCTATAACTGAGGACTGTGCTCAGGCAAGTAAATGAGAAGTTTGTATTGTGTGCATTAGGAAAATGATGTGGCTGGGCGGCATGCCGGCCCTGGAATCGTGCCACCCTAGGCCCGGGCTTTTACATCCCCTTTACTGTTTCCAACTCCAGCTGCAGGGACAAAGATCATGGAGCCAGATTTAAACAGATAAACTGGGATTCTATTTGGAGGATTATTTTGCTGCAGCCACTGGTTCTGCAGAGTTGGAGAAAGTTTGTATTAAACAATACAAAAACTATAAAATCCACATTAGATTACATGACAACACAGGACCCAGTGCAGTCTGTATATTCTGATTATTAATCAGTCTTGCTGTATCGGCTTCTGGCAGATATTATTTGATTTGTGCTGTTTTGATAATTTATGATGATCCCTAAGCAGCCCAGATCACACTGAGCATGTGCACAGTCTTGGTCTTGCAAAGATGTATAACAAAGTTACAAGATGACAGCCCCCTGTGGCCAACTTTGAAAGAATAAACAATTTGTTTGATTAGGCTTGTGGTGCAGTGAGTTCATATTTATGTTTAGTATACAAAATATAGCATTTCTAGACTTATTCTATTTTAGACTTTCCTTGTCCTTTAACACATTTTTTTGTTAAATATTTGGTAGCAAAAAAGGTTTCACAATTATGAATTTTTATTATATCCTCTGCAAACATTCACAAAAGCAATTTGGATGCATACTTTGAGAGGAAGTCAGTAAGATCTCTAATACAGTTGTTCTCAACCTTCCTAATGCTGCGACCCTTTAATACAGTTCCTCATTTTGTATTTTCGTTGCCAGTCCAGAGCGGATTGTTAGGAAAGTACAGGAGACAGCGTGGCTGTATAAAGGTTTGTTTCCCATGCATAGTGCAGCAAAATATTTTGGCCACACCCCCAATTACCATCTTAATTTTACAAATATGACTGCCCACTTTAAATGGGCAGGGAGAGCTGTATGGCAGTCCCTGCTAAGGGATATAGAAAGTTGTACTGCAACTGGCTTCCCTACACAGATTACTGAACTACAACTCCCAGCACCAACACCCCGAGAGCTACAACCTTGGCCAAGGCCTAGTGGGGAGAGAGATGAACCTGCTCCTGGAACCCCTTAAGTGACCCCCTGTGAAAGGGTTCGTCGACCCCCCAAGTTGAGAACAACTGCTCTAATAGGTCAAAAATGGAGCAAATGTGGTTTCTAATATTTGCAAGCCTCCTAGCAACCATTTTTTGGGCTGGCAAAATATATTAACCTATTACATACGTATATAAAATGTCTCATGGAACAAAAAAGCGCTTAGTTCTTTAATGGGAATACCCATAATCCTATGCTCCTGCACCATGAATAAGACTGGCGTACGTGTGGAGTTGAGAAGTCCAGAGGGCAGTGCATGGGAAGTCCTTGCACTTTACAGAACAGACCAGGAGCGAAACATGTAAGTTGTCTACATACACTTTTACTGCCGCAACGCCATTTTTATGATAAAAACATATGTTCATGTTACTCAAGTCTGGATTGGCTCCTGTTATTGGGTCTGTGGAGGCTGTTTGGGCATCAGTCTACTTGAAGTATAGTATGGATTTAAGTCTTGGGATGATGTTGCATAAGGGTGGCATAGTGCTAATGAAATAACTGGCTTAAAACTTACATTAGTGAGTTGTTATAGGACAACTTGAAACATGTCTTTTTTATTTTGGGAAGGGGGCTTGTAATTTTATTTGCTATTGGTTTGCACAAGTTTTATCCATCCTAACATCCAGGTTGCAGTTCGGATAAAAGAATAGAAGATGAATGGGAAAGAGTCTCTAAAATATGATGAACAAATCAAAATAAAATTGGAAATTAAAACTGGACGTCACTGTACATAATTTTTGTATTTCCTTGAATCTAGAAAGGGACAGAATAAGACATTGGAGTTATTCAAAACCAAACTGAAGAGTTTCCAAGAATAAGTATCTATAATACAGGTATGGGACCTGTTATCCAGAATGCTTGGGACCTGGGGTTTTTTGGATAAGGGATCTTTCTGTAATTTGGATCTTCATCCCTTAAGTCTACTAGAAAATCATTTAATAAACCCAATATGATGCTTCCTTTAAGGATTAATTAGTTTGGATGGAGTACATGTTACTATTTTATTATTACAGAGAAAAGGGAAATTATTATTTTTTTAAATGTGGACTATTTGGATGAAATGGAGTCTATGAGAGATGGCCTTTCCATAATTTGAACCTTTCTCGATGAAAAGTTTCTAGAAAACGGATCCCTTATATTTAAAGGTCAACTTTTCTTTAATAAAGTCAGGCCTGGACTGACCAATCTTACAAAACCTTGCTAAAAAGAGCAAGTAGTTGATCTAGTAGTAGTTGGTCCAATTTACTTTGGTTTGATTGCTCCTAAGATTGTTGTGCCATGTCAACTGTTTTGGATGATGATCTTGTTTTGTCAGATGGGCATGACCACCTGAACGCCCAATATCCGTCCATCTGATAAAATGTAATGCAAATACTGATGCTGGCCAGTGTGATTTCCACTAGATAAAAGCCCCTTGGTAAAATAATCTTGGTAAAAGATTTAACCCTCCAGTTGATATTGAACTAAAACTCTAGGTTGAGTTTCAGCCAACAGCTAGAGCAGGGGACCCCAACCTTTTTTGCTCTGAGCCACATTTAAATTTAAAAAAGAGTTGGAGAGCAACACAAGCATGAAACAGTCCATGTGGATGTCAGATAAGAGCTCTGATTGGCTTTTTGGTAACCACTATATGGACTGGCAGCCTACAGGAGAGAATGTTTGGCAGGACATCTGTTTTTTATACAACCAAAACTTGCCTCTAAGCCAGTAATTCAAAAATAAGCTCCTGCTTTGAGGCCACTGGGAGCAACATCCAAGGGGTTGGAGAGCAACAAGTTGTTCGCGAGCTACTGGTTGGGGATCAATGAGCTAGAGGGTTGAAACTTAGACGCAACGATTCTTCTTTGGTGGACGACCGATTTCAGGGCAGTCTGACCAATCCGTCAAAATATCGTGCGGTTAGTGGGATTCGAACGATAGTACATCATACAGTTTTTCATCCGACATCTGTCAGACAATTGATCGGCCAAGTTAAAAAAATCTTTATCGCTCACAGTGCAATCTGTCTATGTTTACAGGACCAGCAGGCAGCTACCCTTCAGTTTTGCTGGCGATAGTGCCTGAAATGGTCTTTTTAGTTGATGGACAATTCGTACGATCGTTTCAAGATAATCGTGGTCTCACGATGATGATCGGATGCTTTAGGAATCTTTACGTCTACGGCCAGCTTTAGGAAGTAATTTTCCCATGCTGTGGCCCTAGCCACCATGTTTTGCCTAGATATAGGGAAAGTTCATGCTAATTCTCTTTTGGTTCCAAAACACATGATGTCACAATAAGAAGTCACAGGAATGAGTGCTGCAACCTCCAGGGTTGGAATTCTGACTGCTCTTCTGTTTACCGGCTCAATTCAGTTTACTTTATAAAACAGCAGTTTGTCCCAGGCAAGCAGCAATGACGCAGTTGGCCGTCCCCACATGTAAATGTTGTAAGAGGCTCTTTACTGGTACTCCTGGAGATGTTTGTCTTGGCAGCCTTTGAGAAGTTATGTAGTAAGCACATGGTTTGTTCTACTTGAATCAGATTGGGATGATAAAAGGTCCTCTTTGGGCACATTGTGGCCAGAGCCAAACACGGCACTGCGTCTCTACCGATGGTTCTTGTAAAAATTCCCCACTTCAAATCCTGTTACATGTTTGTGTGTGAGGGGCAGACAGGCACCTGTTTTATGTCGTGTCTCATGTTTTTGCTTTATCTGGAATCTCTCTACACCACCAGTAACCATTTGTCTCGTATGATATTCTGTAGGGGATAAAGCAACCCATGTGTTTCTTCTTGGATCCCACCTGGGGCATATCCTCACGTTTTGGTCAGGACACTCAGCTTCAACATCAGACTTTGATTATGGGGGGTCTGGAATTTAAACCCGTCAACTGCTTCTTATGTTATAGTGACCGCTAGTTCCATGCTGCCCTGTAGAACTTACAATCTAATATAACCACAATGGGCTGATAAATTAGGACTAATTCCTTTGCTCTCTGAGATAGCAAAAGGGAGTAAACCTGCTTTTCTTAGAAGCCACTTACACATTTTTTTTTCTATTTAGATGTTGAAGGTGATAACACATTTACAAATGCTGCCATGAAGTCATGTCACGCTACCTGTACTTTTACTGATCTAATCAGTACAAATTCCTGTTTTTCTGCACATATTGTACCTGTTTGCACAGCACAGCTGGATCAGGATGCGCTTTGGGCCCTTTTGCCCTTCCCTTGTACCTTCACAATTATTGTTTTTTTTTTTATTTCCTCAAATATCAGTATGCGAATGTGGGTTCTGATTCAGGATTTGGTTGAATCTTTTATGAAGCATTGGACATCCAGAATGCTCAGGACCTGAGGTTTTCCAGACAAGGGCTCTTTTTTTAATTTGGATCTCCATATCTTTAGTCTACTAAGCAATCATTTAAACATTAAATAAAACCAATATTATTGATTTGCCTCTAATAATGATATATTATATCTTAGCTGGGATCAAGTACAAGGTACTGTTTTTACAGAGAAAAAGGAAATTTTGATTAAATGGAGTCTATGGGGTAAATTTATCAAAGAGTGAAGTTCTGCCACTAGAGGGAAATTCCACCTCTCTCCATTCATTTTTATGGGATTTTGAAAGGTCTATTTATCAATGGGTGAAGTGAAAGTTCACCCTTTGATAAATACGCCTTTAAAAATCCCATAGAAATTAATGGAGAGAGGTGGAATTTCCCTCTAGTGGCGGAACTTCACTCTTAACTTCACTCTTTGATAAATATACCCCTATGGGTGATGGACTTCCTGTCCATCATCTTGCTTTGGACACCGGCGCCCATTTCCGGCGTCGAAAAAACAGATGCCAGCGTCCAAAATCCATTTCTTTGGCGCTGGCATCCAAAAGGAGACACGGCAGCACTTTGCGAATTTTTCGCCAAATTTCGGAGAAGCCAAACACCCCAGATTTGCCCATCACTACCACATACCAAATCCATGAGCATTTTCTCTAAGGCTAATTGCCTTTGTGGCATGGTCCACCTAGTCACCTACTAAACAATGTACTAATTAATGTTTATGTTTGTTTAAAATATATTTTAGTACTGCTTGGATTAAAAATACATAAATGAACACATTTTACTCAAAGAGGTAGATAGACATTTGTCAATTTCACATTTGTAAATGTATTATTACGCAATAATACGGCAATTATAAGGTAAGTTTTCCAGAAGCACGTATATATCCATTTGGAAAGTGTTTGAAACTCTGATTAATCAGCCTCCTAAATAGCATAAAGAAAAAGACTGAGTGAATAAACAAAAGTGATAGTGCCGCCTTAAATCATAAATCCGCCAGAAGATAAATATGTTAAATCTTTAAATTGTGAACCCTGATAATCTTAGACCAGTGATCCCCAACCAGTAGCTCATGAGCAACATGTTGTTCTCCAACCCCTTGGATGTTGCTCCCAGTGGCCTCAAAGCAGGTGCTTATTTTTGAATTACTGGCTTAGAGGCAAGTTTTGGTTGTATAAAAAACACATGTCCTGCCAAACATTCTCTCCTGTAGGCTGACAGTCCATATAGGGGCTACCAAAAGGCCAATCAGAGCTCTTATTTGACTTCAACATGGACGTTTTCATGCTTGTGTTGCTCTCCAACTCTTTTTTAAATTTAAATGTGGCTCAGAGCAAAAAAGGTTGGGGATCCCTGTCTTAGATGGTAATGGATTCTTTTGCCTCCTATTCTGATTTATCTTTTCATGTTTCTTTTGTTTCCCTTTCCATTTAAGTTTACATTGTTCTCATGTTGCATATGATTCTTTTTTAAAAGTTAAAGGGATACTGTCATGGGACAGTTAATAGTGCTACTCCAGCAGACTTCTGCACTGAAATCCATTTCTCAAAAGAACAAACAGATTTTTTTATATTCAATTTTGAAATATGACATGGGGCTAGACATTTTGTCAATTTCCCAGCTGCCCCCAGTCATGTGACTTGTACCAACACTTTAGGAGGGAACTGCTTTCTGGCAGGCTGTTGTATTTCCTTTTTAATGTAACTAAAGGAGTCACAGTGGAACATGGGTTTTTACTATTGAGTGCTGGTCTTAGATCTACCCAGTGTCTGACTGGCCCGGGAGGACACTCAGTGGGCTCGAACCCTTAATGGGCCCCCACCAGGCCAGACACCTCTCCTGAATCAAATCAAGCTGTGCAGCGCCTTTCAAGCGGGCGTGCAAGCAGCTCCTTTCAATGGGGTGCACGAGCAGTGCCCTCACGCAGGTGCATCACTGTAGGGGGCCCTGGACAGTAGTCCCAGTGGGCCCCGGGCCCCCCAGTCCGACCCTGGATCTACCAGGCAGCTGTTATCTTGCGTTAGGGAGCTATTATCTGGTTACCTTCACATTGTTCTGTTAGGCTGCGGGGGGGGGGGGGGGGGGGGGGATGGGGTGATATCACTCCAATTTGCAGTACTGCAGGAAAGAATGACTGAAGATTATCAGAGCACAAGTCACATGACTTTGGGTAGTTGGGAAATTGACAATATGTCTAGCCCATATTCCATACAAATACAATAAATGTACTTACTGCAATTTTTAAAGGGGACCGAGACATTTAATAATCTATAATAAAAGTCCAAATTAAACATGAAACCCAAATTAATTTTTTTTTATCAAAAACTCGTTTAAAAAGTCAACTGTCAATCATATATTGCCTTAGGCATAGAGGCGGGGCAGACAATTACTTTTAATTTCCATTCTGCAGTTCCTATATGTCACTGCACTTGTGTAGCCAGTGTATGGGCATCAGGTGCCCCCTTATGGCACATTAACAATATTTTGGCATGATGTAAAGCTTGACTTAATAACAATGTCCACAAAATCTGCTTGATGTGACTGAATTCCAAGACTAAAAGAAACAAGATTGAACTAATTTATATTGTGTAAAGGTGGCCACACACGGGCCGATAAAAGCTGCCGACAGACTGAGTCTGAGCCCGTGCGTAGGGTCCTCCGACAGGTTTACCCAATCGATATCTGGCCAAAAGTCGTCAAGATGTCGATCGGATGGGACTAAGAATTCAGTCGTATTGCTGCAGCATCTGTTTGTTACCTCCTTCGTTGTGATCCTCAAGTTGGGCATATCGGGGAGAAATAAGCTCATTTGGCAACAGGTCCCCTTTGATGAATGGCCTTAAAGGACCAGTTACATAAAAAAAATTTGGAAGCTCCCATAGGATTTTCCCAAGTTTTTTTGATCGAATATAAAAAATTCAATCAAATGGTTAAAATAGTTCGAATCGTTAGATTCAAACGATTTTATCAATCGATCGAGTTTTTCAAATTCGATCGTTCGACAAATCGAATTGTGTCGAAAACCCTCAAATTTGAAATCGAGGGGTTTTAATTCAATAAGAATTCGATGGTCGAATTCGAGGGTTAATTAACCCTCGAATTCGACACTTAGTAAATGTGCCCTTAAAGTGCTATTACAATTATCCCCTTAGGGTGCCATTAACAATGTAACCTTACTGTGCCTTTACCATTATACCCTTCCAGTGCTATCACAATTATACCCTTGGTGGCAGATTTACTAAGGACCGAATTTTCCAAGTGACTTTGTCGATTGAATAATTTGATCAAATAGGTAAATTTTTGATCGAATAAGAATTGTTCCAAACGTTCAATCGCATTGTTTGAATTGAACGATTTGAAGCATTTTGTGCAAAGTGCTTTGAATTTCTAGGACTTAGAAAAATTTTCAGGGCAGGATCTATGAGGTCCCCTATAGGCTAAAATGACAATTCGGCAGTTTTAAGGTGAAGTGTCCAGTACTTCGAAAATTCGACTTTTTCAAATTTTTTCTATTCAAATCGAATTTTGGGCTATTCGATAGCCAAAGTAGCAGAAAATGATTCCAATTCTATTAGAATATTCACTTTGACCTTTAGTAAATGTGCCCCTTAGTGTGCAATTACCATTTCAGCTTATGGTGTGATTACCATTATACCCTCTCAGTGCCCATTTTTAAAACAGGGTTGGCATAACAACAGAGATAAGGCTGAATTATGCCCAAACTGTCTTTCCCTGGAATTCAATTGTATATTACAGACAGATTTATCTGTTAACAGTTCCCATACACACAAGATAACGTTTGAAGATTTATTATCTGCAATGCTTCCCAGTATATGCATTCAACCCTTTTAAAAAGAAACAAAATGGCGGTCTCTGAGCATGGACTGCATGGCTGAAATGCCCCCTCCCTTCAGAGCCTAATTTATCAAACAGGCCTGCAACACAACATTCTGTTTTCTTTGTAAATGAGCTCAGTTCATCAAGGAGGGTGAGTAACAAACATGTCTTTCATGTCCTCCGCTGGCTCCAGCGATGTCAGGTATTGATGTCAGTGGCGGATAGTGATGCCAGCATGAGCACTTGGCAGCTTCAGCCATATTACATAAAACAGCCTTGTCTTGCACAGAGAGAGACCTGTGTGAGTTTCAAGCTCTGAATCCTAATGAGACGTTTTCCCCCCTGTACAAACAGCAAAGTGCACTTTCCATTGCACAGAACGAGCCAGTTCGTACAGCTCACTTCTGGAAAATAACAAAAAAAAAAATGATTAAAGAAACATGAGCCACAGGAAATGCAAGCTTTGTTTTCCTGCTGCATTTCATCTCAGGTTTCCTGTTATGGACATTACAAGGAGCAGCAAGCGACTTAACTTCAGCACCATTTATTACTTACTAAAGTTACACCGTCATGTTTTCTACTCTATACTTCTTCCAAACTTGTCATGCATCATGTACGCCTGTTTACATGGAAGCACACCTGTCAGACATTAGTTACCCCCTGGATACAATCCCAAAACTAGGCAAACTAGGGTCTCTTCAAAAAATACTACATAAAACAAATACATTTCTGTCATATTATCTGCCATTGGATAATCCAATACGGAAGTACTGCCATTTGAAGTACTAAAATCTGTTCCTTTGGCTTGTATGAGGCACTGCGCTCACACACAAACCTAGAGCACACAAACGCTGTGTCGGACTGGGACACCAGGGGCCCATCCAAAAACCTTAGACTAGGGGCCCATTCTCAGTAGTAATATTCTTCATCTCCTCAGTCAACCTCTATTCTCCTATTTTGTTTTTTTTACATAATATAATCAATCATTTCCATCTATTTAGCCTCTTTATTCTCATAGAAATAGAGAATGTCCATGAAATAGGCCAAAAGTTTAGCAGCATGTTGGGCCCACTGACACCTTGGCCCACCGGGAGTTTGCCTGGTATTCTGGTGGGCCAGTCCGACACTGAACAAACGTGCTAGGTTACTTGGTAATCTTCGTGAAGTGAGCGGCGTATCGGCGCATATGAAGTTGGAGCAGTTTTCCGTTTAACTGTGTATGCACCGGAATTCATTGAAATTGGCGAAGCGCCGGAAGAAGACCCGAAGATTAGGGAAGAGAAGAAGATGAACGAGGGGTAAGTAATGCGTTAGGGATAATTTCCCAGGATAACACCTAGGCTGAGTGGAACAGGGAGGGGTCTATGTAGGGTAGGGGATTTTTTAATGAAGGGTTTGGTTCTCCTTTTTCTAGGAGTGTAAATATATAGGACGCAGACCCTGCATCTGCAGGGGGGCCCAGGGGGCCCAGGAGCTATAGGGGCCCCATGAGGCCCAAATTAATATACAATTTCAATAAATATAGGTAACGCGGGTCAGCCTCTAGACATTTTCAGGGCATGCAAAATGATTTCCTGTGGGGCCCGTCATATCTATATTTGGAAAATCTAGCAGACTGTCTTGACCTGGGCAGCCCGTCTGAAAACTGGACTGTCTGGGTCTAATCCAGACAGGTGACAAACCTACAGTATATATGAGTAGGGTTGCAACCTTTCTGTTTGCCCAACTCCGGGCAGGGGGCAGAACCGGTGACTGGGGGGGCTGGCTGGGTGACGCAGGGGTGATGTAGGAGGTGGGAGCGAGGCCATAGGGGCTGGGCATGACATCGGGGGTGGGACTGGTGATGTGGATATCAGCGATTGGATGATCGCCTTGCCATTTACTTTAATGTCCTGTCCAGGTTTCCTAATCTGGAAATCCGGACAGGTCGTTTTCACCCAAACAGCCATTTCAAAAACTGGGCTGTCTGGTGAAAATCAGACAGGGTTTGTGACCCAGACAGCTCAGTTTTCAGAAGGGCTGCCAGGCCAAATTAGGAATTTTCAAATTATGAAAACCAATTAGGATTCTCCTAGACACACATGGCCATTGCCGATCGCTGCACAATATTCCCGCCCTGTAATGTACTCAACGCTACCCCACAATGTCACTGCTGTGCCCCATGACTTTACCAGCCCACAACCCTGCCTGGATTTCGCAATCCAGGCAATCCTAATTATATAGTGGAAGCACAGTGGATATAGTCATTTATAAAGATATTAAAAGTCTCTAAGGAGTTATGCGACAGTACAAGCTGCAGGTCACATGAGTTTTATATGGGTCACGTAAATATAAGGAAACATTGTTGTGAGTTATTGGTTCTAACTGCATATGCACAGCATTATATTGCTTTGGAAGAAATCTCATATGCCACATTATTGCCCAGTTTCTCCCTTGCAAATATGGCATATGCTGCATAGACTCTGAAGAGTATACTGTGTCATCACCAGGTACATTGATGCTCCAGCCATTACACAATAATATACAGAAGGTCTCCAATTGATAGGTACCATCTTCTTTCATAGGAAAAGGCTATAGGTAACAGATATCTAATAAGAGAAATATGTAGACATGCTATTTATGGCAATTATAAAACAGACCCAAGAAACTTAATTTTTGATAGGTACCATCTTCTTTCATAGGAAAAGGCTATAGGTAACAGATATCTAATAAGAGAAATATGTAGACATGCTATTTATGGCAATTATAAAACAGACCCAAGGAACTTAATTTTTCTACAAATATACTAGAATACAAATAGAAGAGTATTTTTTTTTTTAATTGTTCCCTCAATTGTTCTGTTAATAATTGTTTGGATTGGATATTAGAAGTTGTTGTTGAATTCTTCCAATGAGTAAAATCTAATTACTAAAATGAATGACACTACTGAATATGAATGACTGAGCATATCATACAATTTAGACACAACCTCATTAGCACTGTATTTGTTACACTTCAGAATGACCTTGGTTGACTTTAATAATCTAAGAACTGGCTTAAAGGACAAGGAAAGTCTAACTAAAGAAGTAGGCTAGAAATGTTGTACGTTATATTTTTTGCATCTGTACCATCCCAAGGCAGTAAAGATCTGTGTCTCCCCAGTAGATGCCCCAGTAGCTCCCCATCTTCTTTTCTACTGATTCACTGATTCACATGCTCTGTGCTGCTGTCACTTATTGAGCTTAGGGACCCACTCACAATATACAGTACACATAGAATAGAAATATAGTCACAATATAATTTTGTACTCTACACCTACTGGTGCTCCCCAATTTGCATGTTTAAATGATATGTAACTAAGGGGTCAGGTAGGGTCTCAGGAGAAGGACCAACTATGTGTCTGTCTGTCTTGCTCCACATGAGTACACATGAAGGCTGAATAGTGTGCCTGTCTTTTGGACTTTGGCCCCGCCATCAGTAACTGAGCTCTAAAATGACCCCCACTGATTGCAGAGGGCAAAAAGCAGAAAAGTTAGTTTTAGGGACCCAAGTATATAGAACATAGGATAATTACAGAATTGCTTTAGGACCATAAAAGTAGCCAATAGTAGATGGTTATATAATGTAAGGGTTATATCATTTCAGTGTCGGATTGGGATGCCAGTGGCCCACCAGAAAACCTTAGACCAGGGGCCCAACTTTGCAAACTAATATCCCTTCTCTCCTCGCTTAACCTCTTTATTCTCCTATTCTTTTAGATCTACTTACTATACTCTATTCTTCCATTATTAAGCCTATTTTTCCACATAAAAAAATAGGGAATGAACATAAAATTTGTTACAAGAAAAAGGGACAACTGACACCTGGGCCCACCAGGAGTTTTCCAGGTATCCCTGTGGGCCAGTCCAACACTGTATAATTTGACTCCCCAATAGATTGTAGAGGGCGAGAAGCAGGGAACCTAGTTTTTGGGACCCAAATATATAGAACACTGGAATATTACTGAATTGCTTTTGGACCAAACAAGTAGTTGATAGTAGATGGTTATATAATGTGAGCTATGAGTGATAAGGGAGTTGTTTCTTGGATGAGGATTTTACATTTTATGAGGTGAGAGGCCTGGTTATCATGCTTGGTTACCCATAACCCAGAAAAAGACCCATTCCGATCTCTGCTTGTGCTTCAGCCTATAGCAGACGCCTCTCACTTTGGGAGGAGCCCTCCGCTACTCAGATTCCGCCAGGACTTACAGTGAGCGAATAGTGAGGCTCAGTTTCTAGGCAGGCAAGGGAATCAGAGCATAATCAGATGGACGGGAATCAAACAATATGTAGTCAAGGGACAGGCAATGTCTAACCGAGAGAGCAGAGCAGTATAAAATAAGGATCAGTAATCGTAGCCAAAACAGGCAAAAGGGTCAGGACAGGCAGCAAAACATCAGTCAGAACAGGCAGAAGGGCAAACACAGATATCAGAATAATAATAATAACACCCAGGAACTAAAAAAACAGAAACCACATTGGGCAGCTTATACAGTACTTAGAACCCGGGCCCCTTAAATTTTAGAATTTTCATGCCACACGCAATGACATCACGTTGCAGTGATGTCATCACGCAACACGCAACTGCAAACTGCAAAAAACAATGTGCTTTTTCCCTTTTTTTTGCACTTTGAACCCTCTCCCATGCTTGAATAATTTCCCCTCGTTATTTCCACAGGTTTGTAGAGCACGTATATAAAACGCAGATGCCCTCTGGCAGTAAAACCAGCAATACCCCCCCACACCAAATTTCAGAATCCTGAAAATATCAGGGATAAAATATTTACAATGGCAAAAATGTTTCCTCTCAAATATTTAATATTAGTTTTGCAAACCAGTAATGCGTCATCCTCCAATGTCCGAGGCAGAAGACTCAATACCATGTATCCTTGGTAAAATGAGCTCGATCACACTCTTCCTAAAAAAATAAATTCCTGTTACTAAATTGGAAATACTGCAATACGTGTGTAACAAAGCATTGCAAAAATAATACAATCCCTCAAAAAAATGTAAGTTCTGAACACATTTGCAATTTAAATACATTTTTCTTTCTAGTTTTCAAGGTATTAGCAATTTGTACACAGTATTGTAATACAATTAAAACAACAGCGCCACCTGTTTATCACTAATTCTCAACAGCTTGACAGTTGGGAGAAATTTTTAGAAGAAAGTCTTCTGATTTTGCTCTGCTGAAAAACGAGTCTTCTACTTTTTTCTAAACATGAAAATTGAAAATGAAATTGTCTCTTTAGTGTCAGTATTGTAAGAATAACTGATTAAAAGTTATCATTGTTGTTTCAAGTAAAAAAATTGAAAAAGGAATTAATGTAAACGCAAACGTGTTCAAAAGAACAATACATTCATTTGTTTTAAGGGTTTACAGTTCCTTTAATAAAAATTCCGGCACCGTAAAACACATTCTAAAAGATACAATTTTTCGTATTTATTTTTGTATGTTCTGTTTATGACTTTTGAACCCAAAGTTTGCTGAATGGGAAATCGAGCTGTCATCACTGGAAATTGTTTTGCCAACAGGTGATAAGAAGTTATAGCTGTTGGCACTTTATGTCCCAGAAGAGCCCTCCTGCCATTGGCTCCTGCCTTGAAATGAAAACAGTAACTTAATCAATGCAAATTCATCTCATTCCGTGCCCTGCTTTATATGAAAACAGGATCTTTCATAGGAATTTGGAGAGTGTCCAGAAAACAAATTGTGGAATTTTTAGGAATGCAAAGACATTTTGGGAGTCAAAACCGTAAAACATATATATATATATTTGTATTTACATATATATTTATCACTCATAAATATGACATTTCTCCAAGTCGCTCTTCGGCAGTAGAATACGACTATTTATACATTATTCTGTTTGATAATGGGATTCCTTTATGAACTCTTTATATATCAAATGGGTTTTTACAGCAGAAGATAGCTTGGTAAATAAGAACAGCCATCCCTAAGGATTGCGGTTAAAAACCCATAAAGAAAACAACCTTACGAGTTCAACTCAACAAACTGAACTTTTCATGTTCTTGCTGTGCACACTTCAGCCATTCATGGGAACCCGTTTCCCAGAATCCTTTTTGGCCATGTGTGAGTCAACATTGTGGTGTGTGGAGGACCACAAGAGAGAAGAGATAAAAAAGGAGCAGTAAAGGGAACTCTCTAAAGCAAACATAAATTCTAGTTATTTTTACCTTCACAGGAATAAATATCTATGCTTTTTAATATTTATAGAGTTATGGATGAATATCAGCACCTCCTGTACAAGCGGAAAGAGTCTGTCCATGCTGAAAGCTCATGATTGTGCATTTCAATTTTCCGTTTAAGCACCTCGTGATCTCTCTAGTAACAAGTATTGGTGGTACATTCTCAAGATATGCTGCTTATTAAACCTGGTTTAATAGGTAAAAAGTAGCTTTTATTACACAAACATGACTTGTCCTAACGCGTTTCATGTGTGTCCACACGTAAACATTGCCTATGATTACGTGTGGACACACATGAAACGCGTTTGGACAAGTCATGTTCGTGTAATAAAAGCTACTTTTTACCTAACCGCTGCCTGTAGTACCGTGGAGTGAGTGCCATTGTTCTGGTGTCGGTGCGTTTGGATATCTCCCCTTGCTGAGGGTTCAGGGCGCAGCACCCAGGCCACCAAGAAGGAGCAGTGAGTGACCCCTTTCTTTGTGCACAAAACTGGATTTACCGTAAAGTGGAGCGCTCCCATTCTTTGTCTAGTCTGGTTCATAATATATATTGATGGGCGAATTTGTGGCGTTTCGCCAAATTTTTGTGAATTTCCTGAGAAATTCGCAAAATGGCAAAATATTTTTCGAAAAAACGGACACCAGCGTCCAAAGACGCTATTGCTATTGCTACTTCTTATTGCTCATCTTTCTATTCAGGTCCTCTCCTATTCCTATTCCAGTCTCTCTCAAATAAATGCATGGCTGCGAGGGTAATTTGGACTCTAGCAACCAGATTGCTGAGATTGCAAACTGGATAACTACTGTTTCTAGGTTAATGCAAAGTGCTGTATTTCAGCAACTACTAACAAAGGTATTTTAATCATAATTGGATTAACAATTGGAGTACAATGGCAAATATCAGCCTTTGGGTGAAGAAAAACAGCCACAGACAAAGGGTTTACCTTCTTTTTTCCAATAAACTTTGTGGTTCGGCTCATTTTAGTCAACAAGTACCTGGGAAGGGCTAATAAATGTCACTGGATGATAACATTTGTTAGCAAGTGTATTTGTATAGAAAGTACAAGTGGAGCAGAAATGGCTGGCGTTTGTGTATGGGTCAGACCCTATTTACGCCTTTTACTATGCTTGGCTCGGAATCCAAAGACTCCCTGGGTTGAATGATTGGACCCCCTGACATTGTACACTCAGCGTGAGGCTGAGATCTTTCCAAACTGGACACAGTGTTCTAGCGAAGTACCATGCTTTCCTATGCAAATGGACAGGACATAGCGATCATTGGCTTTCTGAGGATAGCAACATCTAATAAATCATACCCAGCTATCAGAGCAAGGCATCTGGCTTTGTATCTAGTTAACTTGTTTATGCTCACTATTTAATTACATAAACCAGTCTGTTAGATAAACTCATTTTCATTAAAATAAAGGTTTCAGTCATCTTACTGAGATAAGTTCCTTTTCCTGATAATGGATCTGAGTACCAGAAACAAATTTAAAGATACAAAATATCTGCACCTTTAGGGCAGAAAGGGTAAGGCTATGGCCCCATTGCAACCTGTGTCTTCTGCCACTCCTTGACTAAAGGTGGCCATACATGCTACATTTATTATCTTTCCCATGACCATTGGTCATACAAAAGATCTTTCGTCCACTCTACTAATGTTAAGAGCTGAATTGTCAGATAGGCAGGTAAAAACTAAAATAATTCTTTAGCTGTATCTGATGATTCAGCATTAATGTTACAATGTTCAGGAACCTTCAAAGGTGCTCAATCACAATTTTCAATCCTGCCTGATTAACAAGATGATCAGTATCCAAGGCTTTTTACCGATATTGGTCACCTTGTCTCCCATCACACACACACCAATTATTGTATGAAAGATCTTTTGTACAATAATATACAGTCAGGCCAGGATTTGTGGAGAGGCCCCCTAAGCCTGGGCCTAGGGCGGCAGGATTTTAGGTGGCGCCATCCTGCCAACCACATCCACATTGGTTAAGAAATTAAAATTTAATGTGTGGCAATTCTCAGTGCTCCATCCCGTTGATGAAAATTTGAACAAATAAAAGGGAGGGGACAGGGTCGACAAACGACAGTGGGCCTAGGGGCGTCTGCTATGTAAATCCGGCCCTGTATCCAGTGGCGTAAATAACACCCCTGCAGGACCGCATTGTGGGGGGGGGGCACAGGTCCTGAAGGGCCCCCGGGGGCCTACCGTTCCGGCTAGGGTTGTCACCTGTCACCTATCTGTTTATCTTTTTTCCCTATTAATAACATTGGAATCAACCCACATTTTTACTGATCAGGCCAGTAAAATACTGGTCAGGTGGCAACATGGGCGTCCGCAGAGGGGGGCAAGAGGGGGCAGTGCCCCCCCCCTGGAACTGTCCACA
>CM044438.1:113839377-113858303 GCA_024363595.1 Xenopus borealis
AGCAGTAGGAGATTACCCATCAGTGTTTTTTCCATGTTGACGGAGGATGGCCAGGAAACAAAGTTTCTGAAACCTAAAGGGATACTGTCATCGGAAACATGTTGTTTTTTCACAATGCATCAGTTAATAGTGCTGCCCCTGTAGACTTCTGCACTGAAATCCATTTCTCAAAAGAGCAAACAGATTTTTTTATATTCAGTTTTTAAATCTGACATGGGGCTTCATATTTTGTCAATTTCCCAGCTGCCCCTGGTCATGTGACTTCTGCTTTGTGGCAGGCTGTTGTTTTTCCTTCTCAATGTAACTGAATAGAACACAGTGGGACATGGGATTTTATTATTGAGTGCTGTTCTTAGATCTACCAGGAAGCTGTTATCTTGTGTTAGGGAGCTGTTATCTGGTTACCTTCCCATTGTTCTGTTGTTAGGCTGCTGGGGGGGGAGGGGGTGATATCACTCTAACTTGCAGTACAGCAGTAAAGAGTTATTGAAGTGTATCAGAGCACAAGTCACATGACTTGGGGCAGCTGGGAAATTGACAATATGTCTAGCCCGATGTCAGATTTCAAAATGCCATATAAAAAAATCTGTTTGCTCTTTTGAGAAATGGAAATTTTTTTCCCATGACAGTATCCCTTTAATTAAATAAGAGGCTTTTTGGCAGAGAACCCAGAACTCTTAGCACCTGCACAATGTAGAAATCTTTGATTGTATCTCATTATGGCGGCAGCACATACAAACGTAAATAGCTCTGAAACTGAAATAAATATCTAATTAATGTAAACTGCAAAAAGTGCTTGGAAAAGCTCCCTGAGCATTTTTTTTCATTCATTTATTTAAGGTTTACTTATCCTTTAAGAAAAAAATATAAATAGAAAGGAATAATAATTAAGCAGATTGCCTAAAAAAAGTCTTTAGTTTCTCTTTAATAAATAATAATCCAGTGTCTGTAGTTCTTTATGTTTGTTAAAGTACGTTTATCTTGTCTAAAGGTGGCCATAGACACAGAGATCTGCTTGTTTGGCGATGTCGCTAAAAACGAGCGGATCCCTCCCTGATATACCCACATGGAAGTGGGAGATATCGGGATGATCGGCCCAACGATCGCATCATAATGCATCCGTTACGGGCGGTCGGATCGCAGAATGCACAGATGCGACTGCGATTCGAAGGGATTTGTTAACCTGCCCGATCGAGAGGCCAGATATCGATAGGGTAAGCCCGTCGGAGGGCCCCACACACAGGCCAACAGAGTCGGCAGCTTTTATCGGCCTGTGCACGGGAGTCTTAATACGTTATGTGGGTCCCTGCCTATGGGTGCTCGGCTCAGCAGCGCTCACCCGCGTGTGCAAGACTGAAAACATTTGCAGCAGATAAAGTCAGCAGTGACCTTGTGCCTGTTACACCACTGGTCAATCAGTAACCAATGAATGGAGATGTACTGACTGACAGCAGCTGCAGGACAGACCCACGGCACATGGCTGGATCATATACAGTAGCTCTCCGCTAGCAGAATTGTGTGGGACCATTCAGGCCTCTTATGTAATAAATTGGTGGTCTCCTTCTGCGCCATGACAGTGGGTATAGTTAGATCAACCTATAAGGCCCTGGGTTTCATTTTCCTCTAAATTCCTTTTTACATTGGATCCAATAGGCTCAGTCTTCCTAAGGCTGGCCCTTCAGAGGATCATGCGAAAATTAATTGTTACATAGGATTCACTGGAGATTCAGTCTTCTCCAGGGAAGCCTAGTTATTCAGAGTGAGGGGGGGCATGAAACATAGGGTTGTGTATACCACAATCCAACCACAACACCTCTACAAAATATCAGCAGTTTCTCTAAACAGCTTATTAGCTTTGAAAAATAATAAATAATATCAATTGCAAAGCACTTAGAAGAGCACCCTAAGCAATTCGCCTTTTAAACTTTTGTAAGATTTACATTTCCTTTAAGGGATTTGGAGTTTATTTTTTGGTAGAAATTATGTATTCTACCAAATGCAAGTCTTTTTTTTTTTTTTTTTTTTTTTTTAAATAAAGTGCTGGAATTGGAGGACATTTCAAAGTGAATCCTCCTACATTGCTAAAAGGATTCATTTGTGTAGCACTTCTAAGTTCAATACACGGGGTATGACCAGAAGGTGGTGCAGAAGATCTATTACAGCTCCTTCAATGTCTGAAATGTATTATTAATATTATTATCAACATGTATTTATATAGTGCCAGCATATGTTGCAGCGCTGAAATGGCTACCATATCTGCATTCTTGTTCTGGTCAAGTATATAATATAAAGAGTAGTGATGGGCGGATAATTTCACCAGACACGAATTCGCAGCAAATTTCCATGTTTCGCTGCAAGCAAATTAATTCTCGAAACTGCGGTTACAATTTGCCGCTGAAAAAAAAAATTGATGTTCGTCAAAATTGGCATGAGCGAAACAATTTTTGAGCGTCAAAATTATTCGGACGCCCTTTGACTTTGATGGATTTGAACCAAATAGTTGCGTGTATAAAAATTTTCACTTGCGTCAAAATTGTCACTTGCGTCAAAATAATTTTGACACCCATTGTCTTCAATGAGCTTTGTGAATTTTTGAATCAAAACTGCACAGATTTGCCTGTCACTAATAAAGAGCCATTCAGGAAGCAGTTGCATTCAGGCCTTTACTGCATAGGGGGGTGATAGGGACATGGCCCCCACAGGGCCGGTTTTAAGCACATTGGACCAATTTGGCCCGCACTTATGGGGGCCCCGCTCCAGTGTGAGCTCTGATTCCTATACACTTAATTCCCCAGTAGCCTGGCCCAGCCCGCTCAAACCCGATTGGCCCAGGCCACAGATGAACCTTATTGGCCCAGCCCACCCCAAACCCAATTCAACTAGCCCGCCCCAAACCCCATTGGCCAAAATAACAAGTGAAATGCATTAATGTTGTATATATAATCCATGGTGCTGCACATACACACAGTTTACAGTGGTAGCCAAAATTTGCACTTTTTTTGGCACACATAGATTAAACAAAGTGAGAGAACATTTTCTCCCAGTTGCCCAGCCTGCCCCCATCCCCAACTGGCAGCCATCACTTGGACAGAGGGGAAAGCAGCCACTATTTGCCCATCCAGCTCTGTGACCCTGAGACTGACAGCAGAGTTCCTTCTAGGGGGCCCCACCAAAATGGTTCCAATTGGGCCCCGCACTTGGTACTACCGGCCCTGGGCCCCCACACTGGGAGGGAGCTCCTGATACAAGTGCCCATGTTGAGACACAATGAGCAGGTGCCGCAACTTGCTCATTATGTGCATGTGTGTGACCAGTGGTGTAACTGTAGAGGAAGCAGACCCCATAGTTGCAAGGAGCCCGGGGAAAAGCAGGGCCCAGTCCTTTCCTCTATAGCTAGCAAATCCTTTATCTCAGGTCCCAAGCATTCTGAATAACAGGTATCATACCTGCAATACAACATATGTTAAGTACCATTTAGATCTAAAGAAGGTGTTGGCGTTGGGTACTGATAGTGGTTAAAATAATATGTGTGCACAGTGTCGGACTGGGACACCAGGGGCCCACCATATAACCTTAGACCAGGGGCCCACCATAAAACCTTAGACCAGGGGCCCACCATATAACCTTAGACCAGGGGCCCACCATATAACCTTAGACCAGGGGCCCACCATATAACCTTAGACCAGGGGCCCACCATAAAACCTTAGACCAGGGTCCCACTCTCAGAACTAATATGGTTCATCAACCTCTATTCTCCTAGTTTGTTTTCTTTACATATTATAATCAATTATTCCAATTATTCCCTAGAAATAGGGAATGGCCATGAAATAGGCCAAAAGTTTAGCAGCATGAGGGCCCACTGATATCTTGGCCCACCGGGAGTTTTCCTGGTATTCTGGTGGGCCAGTCCGACACTGTGTGTGCAGTGACTACAGCCTGGAAGTACAGAACCTGAACCCTGCCAAGGAAGCAGATGCCCACAGGGCCCCGTGTACTGGCGGACCCCCCCTCCACAGGCCCAGGGTCTGCTTCCTCTGTAGTTAAATTACTGAGACCAATCAGGATAATATAGGCTACATACCTCCCAACATTTTGGAAGTAAAAAGAGGGACAAAAATTTATTTTGCCCATAGCACGGCAAAATTTTTGTGTCCACGCCCATTTTTGTGGCCACACCCCCTAGTTACCATGTTTATTTTACTAAATTTGACAGGTTATGAAAGTATGAAAATATTTCTCCTTAACTAAACTGTTACAATTACTTATTTTCTTATCTCAAAAGTGTTACAAAGCATCTTATTTGTATTGTTAGCTGTTCTGGGCTCTCTGCCAAAAGCCAATTAAGTTAAAATCTTGGTTTCATTTTCTGGCTGTTCAGTGCAGAGGAAAGAGGGACTTTCCAGTACAAATGAGGGACAGCGGGTTGAGCTCTCAAAAGAGGGACTGTCCCTCCAAAAAAGGGACAGTTGGGAGGTATGAATAGGTACTATTTAAGACAAAATGTCCAGCAGGGTCAGGAACATTTTCATTTTCTCTTCTTGCACCATGCAAAAAAAAGTTCTGTAACCTTCCCTAGCAAATAATGAGATTCACCAGGTCTAACATATAAAGTAAATGTCAACATTGTAAGGAGTAAATCAGAAAACAAAGTAAACTAAAAATGCACTGAAAAGGTGTCGGAACAAACATTTTTGAGAAATCTGCAAACTTGTTGACAGAGTTTTTTTTTTTTTTTACATTTCAACCCTCTAGATCCAGGGTCCTTCTTTTTCAGCAACTAGTATTTAGTATTGCTGGTGCTTTAGAACACAATGACCGACAGTACAAACTTTCCTTTTGTTTCAGGATTTTTCTTCGAGCCGACCATATTTACCGATGTTACAGATGGAATGTTTATCGCAAAAGAGGAATTATTTGGCCCCATAATGATCATATCCAAGTTTAAAGATGTGTAAGTACTGGGATGGGTCATGTATCACTTGATGAATCAATAGAAATTTGCCCTAAAACCACAGTTGATGCCCAACAGGCGGCCCAGTGACATCATACAAGCAGAACCCTTCTGTGCTCAGCTGCAGCCTCCACCCGATTAAAGGACAAGGAAAGTGTAAAATAGAAATGCTGTATTTTGTATACTAAATATAAACATGAACTTACTGCACCACAAGCCTAATCAAACAAATGATTTATGCTTTCAAAGTTGGCCACAGGGGGCTGTCATCTTGTAACTTTGTTCTACATCTTTGCAAGACCAAGACTGCGCACATGCTCAGTATCTGGGCTAAGCTTAGGGATCGTCATAAATGCTCAAAAAACAAAGCTGCTTGAGTTCTGCATGGCTGGTAAGTAAGGCAGGGGCTTCCCCTGCTGTTCATAAGTATGATTGTTTCCCTGCCAGAACTTAGGGACCGTCTGACAATTCCTATCCACAGCTCTAAATGAAGGGAGAATTTCACTGCATACAGTCAGGTTTCTTATAAAAACTGTACACATTTTTAAATTAAAGTATATGGAGATATGTTTCTTTTTCATTAAAGAAAGTAAAAATGGGATTTTTTTTCTTTGCCTTTCCTTGCCCTTTAATAAGCCTAGATAGTCATGGGCCCAAATTCACTAAAGCGTGAAGCGTCTAATGCTAGAGCTAATTCGCCAGCGTGGCACAACTTCGCAAATTCACCAAGACCAACTCTGGCGAATTTTCGCTAGCGATGTAGATAGACTTCGTCAGTGCCTGGCGTCAGGGTGCGAATTTGCGCTCTGACGAAGGATTGTAATTTCGCAAATTCACTCAAAGATCAACTTTTTCCTGAACGTTACCACTTACGCTAGACTTTACTTCGCCTGGTGTCTACCATGCAGTCTATCCCTGTGTTTGGTTAGAGAAATGGACATAGGAACAGCTATGATGTGTCCGGAGTAAACAAGGGAATGGAGAGCAGAGAGTACTTACGTAAGGTTGCATTAATATTTACAGGCTCCACAGTGTTGGCACTGATGTTATGCCTAAGCACTGTGCCAAGCCTCCCATACCACAGCACAGTCTCTGACCTTAGACTAACAGGGTTGCAGCCTGCAGGAATATGGACACAAATCCAAGCTTAAAGGGGTTGTTCATCTTTGCGTTAACTTTTAGTATAATGTAGAGACTAGAGAGTGATATTCGGAGACAATTTGCAATTGGTTTTCATTTTTTAATTGTGGTTTTTAAGTTGTTTAGCTCTTTATTCGGCAGCTCTCCATTTTGAAATTTCGGCAATCTGGTTGCTAGTGTCCAAATTACCCTAGCAAACATGCACTGATTTGACTGGAATATGAATAGGAGAGGCCTGAATAGAAAGATGAGTAATAAAAAGTAGCAATATCTTGGCCTTACAGAGCATTTGTTTTTAGATGGGGTCAGTGACTCCCATTTGAAAACTGGAAAGTCAGAAGAAGAAGAAGGCAAATAATTAAAAAACTATAAAAAAAATGTTGAAATGTTGCAATTGAAATGTTGCTTAGAATTGGTCATTTTATACATACTAAAAGTTAACTCAAACGCAAACCACCCCTTTAACCAAGCTCTCTATAATAAATGTTTGCATGTCTCTAATTTAATCCTAATAAAGCCATTGTGACGTTTAAATAGAAAGCTGCCAACATCAGCCATGGCCCTTAGCCTTATAGTTCAAACCGATGAAATGGCACACACTCGACAGGACTCAAGGCAGCAGTAAAATTCATCTCACTTTATTGCACAAACATGAGTTTGTTCTCACACATAATCGTTGGCATCAAATCACAATACCTAACACTTGGGTTAAAAAGCTTGAGTTTGAAAGATTGATGTCTCCCCTTTCCTCAGGGTTCAGGGCGCTGCAGGTAAGTAAATAGAATCACTTGGGGGTGCCTAACATTTGGCACCCTCAAGTGTAATTTGCCTATTGTTCTGTTTAACGCATACATTTGAAATTAATATTCAGACTACAATTGTAGGATTAAAGTCCTAAAAATAACAAATCTGATGCGGTTTTGGCCATTAAGAACAAAACTATTGTCCCAGAAATAGATTGTAGGTTCCCCATCAGTAACGTAACTTGGTGGGGGCGGGCCCGGGCTGTGCAGCCGCATCCCCCCCCCATGCGGATTTTTTTTGCGCCAGCAGCCGACTATAGCCGGGCGCAGCGCGGCGCAATCTGCCAGGGGGCCCTACAGGGGTGCGGGCCCTGGTCTGCTCGCACCCCCTGCTCCCCCGGTAGTTACGCCCCTGTTCCCCATGGATATCACCAGAAAGGCAATACACGCACATATTGTTATCCAAGAAAAATTTTCTAACCCGTCGAATAGACTAAATGACCAATTTCCATGGTATGAAAAGTGTAGAAACAATATATTGGAGCCCATACACAGTCCAAAAATCATTTTGTACGATTATATTGGTATGTCTATGGCCAGCTTTAATGCTGGATTTGGACCTCATTTGGGGAATCGAAGAATTATGGAAAAAATTCTGTGTACCCCTCGAAGAATAAAATGATTTCTGAAGTTTTAAAAACCATGTCCTGGTTTTGTAACTAAAGATTCATAGTCATACGTAGATTGTTTCAGGAACAATCTACTATATGATATATACAGGGGTGTAACTAGAGAGGAAGCAGACCCTGAGCTTGCTGGTGGGTCTAGGAGATATAGGGGGCCCTGCTTGGCACAGGTAGTTTCAATAAGTTTAGGAAAAATGTCTCCTTCCCAAAGTTATGGGGAGGCTGTGAAATTATTCTGCTGTGGGGCCAATAGCTTCTAGTTATGCCACAAAATGTACAATTCAGTATTCTGGCCCTAATGGAATCCAATTTGGCAGTTTCAATTAACAGACTTTTTATGTCTCCTGATATAGTTCAGGTGAGGCGGCACTAAATGAATATTTGAAGATGAAAGCTGTCACCATTGAGTACTGAAGACATTTGCTGCCAATCATTCTAGTAGATAAGTTCTTCCAGAAGATGAGCCAGCTCCAAACATTACGGCAATCAATGCAGAATGGATACTATGTTCTCTCTGTGGTTACATCTGCATTGTATTTAAATTCCTAAGCAGAGATACTGAAGTCCTCCCATTGGAAAGATGGGTGCACCCCTCACAGCTTACTGGTATATGGCACTGGGATGTATCTAGTGAGGTTTTTATGCTTTATCAGCCCCTATTAGTGAAGATGTGTCCTATGTCCCCTAATATCAGCAAATTCTGCTCTGGGGTTAAAGCAGCGTGATGTAAATAATTTTTTCAGGACTGTGTTGGACACTTCCATTTGTGAGCAGATGATTATTGACTGCCTTTCAACACTATGTATGTAAATAGGAAAAAATATCCAGATTTTCAGATCTCTTATAGATTTGCCCTATGTTGTACAGTGCTTTGGAACATGGGGTGCTTTATAAATAAAGATTCATTTTAATCAAAGCTTTGAGAATTGAGTTTTATTATGGGGATCTGTGCAGTTGTAATAAGCACTTATTGTTTGCCAGGCAGTGTTGGAAATAAGGGTTAAACATCAGGTCTAAAAACCTGTAGCATAAAATTTTTGAATATTTTGGGGGTGTAGTTTTTGGCCTATCCACTGGAATATAGAAAAAGCTGGCTGCAGTTATTTGAAATATCCACGTGTGCCATTGCCCTAATCAGCAGAGTCATGGGCATAGATGATCTTTGACTAAAGATGGCCATACATTGAGAGCTCCACTTGTTTGGCCCGGTCGTCAGATAAGAAGATCTTTTTTCCAAAGTGGGCGATATGGGGTAGATCCAATCATTTGGCCTTAGGGCCAAATAATTGGATCAGAATGACAGTGAAACAGGCCATTGTGGTTCTCATCCTACCTGGATTTTCAGACCTGCCTGATTGATAGGATGATTTTTAGGCAGATATTGGTTGGGCTGTCAGACGGCTGCCAAATCAGTCCATCTACAGCCAAGTATGGCCACCTAAACAAAAATGTTCAATTTCACCATTGCAGTTACCCACAGCAACCAATTAGATCATTGCTTTTCTTTTTGATGGTGTTATTAGTAATTTCACTGTTCTAAATTAGCACCATAATTAACAAATTAGCTCCATGGACCTTTACTGCCATAGGCCTACTGTTAAGCTGGGCTTGCTTAAACAGAGTATTACAAACTTTATTCATAGCCTAATTTTTTCTCAGTCATTAGTTGCCCTTAAAATGTCCTGTTTTCTCATAAAACAATCCCATCTGGCCATGCTATACCATAATACAATGTGCTTATTGTACTGCACCTAGGGTTTTCTGGCTATAGCTTCTATTTTTATAGCACTACATATGAACCCTCAGTCATCAAAAAAATGGTTGGTGGTACCTTCTTGCCAGTGACAGGAGATGAGGTTGCAAAGCTTCTCTCAGTCCTCACCACTATTTATATACTACACAACTTCCTCTCCCACCACTCCCCCCTCACTACTAAACCAGTACTGATTACCATTCTAGTCCCTCCTTTATCATTGGGGTGGTTTCTGTTGCCTTTAAACAGCAATTCCTTATCATACACTTCCATAAAATACCCCTCCCTCAGCTTTATCTAACTACAGATTTTTCCATCTTCTCCAGCTTGCCATCAAACTGCTTGTAATTCTTGTGTATTAGATACCATTTACTCTGCATGCATCACTTGCTCCCCCTCTGGTTTCCACCCCTCTACTGAGATGGCACTGACTAAAGTTGACTACAATCCTCTGAGGCTGAGGCTTTTATCCATTCTTATTCTTCTTATTCTTCTTGACCTTTATGCAGCCTATGATACAGAAAATGATATCTCTAGATTCATATGGTCTAGATTTATTTATTAAAATCCACAAAGTTCTCATTATTTTCTGAAAACCTACACAGACTTTGCACCCTAATTATAAATAACTTGTCACTAATCTTTCTTGTGCACAAAATTCATAATAAAACCGGGAAGAAAAGAGAATCCTAACTTTTTTGGGATTTTGCACCCTAATTGGACACATTAATAGACCTGGCTGATGGGGTATATCAGGGTTTGGTCTTTGGTCCCTTTTTTCATATAAACCTCATCACTGGCAAATTCATTTTACACTACATGTTTTTAGTACATCCTTTCCGAGTTGGTCAAGAAAACAAAAAGAAGAACCTGACCCAAAAGCCCCATTTTCTCTAATTAATGGTCTGGAAAGAAAATCAGGATATTCGAAAAATGGACTTCATTGTTCTTCATAGGTAGTTTTAGACAGAATTCCAAGAAGGAAAGACAGAAAAATTGGGGTTTGGAGTAGCCCTTACCTTATGGGTGAAATAACTGGGTGGGTGAGAGAGGGAGGATCTCAAATGAATTAGTATAGCTATGCTAGGTGTGAAATGGATTATGCACACTGCCATCTACAAACCGATTTCTATTTAAGGGCATGGCCCCTCACCCATACAAGTCTAATGGGAGCTATGTCGTGAACTGGTCCACCGAAAGCAATTGTAATGTGGAGTGGCATGGATTCCTTGGAATGCACTCTGTGTTTGTTCTGAACTTGCAAGTCTTGAAACTTGGCATTTAAAATGAAGCACATCAAGAGGCCAGTAAAAGATGATATTTCTACTTACTGTATGTCTATGGAGAATAGGTCAATGGCAAAGAGCATGGAGGAACCTCATATCCATTTATTAATTAATTTAATTATTAATGCACCCGAGCAGAACTTTAAATCACTGCATTGTTGTTTGTAAAATAGTATTTTTACTTGGGAGAAAAAAAAATGTTTCGTGCTACATTGGCCCATTCCTGGTTTGGTACTTTGGTTTGGAGATCTCTTCAACAGCACCATGCTTGTAACCCCCCTCCCCATTCATGTTGTACTCAGTTGTGGAATTGAGATAATGCTTAACTGGCAGAAACTGAGCCCCCTTGGTCTTAGCTAGGCATGGAAATTCTGTCCTGAGCAGGGGAGCAGCTGTACATGCTTGTTACTGTCACTGATACCCTGACAGTCCCTAGCCCAGAGCTGTCTTTTCAACAGAGGAGTCTGTGCAGGCGAATTAGCCACGATTTCCCTGGACTGCATGAGACTGCAATGAATAACTGGGTACCCAGGTAAGGTAACTACTACTTATATGAATGCATAGTGGCAGATTTATCAAGGGAATTGAAAATATGAATTTGAAATTATGATACTCTGTCCCTTTAAGAACTCAAATGTGACTATTTGTCACCTAAAACCTGCTGAAATCAATGGGAGATGTCCAAGTATCAATTTGGAGTTGTTTGCACATTTCCTGACATTCAACTGAGTTGAGAAAATTCGATTTTTATAATAAATTTCCAAATTTCAAATTCATGGGAATTTATGGGAGTTATAAAAAAACTCAGATTTGGCAGTTTTCCAGATAACGGATCTTTCTGTAATGTGCGTATTTATTCCTTAAATGTACTAGAAAATCATATAAACATTAGATAAACGCATAGTTTTGATTCCTAAGGATTAATTATATCTTAGTTAGGATCAAGTACAAATTTCTGTTTTATTTAAAAAATGTGGATTATTTGATTATAATGGAGTGTATGGGAGATGGCCAGTCCATAATTCGGAGCTTTATGGATAATGGATAACAGGTCCCATATTTTAATGCTCCTTTCCAGATTTTGGATTTTGCAAGATCTAAAATAAAAGTTGATTATATATGTGGGATACAGAAAGCGTAGCATTGCAATGGTTGAATGATACATTGTTTCACTTGTCCTTAATTGTATACTTACTTTCATTATTAGCGGGTCTGTTCACCTTCAAATGAAATTTATTATGATGTAGAGCAGTGATTTTCAACCTTGTGCCTCCAGCTGTTAAGGAACTACAAGTCCCACAATGCAATGAAGGAGTCTGACAGCCACAGTCATGCAAATGCATTGTGGGACTTGTAGTTTCTTAACAGCTGGAGGCACAAGGTTGAAAATCACTGATGTAGATGTAGAGTGATATTCTGAGCCATTGTGCAGTTGGTGTTTGATGGCCTGAAAAAAAACACGAGTAACAAAAAGTAGCATTAACAATAAATGTGTAGCCTTTAAGAGCATTTGTTTTTTTTAGTTAGGGTCCCACACCCCCCATTTCAAAGCCGAAAAGGGTCAGAAGAAGAAGGGAAATAATTGTAAGGACGTGATCAAATGATTCTCCTTTCAATTTTACAATTTAATATAAAACTTATGCAGAACATTTTAGGCAGACCTGAAGAAATCTCTGCTTAGTTTTCTAAAAGGAACAGTTTATATGAAATAGTAGTTTGACATATGGCAGAGAAACCCACATTATAGCGTGGAATATTCTGCTGTGTGTGAATGTTAAAATAAACCCTGACTGTAATCGTATACAGGAGTGGTTGTAAACAGTAGGGCTGTTCCCCCTAGGGGTCCCCAGAGCAGCGCCCAGTGTAATCCCAGCCTAAAGGGCAGTTAGATTGAGAAGAATGACTATTTCAACTCCTAGGTACCTGTAGAAGCCCAGCTTGAAGGGCATTTAGGGGCAGATTTACTATTGGTTGAATTTCCATGTGAATAGTTAGGGAATAAAAATCCTTCAAATTTGAATCTCTCCCTACTATACCTACTATACCTGCTATCCCACAGTCACACTCCCTTCCCAGACACTATTATCCCACTGCTACTATAGACACAATCTCTCCCTACTATACCTGCTATTTAGGCCTGGACTGGAAATCTGTGGGTTGCAATAAGATGTCACAGAAAGTCACTATTTAGTGGGCTGGTGGGGAGCTAATTGGGCCTCTCTGTGCTTGAAATGTCTGGGCCTATTTTGACTCCCAGTCCAGACCTGCTGCTATCCCACAGTCACACTCCCTTCTCAGAGACTATTATCCCACTTCTACTATAGGCACCATCTCTCCCTACTATAGCTACTATCCCACAGTCACACTCCCTTCCCAGAGACTATTATCCACTGCTACTATAGGCACCATCCCTCCCTACTATACCTGCTATCACATAGTCACACTCCCTTCCCAGAGACTATTATCCCACTTCTACAATAGGCACCATCTCTCCCTACTATACCTGCTATCCCACAGTCACACTCCCTTCCCAGAGACTATTATCCCACTGTTACTATAGGCACCATGTTTCCCTACTATACCTGCTATCCCACAGTCACACTCCCTTCCCAGAGACTATTATCCCACTGCTACTATAGGCCCCATCTCTCCCTACTATACCTGCTATCCCACAGCCACATTCCCTTCCCAGAGACTATTATCCCACTGTTACTATAGACACCATCTCTCCCTACTATACCTGCTATCCCACAGTCACACTCCCTTCCCAGAGACTATCCACTGTTACTATAGACACCATCTCTCCCTAATATATCTGCTATCCCACACCACACTCCCTTGAAGCTAGGGTTGCCACCTTTTCTTTAAAAAAATACCGGCCTATATATTCAGCTTTTTTCCCTATTAATAACATTGGGACCAGCCATCAAAAATACTGGGCAGGCAGGGAAAAAAACCGGCCAGGTGGCAACCCTACTCCCTTCCCAAAGACTATTACCCCACTGTTGCTATAGGCACCATTTCTCCCTCTGTTCCTATAGGCCATGCTGCCGCTGTGACAGGGATATTGGACTTCCTATACTCTTCTCATGAACTGTTATAGGAAGTCTTCCAAAAAAGTCACAATTATGAGATCTAAAGTCATAATTATACATTTTAAAAGTCATAATTTATGATATTTTTTCTGGCCCCAATGCTCTTCAACTGCTATTGTACTGGGTGCAGCTATTTATTTGAACTAAAGGCAGAGGGTAAAGGTGGCCATAGACGCACAGATAATATCGTACGAAACGAATTTTCGTACGATATTCGGTGCGTGTATGGTGGGAAATGAGCCGACCGACATCATCAGAGGATTAAGATATCGGTCGGCTGGTTGATCGGACTGGACGGAAAATTTTGATCGGATGCCTTTGAAAGCTCCCTGAACATCGGCCATTGTTAGTGCTGAATCGTCAGATACAAGTAGAATTCTATTGTTTCTACCCGTTTATCTGACGATTCAGCTCTACACGTGTGTGTTGAAACGAACGATCTTTCTTGGAAAGATCTTTTCCGAGAAAGATCGTAATTGTTACGTCTATGGCCAGCTTAAATCGAGCAATTGGCCGTTACTGCTGAACGACTGTGCCCCCAATTTTATGAGGTAATACATTGATTTGTTGTTCTTCACGATCCCCACCCAAACAAAAGCTACAGTCTAGCAAACAGCAGTGGCCCTTACAGCACAGCCTCTTGTACAAGTGATGTGATTCCCACAAATGGAGCAGGTTAAGCGGGACAGGCACTAACAAGCCAGCGCCGCACTCCCACATTTTGCAGGAGCCTCCTTCCAGAAGTGTCCCTCCCCTGCTCCGCCCTGTCCTTTGGGTGAGTAGTATTAGTGGCACAAAATCGGGGTACTGGGGTAAGCGGTACCGTGGGCAAGAGTTCAAGTGTGGGTCTGTGCCGCACCTCAGTTGCCGTGGTGGGAGATGCCGCACCTCCCACACTGTGACCTGAACATATAGCTGAGGCCCCTCACAGAATCACCTCAATTTGGCGGGATGGTAAGTAGGGGCGGGGCATGGGCAATGCAGTCAGATTGGAAAGGGATTCTGGGACTGGAGTGAAGCGCCAGCAGGATGGGTTCATAATCATAACAATTTCAATAAGGGTTGGGATTTGGGAACACGCGCTGGCAGCCTCTTTTCTCTCACACTCCTGTCCTTTTTTTATGACGGGTATTCGTTAACCACCGACCGTGCTTTCTGCCTGGGTAGGCAAATAACTAATATTAGCTAACAAAAATCTGTAGCTTCAGAGAGCATTTTTGGTTGCTGGGGTCAGTGACCCCTGGTAACCAGATAAACATTTTAATGTAATCCCAGAAAGAGGCAGAATGAAAAAGGAAATAAAGTCAGACACAAAAAAATGACTGGTTAAGTTGCTAAGAATATTCTCTATGGTATATGAGTAGGGTTGCCACCTGTCCGGTATTTTTGATGGGTGATCCCAATATTATTAATAGGAAAAAAAGATAAATATACAGGAAGGCCGGTATTTTCTTCAAGAAAAGGTGGCAACCCTATATATGAAACAGGCCTGAAATGGTAATCTGTGGGTTCTGGCAAATGCCACAGGGCTGGTGGGGGGGCTGCTTGGGCCTCTGTGTACTTGGAATGTCAGGGCCTATTGTGAATCAGACATGATACTGAAAGTTAATTTAAAGGTTGACTACTCCTCTAAAAAGCTTGCACAGACTAACATTTGTTTTCTGTATGTAGGCTGCAAAATTTATGCTGAACGTGTGGCGGGAGGCACCTAGTGTCAAACTGGGGTGTCCACTAGCCCACCGGGGCTGCAACAGAGGTTCCCTAACCCCAGTCACATGCTCCAGCTCCTACAAAGTCACCCCAATGCTTGTTTTGCTTCCCTTTTGCGGCTGTGACAGGGGAGAACGCTAAGCCTCAATTCTTGATGGGAAGAGCAAGCCTGCATCAGCGGGGGGCCCACAAGGGCCAGCCAGTTTTTATCATTGTGTCCCACTGGCCCAATCGGCACTGGGTGAATGGATGAATGTAGCCCTGCCGTTTTTGTGCATTATAGAGAAATCATTTAAAAGTAAGAACATTTGCAGTCAGTTCCCTGAGTGGTACAAACACAGAGTGTGGTGCAAAGAGCATGCGGCTGGGGATGAACAGGTGTTCAGATATTTTTATCATGTGAAATCATCATCTGTTCCCACTGTGTGTGTGCGGAATGGGACACTGGCCACCACGCAGAGTAACTGGTTATGTCATTAGAGCAGTTCATAACGGAGTAACCATATGTCACAAACATGATATGCACGTGGCCCCTGTGGGGTGTCATAGAGTGATTCATGGGGTAAAGTGATGCAGAAAGGTTTTAATGGAGCAGGAGCCATGAAGCAGGTGCCTGGGAAGAGAAGATTTAACTCACACTATCGCTACACTAGGCATTCTCTTCTGCATGCCTTATATTTCTCCATTTCTGAACTGCAGCCTCTCCTCTTGAGGTATCATGCACAGGCCAACCCGTACGGCACCCGACAGATCGGTGCACAAACTGAACAGATTTAGAAGTTACCAGAGAGAGTCAGATTACTCGGCTTTGCTCTCTATCTTAATTTTCTAAGCCAAGCAACTTTGGTTGGCTGGACAGAACGGCAGGTGGCAATACATTATATAAGCTACTAATATTGATTAAAAAAAAATGTAGATTATAGAGTTTATGAGAAATAAATTATATACAAGGTATTTGAATGTTATCCCCATTATAGTTTGGGTTGTTCACCTTCCATCACTTTTTTTCAGTTCAGTTGTTTTCAGACAGTTCACCAGAAATTAATTCTTTTTCCAATTACTTCCTGTTTTCTATTTGTGAAGCTTTTTCTAATAAAGTGTAAAGTTTAATTTTTCACCTTCTAAGGGCAGAGACACACCATCAGATTCGGGGAGATCTCTGACTCTTTCCACCCCATCTAAAACAAAATGCTCAGCAAGGCTTATAGTTATTGATACTTTTGACTCATCTTTTTATTCTGACCCTCTCCCATTCATAGTCCAGTCCCTTATTCAAAACAATCCATGGTTTAATTTGGGTAATTTGGACCATAGCAACCAAATGGCTGAAAGTGCAAACTGGAGAGCTAACGAATAAAAAGCTAAGTAACTCAAAAACCACAAATAATACATACAAATTAAACCAATGGCAAATTTTTTTGTATCACTCTCTACAAAAAAAAGTTAATTTAAAAGGAAATTTAAAGATGTCCAACTGGTTGTTGCCAAAAAGGGACATCTAGTGGTCATGCTTGGTTAAACAGAAAGCACTTATGATTCTACTATTATTGTACAGGCATGGCATTCGTTATCCGGAAACCTGATATCCAGAAAACTCCTTGTTAACCAAATTATCAGAATTTTTAAAAATTCTGATAATTTGGTTAACTAGGAGTTTGAAAGCAGTGTACCTAGAGTAAAACCCAAACTATAATGGGGATAACGTTCAAACACCTTGTATATAATTTTCTTTTTCTCTGTACTAATAAAACAGTAGCTTGTACTTGATCCAAACTAAGATATTAATCCTTATTGGAAGCAATACCAGCCAGTTGGGTTTATTTATTGTTTACATGATTTTCTAGTAGACTCAAGGTATAAAGATCCAAATTATGGAAATATCTGTTATCTGGAAAACCCCAGGCCCCCGGCATTCTGGATAGCAAGTACCATGCCTGTAGCACTAATGTGCCAATGCACATTTTAATGTTCCTGCATGAACCCAGGCCTTTTTGTGCCTCAGTTAATAGAAAAGGCTGGATTTGTGTTCTTCTCTGTTTCGATCCACATTGCTAGATACTAAATCTGTGTGTGTAAATAATGTTATCTCTTCAGTCTGGCACAGGTCTTTAAATACTGAGTTCAAAATGAAAGGTGAGGATACTCGACAGAGGCAAAAGGCACCTCGTGCCAAGAATGTGGAGCGCTCCAAGCAAAAAGCAAAGAACAGGAGCAAGCAGAATGAGAAGAAAACCAGCAACCGGGAGATAGTCGAGGACGAACTTCCTCTCATCCCAGAAAAGCTCACCCCAGAGAAAAAGCTCCACATGCCCAAAGTAGCGGAGGAGTCATCCATTGCGATTGCCCTGCAGGTGGTGTTCCCTTATCTGTTGGCAGGATTGGGTATGGTGTTGGCTGGCATGGTACTGGATATGGTACAGGTAAGAGAAAAAACATCACGTGATGTCATTTTCCATTATATAAACAGACTGTTCTGCGCCATGCATTGATATGACTCAGTAGTGCATGATATCTTCATGTGTAAGAAGGAGTTACTGGGTGGTTACCTGGTTTCATTCAACAATCTAATTCCCAGAATCCTCAGCCAGTAGACAGAACCCAATACTTCCTTCCTACCTTCCTATCCAACAAGTATCACTACTTTTAATTTATCTACATTTATCGACTCCTCCTCTGTCATTGGTTGCAACTTTGTTGTTTCTTAAATCTATATTATTTATAACTTAAATTATACATATTATATATATATATATATATATATATATATATAATTTAAAGGGGTACCATGATATCCATGATGAAGTCCAGTCAATAGGGCTTTCGTTGGAGTCCATCTGTGCATTGGTAATCTAGTTACCTAAGAAAAATTTTAAGCAATGTACAAATGTAGTATCTATAATCCGGAATGCTTGGGACCTGCTGATGCTGTGTATGGACACTTGATTATTTTTTTTAATTCGTCCTGGAGGCCATTCGTTCAAGTATTTGACCAGGATTTTTCTGTCTTCAAGGTGGCCATACAGTCAGAGGTATATTTTTGCATAATAGATGGAACCATTGGTTGTTCAACTTAGAAACTGGAAATGTATTAAAGTGGAACTAAACCCCAACTCAGCTGCTCTTCTGAACAATTTCACAATTTACATATTTCTTCCTAGGTTTCAATATATTCGTTTTTTTACTGCCCCATATGTTGAGATACCTAATATGCTTCACAAACACACATATCTGAGTAAAATGGCAGGCATGCACACACACATTTTCACAAAAACAATGTTACCCACACCTCTCACCTTCTGACTTTCATTCACTTTACACACAGAAGTTGTTATAAAGAAATTAGCGTATCAAAACAAAGACAGTCTGGAAAAAGACAGTGTATATATATATATATATATTAGAGTGTGTGCAGGTTATTTTAACATAACCTGCACACACTCTAATATATATACTCTAATATATATAATCCACAGAAATAGGGTTACGGCACTCACGAAAAAAGGAATAGTTCACGTGCCTGGGTGCCCGCTTGTAGTTGCAAAATGTAATCCAATAGTTAAAA
>CM044438.1:113868293-113936679 GCA_024363595.1 Xenopus borealis
TGTTGTTGTGGGGGAAGTCCTGAATATGACGGCATGCCATTTGGCACAAGCAAGTTGTATCCTTATGACAGGTCCAGTGTCTGGGATGGAAATATCCTTATCAACTGAATAACAAAGAGTGCTCTTGCCACTTGACTGTGTCAGCATCATTGAAACTCAGTTGTAAGTGATGCATAACAGACTTCTCCTTTCCAAATCTCATGTTCCATTACCAATTATCTGACATATAAATAAGGGATCATGCACCCCCTCTTCTTTGAAATATATATATATCAGAAGACCCCAAGGTGGCACCTTGCCAAGGGCTTCTGTATAGGTGACAAACTTCATGAAGTGAAGGTCTTTGAATCTGGTGTACCAAGGAAAATTAATAAATTTACTCCAAATCATAGACATTTTACATATAAACAGAATATTTCAGGCAGCATAATATTTGGAGGACATGGGTGTTATTCTGTACATGACCGTTCTTGCACCTAGGTAACATCCATGAATTCCACACAGTGGCACCTTTTATATATAAACTTTCAGATTAGACCCAATCCTCCTGTTCATGTTGTCTGTCCACTATTCAGGTTCTGAAGTCTACCCAATGATTGGTTTGTGGCCCTACTTTGTGGCATGAGCTCTTCTGTTCTATGTTTCTGCCTATGCTCCAGACACACCTTTTCCAGGCACTTAGCCCTTAAAGGGCTCCGGCCCATCCACTACCAGAGTTCGACAGTTGTCTTGTGACAACAATAGCTGCCTCCAAGTTTCTCTGAGCTTCTGCAGTTTTGCCTGAATTTTGTTCAGCAGCCTCTTTCTGGGACTTCCTACTGAGCAGTTTTATATCAATAAACAAGAGTGTTTAAAGGATAAGGAAAGGCAAAGAAATAAAATTAAATTTTTACGTTCTTTAAAGAAAAAGAAATCTATCTCCAATATACTTTAATTAAAAAATGTGTACCGTTTTTATAAGAAACCTGACTGTATGCAGTGAAATTCTCCCTTCGTTTACTGCTGTGGATAGGAATTGTCAGACGGTCCCTAACTTCTGGCAGGGAAACCATAATACTTATGATCAGCAGGTGGAGCCCCTGCCTTACTTACCAGCCATGCAGAACTCAACCAGCTTTGTATTTTGATCATTTATGACGATCCCTAAGAAGCCCAGACCACACTTAGGCATGTGGTGCAGTAAGTTCATGTTTATGTTTAGTATACAAAATACAGCATTTCTTGCCTTATTCTATTTTAGACTTTCCTTGCCCTTTAAGACTGAGTTATTTTAAAGGAGACATATAGGATAAAAGAAAAAACCCTAGTTTTGTAGGCACTAATCATTAATATATGGTGTTGCGTTTACATGGTGCTAAAAATTAATATTATCTTTAAAAAATAGCCCCTTTATTGGAGCTCCCCATAGATGTCCGTCTGTGTTTCAAATGAAGGGTGGGTGTGTCCTAACAGTCCCTGCCAGAAGCACAGTAGGAGGGGGACAGCCAATCACAGCCCTGCAGTCACACAAGCACAGACAGGTTTCAGTTCCCTATCAGGTACTGTTGATGGCAGATGGCTGTACACCTAACACTTTTCGGGATGTAATCCCTTAATCATAGTGGAGGTGAGCTTGAGCGGTCTCTCATTTTTGTTTTTTAATGCACGTACATTCTTATTTTTTACACAATATGTCACATTTAATATGCCTTCCTATATTTTTCTGCATTTTCCCTATTAATAACATTGGGAACAAGCTTAATTTTCACCAGCCAGGCCAGTTAAATACCAGGCATGTGGCAACCCTATTTACAAGTCATCTAGCTTTTGTCAGACAGGTATCTTGTAAAGAGTTGTGTAGTGGAACATGATCTTTGCACATGGAAAGTGACATTAATGGAAGGGAAGAAGAACCAGTTATACACGAAGGAGCCAGCAGGTACGGAATTCCTGAGGGTGGAATCTGAGGCCATCAATGTGAGAGAAACAACCAAAAATTGTTTAATTGCCTGAATTCTACAAAACTTCACATATTAAAGTAATACTGACACTAAGGGGCGATGTACTAAATTCACGTGAATAGATCGAAGTTCGATCGAATTCGATCGAATTTTGATCGTAGGATTTATTCTTTTGGTCGAATATGTGAATTTTGGCATATTTGATCATCGAATAGGGAATGGTTGAACAATCGAATACATTCGAATAGAGTCGAATGAATGAATATTCGATCATTCGACCAGCGAAGGATTTTTATTTTAAAGTTTATTCGATTGCCTACTTCGGCAGATTGGACCTACCGAATTGCAATAGAAGCCTATGGGAGTCCTGATCGAATAGGATTCGTACGATCGGTCTATTACAATAAAGGTTTTTTTCTGGCGTCAAGAGGGCATAGAACACATATTTCCTGTAGTAACACGATACATGTATGGGACCTGTTATCCCAAATATTTGGGGTTTTCTGGATAACAGATTTTTCCATACTTTGGATCATACCATAAGTAACTGTGTGGGACAGGGACCTCCTATCTACTATGTCTCTTATTATAGCTCTTTGTTCTTCTATAAGCTCTGTGTATATTTTTGTATTTATTTTGTGACTGGGCCTCCGTGTCTACTTTTATATATTGTATTTTTATTTATATTGTACATTTATGCATTGTATGTCTCTGCAGCTCCTTAACAGTGCTTTTCAAATAAAGTTATTCATGCATACATATAAGACCTCCATGTCTTTGCTTTCTACAACAACATACAAGAGCAGATAGTAGAACTAGAAGCTTGTGTCTTGAATCTTCTGGTGTATATCTCTCATAATTCTTTGCTCCTGTATTGTCGTATGTCATTTGTGTAGCTGTTGTGTTTGGTAGCCGAGGATGAGGAGAGCATATCAGTGCTTTATTAGCAGCCATTACATAAAAGCAGTAAGTATTCCTTTCATTTTCAAGCTGTACAGAAATTCCTGTATATGCACACTGACACCTGCAGTCCATTTGTATAAACACCACATATTCCCCCTATAGTAGGAAAGCATTTATAATAAACAGTAACAATTAAACAGTATGTTTCTCAAAGCAATATATACAATTTTCACATGACATAGTCCTTGGTCCATGCAGGTAGTTTTCTGATTCTCTCAGTACGCCTTATAGGTTAATTTTCTTCAGGCCTATTGCGGTTGGCATTAGGAGTAGGAAAATTTCCTTCATCAAAAAAGTCATATCTAGCAGGAGCAAGACGACTTGCATTCCATATGCGTCCATCAGACAGTTCATATGTGTATGGTCCTCGCTGGCGTCTCACTTCAAGTGGTGTAGTAAATTTACATTGTTCTTGTTTCAGTATTCCTGGTTCCTTAATTCTGACTAAAGATCCAGGCTGAAAGTGCACTTCTCTTGCACCACGTTTTTTATCCGTATAAGCCTTGCATTTGGCTTGGTGACGTTTGACAATGTCAGCAGTAGATGAGTTGGTAGGAACAGTATTTGGTGGAAGTTTGATGTCTGCAACATGTAACATAGTGCGCATCTGTCTGCCATGTAATAATTCAGCTGGAGATGCTTGGGTCGTTGCATGGCATGTTGCTCTGTTGTTATGTAACAACTCTGTTGTAAATACTTTCCAAAATTTCCCAGTAATATTTGCTGTCTGTAATGCTTCTTTCAGACTTCTGTTGAATCACTCGATTTCTCCATTAGCTTGTGTTTAATACACTGAAAATTTCCTATGCACAATATTCCTCTCTCTCTCTAATGCATGGTGAGTTTGTTTTTTCCACTATTTGTTCTCTTAGCATTTCACAGGTAATAACCAGCTCTCTCAAAGCTGCTACAGAATGTTCTGTGGATTCACCATTATGCTGTCCACGTTGGCGGAATTTATATCTTTCAGAAACCACATTTACTCTTGGCACAAAAAAGTTTTTTATAGCAGTAAGAGCAGTTTCATAAGTATCATCAGGTAATGGTAATGTATAGAATGTCCCTCTGCCCCCAGGCAGTGAATAAGTAAAGCACGCTTTCTAGCAGCAGAAACCTCCCCTTGGTCAGCAGCAATAATGTAATTATCAAACATACGGATCCAAGCAGTAAAAGGTATGATAGGCTCTCCAGGGTTTGGAAGAAAAGGTGCAGGTTGCTGCAGAGGTAGAAGAGACATCCTTGTCGCCATTTGTTGTGTTTGGTAACCGAGGGTGAGGAGAGTATAACAGTGCTTTATTAGCTGGTTCATGCAGCCATCACATGACAGCAGTAAGTCTTACTTTCACTTTCAAGCTGTACAGAAAGTCCTGTGTATGCACAGTAACACCTGCAGGCCTTTTGTATAAACACGACAGTAGCTGCAGTGCCTTTTCAATGCTCCGTGGAGTATTGAACCATTGTGTGTCTGTGTTTATAACATTGCGCAACTGCCATACTGCAAGGCACAATAAATGCATGATGGAAAAAGTTACGATATGGGGTGAGTGACACTTACAATATGGCTTGCTATGACACAGAATTGAGCAGAGTCCAAGGTAGGTCTGGAGTAAGAAGACAAATATAACTTTTCTTTTTTTTAATGTCTCATAAATTTGGAAACCGAAGGCGGGAAACTGTGAGTACTTCAAAGCCACTCAGTTATTTCCCATGCATAGAAGCTTTATATGATGGGTTCCTAGAAGATATTTATAGATTCTTTTACAGAAATAAAAGACCATGGGACAGAAATCTATAATCTGGTTGGTTGCTAGTTTACACAGGGTTGCAAGTGTCACCGTCTGACAGTTCTCTACTGAAAGCTGAATCTTCTTGCAGTCACATTAGGACTCTCTGTCATCTCACAGTCAAATGCTAATGCAGCCCTAATGTGACTGAGGATTCACAAGTGAGTGTTTAATGGGCCTAAGAAATAGATGAGTGATCGGCCAACAAAAAAAAAAAAAGTTCCCCCCCAGTCTATAACACTTGTGGAATGAAATAACTATTTTGTTGAAAAACAAAACAAGGTGTTTTTTTTTCAACCACAGTATGAGTCAGGATCAAGAAAGGTATTGTGTAAACCATTTAGCACAAGTAGCCATTCTGGTCTAGAAAAAATCCTTTTTTATACTGTTCAGCATACATAAAGCAGCAGCTGTTGTCTAGGAAAGAGACTTTTTTTGTATTTTTTGCAAAGTCAGAAGCAACTAAAATTACTTGGGGATGCCTAACAACTTTCCCCCCTACAGTGATTTTACTTTTCCTTCTCCTTTAAAGAACAAGTAAACGTTTTTTTTTTCTATCTCTAAATTTGCTCTAAACAGCCCCTCAAATTAATGTACCTTAGTCCCTGCTGCAAGTCTGCTCTGGTTTCTGTGTTATCAGCAGCTTCTTTCACCTTCTTCCTGGTGCAGAGTGAAGCCCAGCCCCTTAGCTTTCTGAGCTGACCTTATATCTTGGACTAGTCCTGGAGATCATTTGCATAATGTGACATAGCAGAGAGCAGTGTGTGTAGCAGCTTTTGCTTGGGGAAACTAGCTTACTAATGAAACACTGGCTCCCTCTTCCTCTCTATTGTGGAACAGCAGCAAATGGACAGCTCAGTAAACTAAGGGGCTGGGCTTCACTCTGCACCAGGAAGAAGGGAAAGAAGCTGCTGATAACACAGAAACCAGAGCAGACTTGCAGCAGGGACTAAGGTACATTAATCTGGGGGGCTGTTTAGAGCAAATTTACAGAAAGAAAAAGAAAAACATTTACTTTTCCTTTAAAGGATAGTTCACTTTGAAGTTAACGTTCACAATGGTATACAATGTCCTATTTTAAGCAACTTTTACTTCTTTACATTTCTTATTCTTTTTTTCTTGCCAACCACATTAAGATCTGCTCACTGGCAAGGTTTCTAAATAAGAAGATATTTGCCTGATTTGGCAAACTACATGCTGGGCCAAATCAGGCTGATCCTATTTTCAGCCAGATATCTGTTAGAGAGCCAGTTGGGCATTGCTTAAACATAGACAGAAAAGCTGCTGAATCAGACTGAAGGGGCCAAATGGCAGATTAAATCTTCTTATGTATGCCAGCTTTCCTGTTCCTTACACATGGCAGTAGGCAAAAACAAGTTAATCCCTCCTGCCATGCGTATGGGACAGGATATTACACAATAAAAACTCTGCTTCCAACCCTGGCTGCCATCTTTATCCCCGCTCTCCTGCAGTGCCAAAAGGGTCCCTCTCACCTTCTGAAGCTCCAGAACCAAGGGAATGCCTGTTAATGTTTTTCTTTTTCTTTCTGTAAATTTGCTCTAAACAGCCCCCCAGATTAATGTACCTTAGTCCCTGCTGCAAGTCTGCTCTGGTTTCTGTGTTATCAGCAGCTTGTTTCCCCTTCTTCCTGGTGCAGAGTGAAGCCCAGCCCCTTAGCTTACTGAGCAGTCCATTTGCTGCTGTTCCACAATAGAGAGGAAGAGGGAGCCAGAGTGTGCATTAGTAAGCTAGTTTCCCCAAGCAAAAGGTGCTGCACCCACTGGTCTCTGCTATGTCATAGTATGCAAATGATCTCCAGGACTAGTCACAGAGATAAGGTCAGCTCAGTAAGCTAAGGGGCGGGGCTTCACTCTGCACCAGGAAGAAGGTGAAACAAGCTGCTGATAACACAGAAACCAGAGCAGACTTGCAGCAGGGACTAAGGTACATTAATTTGAGGGGCTGTTTAGAGCAAATTTAGAGATAGAAAAAAAAAACGTTTACTTGTTCTTTAAGCTTGGGCTATTTTGTGCCATCACTGCTATCAAAGTTGTTCTCGGCATTGTGTACAATAAGTCGCTGCATCCAGCTTCCAACATGTAGGAGATGGGTCTGAGCTTGCCCTTGACTGCACAAATCTGTAAGTAACGTCTCACAGTGAGTACATTGTGTAATGGAAGCAGGTCGCTAGGCTTTAAAAGGAAGGCGTCCTTTCTCCACTGTGTTTCTGCAGGTAACAAGCCTCGGTGCCAATGTGCAGACAGGACGGTACTTAGATAAGTACCATATTCCCCCTGACCACATATTTTAAACCCACAGAATGTTTTTTAATATACATAAATGCTTTTTTTTCAGACTGGTGAGCAGGTCTTCAGAACTGACAAATCAATGAGCTCCAGAAGGTGTCTCTCGGATTCAAGGGGTTGAGTTCCTATGAGATGGAAGGAACTAATGTTAGGACAGTTCACTGTCACAATAAAAATAATGAATGCAAATTCATATATTTTTTTCATTACAGAAGTTTCCCAGTTATAGAGAACAAAATCTGCAAGGAGGGAATGTGTTTCCTGTTCAGATATGGCGCTGCCAGGAAAAAGGTTATGCGTAAAATGTCTAAGGTGCTTCCGGAACTGCTCTAGCACAAATGTCCGATTCCATGGATTGAATGAACACACTTCAAACAATGTAATCAATGGTTTCACAAGTAACAGATAATGTACTAAAAAAATTTGGGACGATCAACCAGCCACTCTCTTCATTTAAGAAACGAAGAAGAGTCAAATCAAGCTAGAATAACTTCTTCAATATGTGATAGATCTTCAGAAGGAGAAGTGTCGGATAGTGAATCAGAGGGAGATAAAGACTCATCATTCAACTCTAATATGGTAGAACCATTTATCAAGGCTGTTAGATAGATTTTTGGCCTCGAGGAACAAAGTGTAGCAAAAAAACAGGATAAGATGTTTAATTCGGTATAAGAAATTAACCACCTCTTTCCTGTGCATGATATTATTTAGTCTACCATAAATATGGTATGGGAACTTCTAGAAATAAGCATATCATGTCCAAGAAAATTAAAAAGATATTTACCTTTCCTTCAGAATCATCCAAACCCTGGGACCATTCACTCAAAGTAGACACAGCCATTTACTAGGGTGGCTAGAAGGACAACCCTCCCAGTAGATGAAGGGGTGTCTATAAGACACTATGGAAAGATGGGGGACTCAAAAGAGTTTACATAGCCGGTACAGCTTGTAAAGCGGCTACTGCCACCAGCACTGTTGGCAATGCCAATAACATCTGATTAGATGACCTGGAAGAGGCCATTAAAATAGGTACAACAAGAGAAAAACTGTTTGAAATTCTTCAAGTTGTCAAGTTAGCTAATGATTTCAAAGCAGAAGCATCGATGGAATCCATAAAACTAGCAATCAAATCAATGTGTCTGTCAGTCTTTGCCAGAAGAGGAATGTGACTTAAAAACGTCTGGAATGCAAACTCACAATCAAAACATAATCTTTGTGGCCTTTAAAGGAAACCTATTGTTTGGACCAGAATTAGACAACATAATATCGAAAGCGTCAGCTGGAAAATCTTCCTTCCTACCAGGACAGAAGGGATAGAAGAAATTCATCCAGAATTCAAAGAAACTCTTTTAAAGAGGCCAGACAAGTCTGGAAAACAATATTTCAGACAGTGGAAGAACATAAATCAGTCCTTTCCTGCTAAAAAGAATAATCTTAAAACAGAAAAAAACAAAGAATGAAGGTACAGAGGCTATTTTGCACATAGGGGGGGAAGATTGACATGCTTCAGGGCTGAGTGGGCCCCTAAATGTTCACAACACTAAAACTTGGCTATAATCTTGCATGGATACAAGCTAGATCTTCAAACAAATCCTCAAAACCGGTTTGTGTCTTCAGACGAATCAAGAAGCATGAAATAGATTGCCATATTAAAATCTGTTATCAAAGATCACCTGCAAAACAATATCAAGAGTTTCTCAACACCAAAAATACAAAGGAGTATAATCACATTTCTTTCAGAGTTATCCTCAATGTAAGAAAGTTAAACAAACGCTGAGGGTTCTACTCCAGACTCCAGAACTTAAAGATGGCGGCCGGGGTGGAAGCAGAGTTTTTATTGTGTAAAATCCTGTCCCATACACATGGCAGGAGGGATTTACCCGTTTTTGCCCACTGCCATGTTCCAGTCCAGGAAAGGAAAATCTCTGTAAGTATGATATGATTTTCACTTTTACTTCTCTTTCTCTTCTGCTTCTTTTTAGCTTTCAAATGGGGGTCACTGATCTTGGCAGCCAAAAACAATTCCACTGTCAGGCAACAATTTTATTGTTAGTTACTCTCTTTCTATTCTGGTCTCTCCTGCTCATATTGCAATCTCATTCAAACCACTACCTGGTGACTAAACTGGATCCTAGCAACCAGATAACTGCTTAAGTTCCAAACTGGAAAACTGCTGAAAAAAAATCTAAATTCAAATAAATGACCAGATGTAGATTGTCTCAGAATCAGGGCTGGGCAAAGCCGACCACGTGCCCTATGCAACTTGTTGGGCCACTGAGCTCCCCCCATGCGCATGCATACACCCAGCCTTGTATGCGCGGTAGCAGAGGGGAACGTAAAAGAGGGGAGTGAGGGGAGAGTGACAGAGGGGAGAGTGACAGAGGGGAAGGAGGGGAGAGTGACAGAGGGGAAGGAGGGGAGAGTGACAGAGGGGAGAGTGACAGAGGAGAGTGATAGAGGGGAGGGGAGAGCGACAGAGCAGAGTGATAGAGAGGAGGGGAGAGCGACAGAGGAGAGTGATAGAGGGGAGGGGAGAGCGACAGAGGGGAGGGAGAGTGAGGGAGGGGAGAGCGACAGAGGGTTGGGGGGGTGACAGAAGGCAGCAAATATGGACTAGGGGTCTGTAAGCAGAAGAGACTGTAACAGGTACCTGCCCTTTCCAGTGCCCCCTATTGCTGTGCCCTAAGAAGATGCCTCTTCTGCCTATCCCTAGCTCCAGCCCTGCTCAGAATATTGCATCCTACATAATAGTAAAAGTTTTTTTAAATGTGATCTGCCCCTTTAAGAAAGGAAGAAGTGAGAGAATATAGTTTCTCATTACTCCTGTGTATGCAGAAATGCATGTGTTGCTGTACTGCATCTATCTTTCTTTCCACTAATTACGCTTTATTTGAAGAGACACTTTTTTTTCCTCAGAAGCAGCAGCTCTTTCTGTGTCTCGCCGAGTTAATGAGAAGCGATGCCAACAGGCACACCTACTTTTATCATGTCGTTACCTTAAAGAAACTCCTGTGACTGTGATCCTTATCTGTCTCTTTGCAAGCTAGTGATGACAGCTGATAAGAGTCTGAGTGGCTTATTGGATGATGGACTGGATCCAGGGAACATTTCGCTTGTCAGCTCAGGACCTAGATATTGCTCGGGACGCTGGGGAATAATCACCTTCAGCCGCTTTGGGAGAAGAGAGGGGCACACTGACGCCAGCTTGGTCTCCATGCCCTCCAACTTATAGCAATGAAGAGGTGACACGAAGCAGACAGAGAGCGGTGGATCAGTAGCACGAAGGCACTTGGAGTTTTTGCAAACAATAAGACCTTGTGGTGGAAGAGATATGTGTCTTTGAACAGGTCCCATGTGCAGCTGCTTTATCTGGTTAAACCACATGGCAAGTCCTTCGTAGAAGGGAGAATTCAGTCTTAAGTGCTTTACCCTGGGGAGCTGAAGTTCCTAACACGGAGCAAGTCTTTCTTGTTTCTTTCTTTTATAAACTTGATTTTCTGCTGGCCGGCCAGCCTGACCATCTCACTTACTGCTGCTTCTGCTAGAAAGAAGCCAAGAGAAGTCTGTTTTTAGTTACTCGCCCTGCTGGAATTCACTTGCCCATTCATTTAATGGTTTCCCGGATAAGGCTCTGAAGTCATCTTGACAAGAGACACTTTCACGTCAAAAAGAAAACTTGCATCTGTGAAAAGGGAACTATTTTGTACAAGGACAGTTTGACCCCTATTTTGAATTGAGGATTATGGGTTAAAGGAATTGTTCAGTAAAAAAGTAAAAACTAGGTAAATAGATAGGCTGTGCAAAATAAAACATGTTTTCAATATAGTTAGTTAGGCAAAAATGTAATGTATAAAGGCTGGAGTGACTGTAAGTCTAACCTAGCTTTTCAGCTCTCTTCTGTTTACACTGACTGGTTACCCTGGTTACCAGGCAGTAACCAATCAATGACTTGAGGGAGGGCCACATGGGTCATAACTGTTGCTTTTGAATCTGAGCTGAATGCTGAGGATCAATTGCAAACTCACTGAACAGTTATGTCCCATGTGGCCCCCCCTCAAGTCGCTGACTAACTCAGATTTAGAGAGCTGGAAAGCAGGATGTTGTGTTGTATTCTGTTATATGAGACATCCACTCACTCCAGCTTTTATATATTACATTTTTGGCTAACTAACTATATTAGAAACATTTTTTATTTTGCACAGCCTATCTATTTACCCAGTTTTTATTTTTACCCTGAACTGTTCCTTTAAAGCGAAAACATGGTAATCACTCAGTTGGAGCTGGAGTTCTGCTTTCATGGGAAGAAGCTGAGAGGATTTAAGTGTAAACTGACCAGGTCGCCCAATGGCTTTCTCCCAGAAACCAACTTGTCTATTGCTACCCAGGTGTTTGTGCCTTTCCTTTTGGCAGGACTGGGCATGGTGGCAGCTGGCCTGCTGATGGACCATGTTCAAGTATGTACAGCTAAGTGAACCCAATGCCTCTGATTTATTACATGTACAGACTATTACCTAATACATGAACAATTCAGGTCTGTTACAAAGTAACTAAGATGTTCCTTGGTTTTACAGGGGGCCATAAACTTCTTATATTGCTTTATGTTTTTCCTCTGCCCCCAGTGTCAAAGATTCTATTTTCCATGGTTATTACCATAAAGGAAGTGTTAGTTCATTATTGATGCTTTGCACTGTGCGGGGGGAGGGGGGATACTGAGGTCAAGGGATTAATGAGGGTCATTTCCCTTTGTCAAGATGCACTTGATTCACTTGAGACACAAATAAGACATTTTCTTTCCACCATTGGTATCAAACGCTAAGTTTGGTGGCAGACGTGAAGATTTGGGGTAGATTAGTCGCCCATCAACAAATGTCCTCTTCTTCTGTTGAATAATCTCCCCACAATGCCTTCCCGCCACCAAAATTACAAATCACTGTTTCGCTCGTGAGGCAACTTCGGGCTACTTTGGACAAAGCGCTACGTATGCCATCCTGCCAGCGATTTTTCACTGGGCGACTAATCTCCCCCCAATTGTAATGTATGCCACCACCCTTAATAGATGAAGTAAATGAGTTGCCTTCACATAGCTACAACTCTACATTCCATCTATATATAGTTTAGACTTTCTAATATACCACAAACTGACCTTGAGAAACATAAACCATAAACATAAAACCCTTTGCCCCTTCAATACCTCATTATTTTCCCTTCCCACTTGGTAATAAAACTGCTGACATAATTATGGGGTAAAAAAAGGGGAAAAATACAATGACAATTCCCTGAAATTTGCATTCTGTATTTCGGAGAGAAAAATCCCCAATAAAATATGATTTCTGCAGGATATAAAGGGGGGGGGGGGTTCTCATAAAATAGAAGGACTTCTGTACTATGTTTTGCTTATTTTCAGTTCTTGATACAATATTTGATGGGCTTCAATGATGTGTCACAAGGCATTCCCCTGACACAGTACTATATGAGTAACTTTGTTCCTGAATGTACCTGATGCTGCCTTATGGGCTCAGTCCCTGGTCCAGGTGCTTTATGGACCTCTGTCCTTAATCACCCTTGTACAGGTGTGGGATCCATTATCTGGAAACCTGTTATCCAGAATGCTCAGGCAATCTCCCATAGACTCCATTTTATTCATATAAGCCAAATTAATATTTCTCTGTAATATTAAAACAGTACCTTGTACTTTATTCAATATATAATTAATCCTTATTGAAGACGAAACCAGCCTATTGGGTTTATTTAATGTTTACATTATTTTATAAGGAGATTAAGATATGAAGGAAAAGATCCATTATCCAGAAAACCTCAGGCCCCTGAGCATTCTGGACAAAAGATCATATACTTAACATAGCTGAATTAAGTAGTTTCAATTCTGGAGCACCTGTATGGAATTGCACCTTCATTTTCTTTTGTGCCCTTGAGTCTTTTGTTGTTATACAAAGTGTCTATAAATGAATTCCATATCTAAAAGAGATGGTGCATTTGGATATTCTGTCCTTAAAGGGATACTGTTATGGGAAAAATGTTCTTTTTAAAAATCCATCAGTTAATAGTGCTGATCCAGCAGAATTCTGCACTGAAATCCATTTCTCAAAAGAGCAAACAGATTGTTTTATATTTCATTTTGAAATCTGACAACGGGCTAGACATATTGTCAATTTCCCAGCTGCCCCAAGTCATGTGACTTGTGCTCTGATAAACTTCAATCACTCTTTACTGCTGCACTGCAAGTTGGAGTGATATCAACCCTTCCCTCCCCCACAGCAGCCTAACAACAGAACAATGGGAAGGTAACCAGATAACAGCTCCCTAACACAAGATAACAGCTGCCTGGTAGATCTAAGAACAGCACTCAATAGTATAACCCATGTCCCACTAGGACTCCTTCAGTTACATTGAGAAGGAAAAACAACAGCCTGCCAGAAAGCAGTTCCATCCTAAAGTGCTGGCACAAGTCACATGACCAGCTGGAAAATTGACAAAATGTCTAGCCCCATGTCAGATTTATAAATTGAATATCAAAAAAATCTGTTTGCTCTTTTGAGAAATGGATTTCAGTGCAGAATTCTGCTGGAGCAGCGTTATTAACTGATGTGTTTTGAAAAAAAAAAATGTTTTCCCATGACAATATCCCTTTAATTTGCTGTAATTTCCAATGCCTTTTTGAAAAGCATACATGGAACAGGTTTACTCAATGAATGCAGACAAAGAACACAGTACATGGCGCAGATGAATGAGCCCTAACTCTTGACAGTAGATAAGCAGCAGCCTGAATTACTCTGCAAAGAAGCCAGTCGTCATTCAGCAGATACGGATATCTTCTGTCAAATTCTGCAATGCTGTCTTTCCAGATAGTAGATATGTTCTTTGGCCATGAATGCTTATACTCACTTCTCGCCAGCTTCTTTGCACTTTACTGTGTCTTTTAACTTTCACATCATGCCCATGTCCTGTTGGGGATTATAGTTCACGACTATGTTGTGGAGTGACCTAGTTTGATTCATATTGTAAGTTGTGGTGAAGTTGTATATGAAGTTGTATATGATTGTTGTTGACATTGCAGGGTTTTTGTTGAGTTCTGTAGTGCAGCGTTAGTGGTTGTGTATCAGAATTGTTAGGCATTGTACTGTAGAGTCATGTTGGGAGTGGTGTAAGTTGTAGCTTACCTCCCAACATTTTTTAAATAGAAAGAGGGAAAAAACCATGTTCATTTTACAAAATTTGGCAGGTTATGAAAGTTTGAACACATTTCTGTGTTTCTTTTTTCAGTTATTACAGTTATGCTAATGCTGTGAGTCTAACTTCTCCCTAGTGACCTGTTTATCTTAATTGTTATAATTACTTATTTGCTTATCTCAAAATTGTTACAAAAATATCTTAGTGCACCTGGTGGCTATTCTGCTCTCTCTTCCAAAAGCCAATTAAGTTAGAAGGGTTGTTTATAGCTGTTCAGTGCAGGAGATGAAAGAGAAAGTCAGGACTTTTCAGTAGAAATGCTGCGGGTTTAGCTGTCAAAAGCGGGACTGTCCAGCTCAAAAGTTGGGAGGTATGTTGTAGTGCACAATTATATTTGGGCATATGATTATTGATAGGTACTGTAGAGCAGAGTTCTGTTGGGATTTTATAATGCATGGTTATACTGGGAGCTGTGAGGAATTATAATAGTTGGAGTTAAAAAGTCAAAAAGAAAGTTCCAAGTTTCTGTAGTTCACTCCCTTTGCCGCTTCAAAAGGATACGTTCTCCCTCGGATAAGTAGTAGCAGAATTTGTGTAGGTAAACCAGCGCTAATAGCTCAGGATAAATAGAGAAATTATATATAGTGTAGTATTGCTTAATCACATATATAACACCCTTCGTGGGGTTAAAGGTAATTTAGGCAAAGTGTCTATTACCCCCCTTCACCTGTGACCTGTGGGGTAAGCTTACCCTTTAACCATTTAACCAGCCTTTATAAATTGCACGGTCTGGTTAAAGGGTAAGCTAACCCCACAGGTGAAAGGTAATAGACACTTTGCCTAAATTACCTTTAACACCCCACAAAGGGTGTTATATATGTGATTAACACTACTACAATACTACACTATATATTACAATTTTCTTTATTTATCCCGCACTGTTAGCGCTGGTTTACCTGCACAAATTCTACTTTAATAGTTGGCGTTGTAGTTACAAAATGAAGTTCTAGTACAGGTATGGGACCTGTCATCCAGAATGCTCAGAACCTGGTGTATTCTGGGTAACAGGTCTTAATGTAATTTAGTTTTCCATACCTTAAAGGAGAACCAAACCATTAATTAAAAAAAAAACGTACCCCCTACCCTACATAGACCCCCTCCCTGCTCCCCCCCAGCCTAGCAGTTACCTCTGGTAATGCCCCTAACTGTTTACTTACCCCTCAGTGCAAATTCTGTGCTGCAGAGTTCACAGGTGCCATCTTCTTCTCTTTGGTAATCTTCGAGTCGTCTTCCTGCTATTTCCGTGCAATTTCCATGCACATGGCGCATGTGCAGTTGTCGTGAACCGGAAGACTGCTTCAACTGCTCATGTGCCGATATGCCGAAGATGGCACCTGTGAACTCCACAGAATCTGCACCGAGGGGTAATCAAATAGTTAGGCGCATTTATCAGGGGTAACAGCTAGGCTGGGGGGAGGAGCAGGGAGGGGGGTATATGTAGGGTGGGGGGTAGGGGTTTTATAATTAAGGGTTTGGTTCTCCTGATTTTGTGGGAAGTGGTAGCGACCCCCTTTTTCCCTCAGCTTACCTCGTAGTGGCAGGACTATGGAACACTGAGCGCTGTCCCAGTACTCTTTCCCATGCTAGCAGGCAGGTGATGTGGTACTTGAGTAAAATAAGAAGTTGGCACCTCAGACCCGAGCCCAGAGTCCGCAGCAACTCCTACCCCAACTCAGACAAGAGCCCATCAAAGCCCCTGGCAGCAGAGACAAAGGCCCTGGTGAACCTAAAGGCGTGGAGCAACAGAAGACCTGAGATTTTCTGCCAACAATCGCCTGCTCTTTACAGTTGGTGCCGCAAAAAGACAACAGAGCCAGGATTCGTCGCTTAACACAAGGAACGCCCGTCCACAGCCCCCCGATTCCCTAAGAATCCAGTCTCACGCCTCTGAAGAAAAAAGCAGAACCAGAGATGGCCATTACCCCCATGTGAAGGAATTGAACGAAATTAAGTCTGTGGGAGAGGTTCTTCTTGTAATTCAACGCTTTCTGGATAAGAGGTTTCTGGATAATTGATCCCATACCTGTGATGATTATATACAGTACCATATGATTATTGTGGTTATTGCAAGGTACTTTAGAGTTGAGTTGCTTTGGAAGTTGTAGTCATAGTGTATGTTGGGAGTTGTAGTGCGCAAATATGTTGAAAGTAGTAGATCATGGTTTATGCTTTGAGTTGTAGTGGTTGTGGTTGCGTTGTAGTGCACAATTATATTTTAAGTTGTAGTATGTGATTATTGTTGGAGTTGTATTTCTATTGCTAGGAACTGTAGTGCATAGTTGGTAGTTGTAGTGCAGTTATTTTGGCAGATTCTCACCATGTTTATGTTGGGAATGGTAGAGTGTGGTTAATGTTTGGATATCTACTGTGTAATTGTGTTGGAAGTTATAGTGTATATATATATTATATGTTAAGAGTTGTTGTGTGCTGTTATTTTGGGCAGTTGTAGTAAATGCTTCATGTTGGGAGTTCTAGTGCCCATTCATGCTGGGTTTTGTTGTTGATGATTAGGCTGGGAGTTGAATGATTATTGTTAGGGCTGTTCAGGCCCGCCATAAGGGGGGGACAGGGGGGACAAATGTCCCGGGGCTGAAGGGGGGCTCGGCAGCGCTGCAATTTTCAAAGAGTCCCTTACGAGCGCAGCATCGAGCGCTCGCCTCGCTGAAGTCCTGCACAGTCCTTAAGAGGCGGAAAGACCCGAAGTCACGAAAGGAGCCGACACTGAAGTCCTGAAGGGGCGAAAATACCCAAAGTCACTAAAACATCTACAATTGAAGTCCTGAAGCCACGAGTTCAATTCTACTGACACCAATGTGGGTTTTTTTTGTTTTTTTTTTTAATCCTCTGGCCACCAATGTTTTATTTTAATACTCTATAGGCCCCTGCACCAATTTAAAAAAAAAAAAAAAAAAAAAAAATTTTGGGGGGAGCCAATTTTTTTTTTAACTTGTCGGGGGGCCTGACCACCGATTTTTAAAAAAAATATTTTATGGGGCCCCAAAATTTTGTTGTGCGGGGCCCCGTGATTTCTAATGGCGGCCCTGGGGCTGTTACACACAGCCGAGCGCAGGTTGGGATGCAGCATGTTACGTCTCAACCTGTGTTCGGGGCTATATGTCGGTGTGAGTACAGCCTCCTTCAAAATAATTGACTGTGTCTACTCCTGGACTCCCCTGCGGCTGAATGGAAGAAAGCACAACGCAGGGGAGTGCAAGTAAATACGCCCATGTGTAAGAGTCCTTAGGAGTGTAGAACAGCATATATAGCGCTACGCAACAAGTTGGTGCTATAGAAATACATGTTAATAATAAACGCAATTGTGTACCTGAGGTTCATTTTCTGCATTTTTCAGTGCTGCCCCCAAGCCGAGCGACATGTAGCAGCATTTTCCCCAGGAAGTTTGGGCTTTTCCTCACTCAAAGTGTTTACATATTTAATGGCTTATGATAACCAAGTTATAATGTGATTAGTGGCTTAGGATGGAATTCCCTGGTGATGTATCCCATCTGGAACCAATTGTAACATTCAGTTTGGTCTGAAACGATCTATATTTTGGATAAGGGGGTTGCTGGTATACATCGGCTTTCTAGGCTTTTTATGAAAGCACACTGAGGCGGAAGTTCATACACCAGGGGTGTCCAAAAGGTAGATCGGGATCCACCAGTAGACCTTTTGCTGGTGATCAGTAGATCTCAAGACAGAGTCAACAAACAGCTTGTATAAATAGCCCTCCTGTTTCATGCTTTTCATTCAGATATTTATTCTGTTAAGGTTACGTAAGGAATAGTTGTTTGTTAAATATAGCAATATAAATGATCTCATGAATCAATATAATATAATATTATGTTCCATGGAACAGAATTTATGTATGTTCCATGGAACAGAATGCTAAAAATGCTTTTATGGATGTATCCAAAATATTGTCATCTCTACTGCATACATACACAGCAAAACATAGTTACAAATATACATTAGTGATGGGTGAATCTATCCCGTTTCACTTCACCCAAAAATTCACAAATTTCCTGGCAGAAAAATTCGTGAAACGAGTCGCGGCACGTTTTTGACGCGCGTCATTTGCAACACGCCGTTTTAGGCACGCAAATCTTTGGCAGGCGAATTTTTGCTGGCGTTTCGCAAATTTATTCGCCAGCTGCTAATCGCGGGAATTCGCCACAAATGAATTCGCCCATCACTAATATAGATCATAAAGGGACAACATCAGGAAAAGTAGACCTTGTATTATTAAAGTATGGGCACTTTTGCCATACATGGAGGTGGGAGAGTGAACCATAAGCCAATTTGTATGAGTCGGCTTTGACTTACTGGAGCAGAACTTTCTGAGGGGTTATTTAATTACCCATAGATTGTAAGCTCTTTCTGTATAGGGCCTTCCTCACCTTTTTTATCGGCATTAATTGTGATTGTATGTAACTCCATATGTATGTAATTGATGTGATTTAGTTGTATAAACACATTTACTTTAAAGCGCTACGCAATATGTTGGCGCTATAGAAATACATGTTGATAATAAATAAATAATAATTACTGCTCCTACTGCAAGTGTAGAAGCATTAGGACCCTTACACACGGGCGTTTTTGGCTGCGTTCCCCTGTGTTGCGCTTTCTACCGTTTAGCTGCAGGGGTTGACGCACACAATTATTGTGAAGGGGGCTGTACTCACACGAATTTAAGATACAAACGCAGGTGGGACACTGCATGTTGTATTTCTACCTGCGTTTGGTGCATAAATGCTTCTGTGTGAATCCCAGTTTATCTGTTTAAATCTGGCTCCATGAGCTTTGTCCCTGCAGCTGGAGTTGGAAACATTAAAGGGGATGTAAAGGCAAAAATAAAATCCAATACAAATCTCTACAAAGTCTCCGACTGCTCTACAGGGAAACAAAGCTGCTGGAGTTCTGAAAGGCTGGGAATGAGAAGTAAGGCAGGGGCTCCCCCTGCTGTTCATAAGTATGATTGTTTCCCTGCCCAGCAGTTAGGGGACCGTCTGAAAATTCCTATAAAAAGCAGTAAATGAAGGGAGAGTTTCACTTCACACAGTCAGGTTTCTTATAAAAACGGTAGACATTTTTTAATCAAAGTATATTGGAGATAGGTTTCTTTTTCATTAAAGAAAGTAAGAATGGGGTTTTATTTTTTGTCTTTCCTTGTCCTTTAAGGTGTGCAAATTAGTGCTTATTCATTTCCGACTTGTACATTAAATTAGATTACATGGATTACCCTTGATTACAATGACAAGTTATCCTTTGACTTTTAGTTTGATGAGTAAAATGGTATTGCTATCATTAGTCAGTGGTCAGTTTGTCTCCTGTCTGCAAACAGACAACATGCAAGCTTCTCCCCCTTTCTTGGATGTTGTACCATTCCCCACTGCCCAATCCTCATTTCACCTACATCATGGGCCAATATATTTTGGCCACAATGGGTGCAACTTTGAGTGGATGAAAAGCAGGTAAACGGGATGAGTGGCAGTTTAAGACAAAACTGTTTTTCAGATAATTTAGTCCCAATGAGATAAACATATGTATCTATATCAGTGTAATTCTTTTTTTCTCTTCCAGCATTGGGATGTCTTCAAAACGATCACTGAGGTCTTCATTCTGGTCCCGGCTTTGGTGGGTCTTAAAGGCAACTTGGAAATGACCCTGGCATCCCGGCTGTCCACTGCGGTAATGTTCTTAATCTGTAATCTCTAACAATCATCAATTGTAGGAATTTTATTGTATACAAAGTCCTTGTATTACCATCTCTGGCTGCCAATAGGTGAGACGGCTTTTATCTATTAGACAATAAATCCATATGTATGTTGTGCAGTTACTGAACCCCTGGTCATCAATAATTTTTCACAATATTCTATGGGCCCCTGACCACCAATTTTTTTGTAAAAACTTTTATGGGGGGCCCTGGCGCAATTATTTTCTTATTTATAGGGGGGCCTGGCCACCAATTTTTTTTTTTAACTTGTAGGGGTCCTTGACCACCAATGTTTTGTAAATACTTTTATGGGGGGCCCTGGCACAATTTATATATCATATATAATGAATTTTTTAACTTGTAGGGGGGCCCTGACCACCAATGTTTTTTTTAAAGGGCAAGGAAAGGCAAATAAATAAAATCCCATTTTTACTTTCTTTAATGAAAAAGAAATCTATCTCCAATATACTTTAATTAAAAAAACGTGTACCATTTTTATAAGAAACCTGACTGTATGCAGTGAAATTCTCCCTTCATTTACTGCTGAGGTTAGGAATTGTTCATACTTATGAACAGCATGGGGAGCCCCTGCCTTACTTACAGCCATGCAGAACTCAAACAGCTTTGTTTTTTGATCATTTATGACGATCCCTAAGCAGCACAGACCACACTGAGCATGTGCAGTGCCAGTGTCAGACAAAGATGTATAACAAAGTTACAAGATGGCAGCCCCCTGTGGCCAACTTTGAAAGCATAAATCATTTGTTTGATTAGGCTTGTGGTGCAGTAAGTTCATGTTTATGTTTAGTATACAAAATACACCATTTCTAGCCCTATTCTATTTTATACTTTCCTTGTCCTTTAAAACTTTTATGTGGGACCCTGGCTGTTGATTTTTTTTTAATTATAAGGTGCTGTATGAGCATATCTCCTAACTGTTTTAGAGGGACTGTGCCTCTTTTGATAGCTCAACCCACAATCCCTCAATTGTACTAGAATGTCCAGTTTTTCTCTGCACTGAACAGCCATAAATAGAAACAAAGTTTCTAACTTGTTTGGCTTTTTCTGATGGCGGCCCTGTTGAGAAACATCCCACAGAACCCAGGGACCCCTCTTCTGCAGACCTACCTTTGTTCTGGTAAAGGCAAACATCTCTTGAATATATAGTGAAATAGGAGAAATCATATTTGCAGAGTTTGTGTGTGGCCTTTTGACCATATTCCAGCGGCAGCCATTTACACCACACCAGAATGCATGTAAAGTCACTGTTGGAAATGCTAGCTATTCTGCTCTGTTGTGGGGATTATGGGATTTGTAGTTTGGAACAACCTGGCTTGGTTTTTCTTTTTTGCTTACTAAAACAGTTCCTAGCTGTTCAGTTATACAAATCCATTTGGAAAATGATAAATGTATAGTGGTCCTTTAAGGACAGGCAGCTGTTGCTGAACTACGGCTCCCAGACATTCAGGGCTGGAAACTGTACCACAGCAACAGATGGAGATGTCCTGGTTTGCTGGCCCTGCCATACATTCCCTCACAAGCTTTGCTTTAGGGGCACCTGTTTGTTTCAACAGTGAAATGTCATGCTGCTAAAAATAAAAATGGAGGAAGCACACACATGCCACCATATATCATGGGGAAGCATCCATGGCAAACAGATGTTTGTTAACCCTTTTCCTGCCATTAACATCAAATCTGCCATTTGGGGTTTATGTTTAAGCTGTAGGAAAAGCTCATTGCTAGAGACACACGGTCATATTCGGGGAGATCAATCGCCTGGTGACAAATCTCCACTTCTTCGGGGCGGCTAATCTCCCGAACTGCCTTCCCCTGCCTTCCTGGTTGCTAGAATGCAAATCGCTGGCAGAATGGCACTTCATTTTCCAAAGTCACCCAAAATTTCCAATTTTGGGCGACTTCAGAAAAAACGACGTGCTCCGAGTGCCTTCCCGCCAACTATTTACGTTCTAGCTGGTGGGAAGGCAGTTGTGGGAGATTAGTCGCTCCTGAATCTGACTGTGTGTCTCTGCCCTAATGTGAGTCAGGAAAGCCCTTATTCTGGCCCTGAGAACATGTACTTAAAGGAACAGTAACATCAAAAGAATTAAAGTGTTTTAAAGTAATACATATATAATGCAGTGTTGTCCTTCACTGGTAAAACTGCTGTATTTGCTTCAGAAACACTACTATAGCCATGCATGGAGAAAAGGCTCAGGTTTTACAACAGTTAGCAGATATGCTCTGTAGAACATAATGGTGTTATCTGTTATCCACTATTTAACCTGTGCCATATAGCCTTCTTTTCAATTGCCACCACTGCTACCTACACAGAAGCTTGTTTATATAAACTATGGTAACACAGTAAGTTATGTTGAAAAAAGACACACGTCCATCAAGTTCAACCTTTTCACTTTTTTTTTACCTGCCTAACTGCTAGTTGATCTAAACCTTTGTAAAAACGCTGGTAAAATAGATCTGTTTGCTTCAGTAGTGTTTCTGAAGCAAACAGATCAGTTCTATCAGTGCAGGGCAACAGTACATGCTATTTTCATTATTTTAAAACAATTTCATTGTTTTTGGTGTTACTGTTCCTTTAATTATGTATCCTCTCTGCTTTGTTCCAGGCAAACACAGGACAAATGGATGACCCCAAAGAAAGATGGACAATGGCAGTCAGCAACCTGGCTTTAATACAGGTGAGTGCTGCAAGCAAGTGTGTTATTTATGGGGCTGATCACACTAAAATAAACTTTCAGTACAGTGGGATAGTATAGTTTAGTACAGACAGCGGTATGCAGATAGCTTGCAAACGTCTTTATATTTGCTATTATTCTGGTTGCTAAGTTCGCAGAAAGGGTCTGAACAGAAAGATAAGCCATCGAAAAATAATCCTACCATTGAAGGGATACTGTCATGAGAAAACATGTTTTTTTCAAAACACATCAGTTAATAGTGCTGCTCCAGTAGACTTCTGCACTGAAATCCATTTCTCAAAAGAGCAAACAGATTTTTTTTATATTCAATTTTGAAATCTGAAATTTTGCCAATTTCCCAGCTGCCCCTGGTCATGTGTCTTGTGGCAGCACTTTAGGAGGGAACTGCTTTCTGGCAGACTGTTGGTTTTTCCCTCTCAGTGTAACTGAAGGAGTCACAATTGAACATTGTTTTTTACTATTGAGTGCTGTGATCTACCAGGCAGCTGTTATCTTGTATTAGGGAGCTGCTATCTGGTTACCTTCCCATTGTTTTGTTGTTAGGCTGCTGGGGGGAGGGGTGATATCATTCCAACTTGCAGTACAGCAGCAAAGAGTGACTGAAGTTCATCAGAGCACAAGTCACATGACTTGGGGCAGCTGGGAAACTGACAATATGTCTAGCCCCATGTCAGATTTCAAAATGAAATATAAAAAAATCTGTTTGCTCTTTTGAGAAATGGATTTCAGTGCAGAAGTCTGCTAGAGCAGCAGTATTAACTGATGCAGTTTGAAGGAAAAGGAAAAATTCCAATGACCGTATGTATACCTTTAAGCCTCATGGCTGGTTGCTGTTGTCAGTGACCCTGGAAGCCAGATAGCATTTTGGTTATAATTATATTGTTTATACTGCAAATAATTGACAATATAACATTTAATCCCTGAACCAGCAAGTTGTAATATTGGTGTGTAGGTGCATCTCATTTTCCCTGGCCATGTGATTTCAGAAAGAGCCAGCACTAGGAGGGAACTGCTTTCTGGCAGGCTGTTGTTTTTCCTTCTCAATGTAACTGAATGTGTTGCAGTGGGACCTGGATTTTACTATTGAGTGCTGTTCTTAGATCTACCAGGCAGCTGTTATCTTGTGTTAGGGAGCTGTTATCTGGTTACCTTCCCATTGTTCTGTTGTTAGGGTAAGGCCACACAGGAAGATTTTGGGGAGATTTGTCGCCTGACGACTAATCGCCGCGACTAATCTCCCGGAATGGCTTGCTAGTATTTTGCACTAAAGTCGCCTGCGCCTATTCACAACGCGATTTTCAAAGTAGCTAAAAATTGCCTCACAAGGCAATTCCGAGCGACTTTAAAAAACGTATCGCCGCGTGTGAATAGGTGCCAGCGACATTAGCGATAGCAGGTGCAAGATACGAGCAAGGCATTCAAGGAGATTATTCGCCTCAAAGACGTGGCGTTTTGTCGCCAGGCGACTAATATCCTCGAATCTTCTCGTCTGGACGAGCCCTTAGGCTGCTGGGGGGAAAAGGGAGGGGTGATATCACTCCAATTTACAGTACAGCAGTAAAGAGTGGCTGAAGTTTATCAAAGCACTAGTCACATGACTGTGGACAGCTGGGAAACTGACAACATATCTAGCCCCATGTCAGATTGCAAAATTAAATTAAAAAAAATTTAATCAAAAAAAAAATCTGTTTGCTCTTTTGAGAAAAGCATTTCAGTGATACCTGATGCATTTTGAAAAAAATTTTTTTCCCCCATGACAGTATCCCTTTAAGTTCCAGGTTGGAAGGAGGGGGGTTTAAACCATCGCCTCTAGGTTTCAGCCAGTAGCCGTGTTGCTAATGTGCAACTTGCAGTGCTTTTCAGCTTGTGTAGCCCTGTGTTCCATCCTTAGGCTGTTTTGTACAGTTATTCAGTACAGACCCTATAACCCAGTTGTTGTATTCATTGCAGGTTCAGGCTACAGTAGTTGGGCTCCTGGCTGCCATTGCTGCAATTATCCTGGGTTCCTTGTCTAAAGGTTATGTGGAACTGGACCAAGCTGCCGTCCTCTGCGCCAGCAGTGTTACCACAGCATTCATTGCCGCTCTGTCCTTGGGTAAGTTCCATGGCCACGTTCCTTCCCTGGGAAGCAGGTTTGATTATTATCTGGGCCAGAATGTCATTAATCAGTCATCAGAGTCATATAATAGAAAAGCAATGCTAGCGACGATAGGAAGTGACAAACTTGTTTTAAGGTATATGTCTCCAAACCAGAAATCATCTGTACAAGGCCATCCAGCTGCTGTATAACTGCAACTCTCAATGTCTCCCACCAGCTGAATACAGGCCTAGACTGGCAACCTGTGGGTTCTGGCAAATGCCAGAGGGGCTGCAGCTGTAAGATGCCATATAAAGTCACTATTTAGTGGGCAGGTTGAGGGCTGTGCTTGAAATCATACACCAGGTCCTGCCGCACACTTTTGTAAGTTATGCTGTTATGTTGGCTCAAATGAAGTAGACCATAAAGGCAAGGTTAATGAATGGTGAATATTGTAAGGGGAATGGACATACTGAGTGCTGATATTACCTTCAGAGAGACTACTGAGAATATGGAATAGATGTTTCAAGAAAGGTAATACATAAACATCTCAGCTCTTCTATTTCGGATGAATTAATTCATGTTTTAAACATTTTTTAGTTTTTTTTTCTCTCAAAGGGTTCTTTATTTTGATAATTGGTTTTCACTAAATTTTAATTTATGATTATGATTATCACTAATTAAACTTGTTGAAATTTTATTTAAAAAAAAGGGTAAGGTCCCTGGAACATAAGAACGATATGGTTAGATATTTAACTTGATAACACATGGATAATTCAGCAGAAAAGTGTAATATCCCTGAACGCAAGAAATATAGACACTATTTCACTAATTATGGACATTTATTGGCAGGGCCTATTTTGACTCCCAGTCCAGACCTGGCTGAATATTAGAGATGCACCAAATCCAGGATTCGGCCTTTTTTAGCAGGATTTGGATTCGGAGGAATCCTTCTGCCCAGCGGAACCGAATCCTAATTTGCATATGCAAATTAGGGGCATGGGGAAATCACATGACTTTTTGTCACAAAACAAGGAAGTAAAAAATGTTTTCCCCTTCCCACCCCTAATTTGCATATGCAAATTCGGATTCAGATTCGGTTCAGTATTAGGCCGAATCTATCGCAAATGATTCAGGGGTTATGCTGAATCCAAAGTAGTGGATTTGGTGCATCCCTGCTGAATATGTTAGTGTGTTATCAGTGACCTGGGGATCTATAGCCATTCCTGAGCCATCAGCCAGAGCCGTATGTATAATTGGGGATTAAAGGGGAATTCAACCCCCCCCCCCCCCCCGGCCTACCTCTCCCCCCGGGTTATTGCCCCTAAGTCGCTACTAAACCCTCTGTCTAGGTCCCCTCCAGTGAAGTTCACGGGGCCATCTTCTCTTGCAACCGGTAATTCCTGGATCTGGCGGCGCATACCAGCGTCCTACTGTGCATGCGCCGCCGACAGAGCCAGATCCAAGAAGAAGCTGTTGCAAGAGAAGATGGCCCAGTAAGAAGCCGTCGCAGCCCTTGCTGGAGGGAACCTACACAGAGGGAGGGGGCCTACGGTGGGGGGAGGGGGTTAGTGCCGGGTGGGGGGGTTGAATTCCCTTTAATGCTTTTGCTTCAAATTCAGGTCTGGAGGATCAAACAGTCAGTATAGGAATGTCTGTATTCTAGCAGAAATGACTGGGTTCAGCCTATCGTCATGATCTGCAACATATGGGCATTACCTCATGTCCTGCAGTTATATGGGCATTCCCTCATGTCCTTCAGTGGGAATGACTGGAAAATGAGAAATGCTGCATTCTCTACCGCTGATGTCTTTTGTTTTAGCCGTGGGCAACTGAGCTCTGATTACTTGGAAATAACTGCATGAGGGAATGCCCATATGTTACAGATCATGACGATAGGCTGAACCCTATGCCTGTGTATATACAGCTTTAGCTCTGTGCTTTACAAAAGCGCTACCTCTGGCTTGGCCTCGCTGCTGGGACTTTTATGTACTTGAAAGGAATGCATCATGCAGGCAAGGGTTAATAAGATACACACCTTGTAAACCAGCCAGAAGCCAGGGATATTGTGACCTAAATGGGTTCTGTCTTGATTTTATACTGTTTACACTGCAAATCATTCACCATTCACACTGCAAGTCATTCACCATATAAAATATCATGCTGAACCAGCAAGTGTATTTTTCTAAGTTGTAATATTGGTGTGTAGGTGCATCTCAGGTAATTTTGCCTGGTCATGTGATTTCAGCCAGCACTTTAGGATGGAACTGCTTTCTGGCAGGCTGTTGTTTCTCCTGCTCAGTGTAACTGAATGTGTCTCAGTGGGACCTGGATTTTACTTTTAAGTGCTATAGTTAGATCTACCAGGCAGCTGTTATCTTGTGTTAGGGAGCTGTTATCTAGTTACCTTCCTATTGTTCTGTTGTTAGGCAACTGAGGGGGGTGGTGTCATTGGGAATGGAGGGGTGTGATATCACTCCTACTTGCAGTACAATAAAAGTTATAGATACAGTGTAAATGTGCACACTCAAAAAAACTTTTCAAGAAAGCAAGGGGTAAATGCAAAAAAATGTTTTACTTAATCCATTTCACAATCATAAGTACATCACGAATTAGACAATTTGGAATAATTCACAATATAGAAAATTGACAGCATGAAAACTTGCTTAAATACATACCCCTTTGGGACATTTAAGGCAAAATAGATCAACTCACAAGCAGCGGATACACAAGCCCAAATGAGAATACCCCAACGTTTCGGCACACAAGCCTTTGTCAAGGGGATTCATCTTGACAAAGGCTTGTGTGCCGAAACGTTGGGGTATTCTCATTTGGGCTTGTGTATCCGCTGCTTGTGAGTTGATCTATTTTGCCTTAAATGTCCCAAAGGGGTATGTATTTAAGCAAGTTTTCATGCTGTCAATTTTCTATATTGTGAATTATTCCAAATTGTCTAATTCGTGATGTACTTATGATTGTGAAATGGATTAAGTAAAAAATTTTTTTGCATTTACCCCTTGCTTTCTTGAAAAGTTTTTTTGAGTGTGCACATTTACACTGTATCTATGATTTAGTGGGGTACCATTGTAGGTATACCCCCGATTTGTGGCACCTCAATATATGCCATACAGCTGCTATTTGGGACTATAGTGATACATTTTTGAAGTGTGTGGAGTGCCCTTCATTAATATATATTGTAGTACAATAAAAGTACAAGTACAAGACACATGACTGGAGGCAGCTAGGAAACTGACGATATGTCTAGCCCAATGTCAGATTTCAAAATGTAATTCTTAAAAAAAATCTGTTGAGAAATGGATTTCAGTGCAGAATTCTTCTGGAGCAGCACTATTAACTGCTGCATTTTGGGGGAAAAAATTTTCCCGTGACAGTATTCCTTTTTGTTGCTTTTTTGGCGGGTTGACCTTCATACCTTCGTCATTTTCTTTGGAATTCTTTCACAAACCAATTCGCCTTGGGACACCTGACTACATGGTTATGGAGATCTGTTGGACAGTATTTCTCACTGGGATAGACAACTACCTTGTACTGACATCTATGCTACAATGCATGCGTCTAGGAAAGGTGTATTTTCCCTGCTAGACACATGGTGGCAGTGTGGTTCAGCTGAATATACTGACATCAGTTCAGTTCTTTTTCCTGTTTACTTTTTAATATTTAAATACTGAATATGGTCAAGCTCATCCAGCATTAAACGTGTTCTAATTTCCTCTCAGTGAAGGGAGCAGAATTTAATAAAAAAGAGTTTCAAGCTGGAACTTGTAGCGTATTAGTTAGTAACCCAGAAACCATGATTTGAAGGGACTTAACCATTCAAAAAATATTATTTAATATTTGGCTAATTATATTAGTGTTCAAAATGATTTATATTTGTGTATATCCCAAAACAATATTAATGCAAGTTTGTGAAATTCTGTTTTTTTTTAGGTCTGGTGATGATTGGAGTCATTATCGTTTCCAGGAAAGTTGGAATTAATCCTGACAATGTTGCGACCCCTATCGCTGCCAGCCTTGGAGATCTGATCACACTGTCTTTGCTGGCGGGCATTAGCAGCACACTATTCCGATATATAGGTATGAGAAATCTGTAGAGATGCCTTTGGAAAGTGACACCCTCATTTAGGGGTGTTACTGCTAGAGTGGGAGGACTGGGAACATGTGACTAAGCATGTGATCTATGACATTTTGCACCTTCACAGAGAGTCTCTGTGAACAGTGTCAGACTGGGGGGCCCAGGGCCCAACGGGGCTAGTGTCCAGGGCCCCCCTAACCCCCTACTGTGATGTGCACGCTCGCTAATGGAGCCATGCACATGCGCAAGCTGCCCTGCACCTCAACGGAAATTTTTTATTCAGTAGAGGGGGTCTGGCCCAGTGGGGACCCATGAGGTGGGTCGTGCCCACCAGGCTTTTTCCCGGTGTCCCGCCGGGCCAGTCTGACCCTGTCTGTGAACTTCTACTATGTGAAAGGGATTTTGGTGGAAAGCTCATAAAATTTTAGGGCTTGTTTACATTACAGAAATTGGCCCAATTCCAGTCAGACCAAAGGCCGATTATGTAATTTTTATAGAAAAAAGAGCCGTAAGAAAATGGGAAATTATTAGGGAAGGGGTCTCACTCCTGGGAATGAGGTTTTTTAAAACACACTTTATTTATTAAAACGATAAAGCCACACACACATTTAAAATGTTAACATAGCAGCTGTGAATTAGGTGAGAAATTGCTGCATTAGTTTCCCGGGGAGATCAGTCGCCCCAGCGACAAATCTCCTCTTCTTCGGGGCGACAATCTCCACGAACTGCCTTACCGCCAGCTTGAATGTAAAATCGCTATTGGTATGGCACGTGAGGAAACTTTGGGGCAAATTCAGAAAACGAAGCGCAGCGAGTGCCATCCCGCTGGCAACTTTTCATTCAAGCCGGCGGGAATGTATGGGGAGGAAGTTTGGAGGGATTGTTGCCCCAAAGAAGAGCCGATTAGTCGACGGGTGACTAAATCTCCCAGAATCTGTCGGTGTGCCCCCCCCCCTAAATCCATGTCCCATCTATTGAAATATCCGGATATTGGAATGGGAGTCAAAGTGATTTCCATATAGAAGGTGCAAATAAACAGTAGGAAGTTGCCATACAGCCTAATTAAATTGATCTAATAAACCTAATTAAATACTAAGCTGCCTGCTGAAATAACCACTTGGCACAACACAATCACTGGGTCCTTATCACTGCTTCTTTAAAGGATCCACTTTGAACAAGCTTTGGGCAAAATGCACATTGGGGCAAATTTGTACAGCAGTGAGGAACCAGTGTTTTTTTATGGTTTGAATAAAGTATGTTTTAAAAAACCTCAACTATAGCCTGATTGCACGTGCCAGATCACATACTCAGGACTCACCTCTGACTCAACTACAAGTCAAACTATGCAAGACCCATAGTTACATCTGATATAAACTAGACATTTCTTTCACCTTGAGCCAAAGCCTAGTGCCCAATCCAATTCCTTCACAAAGTGCAATATTACTGTTTAGTTACATCTGTCAAAGCACATTCATATTTGATATTGATTTTTATTTCTATCCCTTTCCAGATATTCTGTATCTTTCGCCTCTTATCTGTGTCGTCTTCCTCATCCTCATCCCTCTGTGGGTGGCTGTGGCTAAACAAAGTCCATCCATTGCCGAGGTACTAAAATCTGGCTGGCAGCCGGTAATTGTGGCCATGTCTATCAGCAGGTAATGCCCCTGACTTTCTAACTTGCTGCAATTCCTTTAAGCTATGAGTTGATTCCACACACTCATTCTCCTTTCACTGACTATAAATTTAAGAGTTTGTATGTTCTCTTGTTCTTTCCTTTTCTAGCATTGGTGGCCTAATTCTGGACAAGACAGTCACTGACCCAAAATTTGAAGGAATGGCTGTGTTCACCCCTGTAATTAATGGTGCGTCCTCTTTTTATCCCTCTACTCTATTTATATGCATAGATATTAAGGCATGTTATTTTCAAACTATGGTTCTATCTAACTGGCAATTACATGTGTGAGTCAGATAAGTTCTTATTAAATCGTTATACTGTATCTGCATAAGTCATGTATAATTTTATGTGAAGATGCACCCAGTAGGGCAAAGCAGAACAAATTACAAGTGAAAAAAAAACCCCACAAAGAAGACCTTTGGCATCTCTCTGCTGTTAGTGTCTCGGTTTATTGCCGAGGTTTATATATATTTATATTGGATGAATATACTTATAGAATGTGCTGAAAGTAGACACACAGCACAAACTGTTATAAGAATTCTAACCTCTAGGGAGGGAACTAGCTTTGATACAGCAGGTACAGGTGCAATAGGGCTCAGGCAGATATTTTATAAATCTGAGATGGGGCTATTGTCTGTTTCTCAGTTGCCCCCAGTCATGTGACTTGTTCTCTGATAAACTTCAATAACTCTTTAGGGCAGGGGCACACGGGCAGATTTAGTCGCCCGGCAACTAATCAACAATCTCCTCGAACTGCCTTCCCCCTGCTATAATGAAAAATCACCTGTGGCAATGCACTCGCGGCACTTCGATTTCTGTAGTGCGCCAAAGTTGCCTCATGAGGAAATTTCAGAAATTGAAGTGCTGCAAGTGTTATTGCGCTGGCGTTTTCTCATTATAGCAGGTGGAAGGCAGATTAGGGAGATTGTTGCCCAGAAGAAGAGGCGATTAGTCGCCAGGCCCCGAATCTGCCCATGTGACCTTACCTTTACGGCAAGTTGGAGTGATATCACCCCTCCCCCCCTGCAGCCTGAACAATGGGAAGGTAACCAGATAGCAGCTCCCTAACACAAGATAACAGCTCCCTGGTAGATCTAAGGACAGTACTCAATAGTAAAATCCAGGTCCTACTGCAATACATTCAGTTACATTGAGTAGGAGAAACAACAGCCTGCCAGAAAGCAGTTCCATACTAAAGTGCTTTCTCCTTCTGAAATTACATGACCAGGCAAAATGACCTGAGATGCACCTACACACCAATATTACAACTATAAAAAAAATACATTTGCTGATTCAGGAATTTGATTTTATATTGTAGAGTTAATTATTTGCAGTGTAAACAGTGTCATTTAGAAATAAAAAGTACATCATAAAAATCATGACAAAATCCCTTTCATTGGTAAGAAAAGATAAAAAAGCTAGCATAAGATGTTCAACAACAACAAAAGAAGGGAGGGAAGTAACTCTAACAACTTACAGTACAACAAAAGTATACTTCAAGTGCTTTCTCAGAACTGCACAGTGCTTATTTATGAGTGCAAAGTGCAATGCTACTATACATACTACTAGTACATACTACTAGCAACCCAGCAAGCACCAATGCACCCCTTTCTCCTGCATGGAAACCAAGGAATGAGTGTTAGCCTGTAAATAAGTCCTCCATCTTAAAGGAACAGCAACCTCAAACATTTTTACAAAAAAATTTGTTAGACTAGAAGGAAAAAAAAACACCAACACAAATTAAAATTTAAAATAGCAAAGCCTTTATTAAGAATTAACTTACAGAAACTCCACTTCCTGTCCTCTACAGAAAAGGCGACTATCCATGCTGCGGTGCTTGATTTCTTCTCCCTGGCTATTCACGGACAGTGTGTCCTCTCTCTGCCTCTGACATGCTGTTAACGTTTGCATACACATTCTCCAATATAGCCTCGCCAACAGCCCTTTTCTGTATGTGCCAGTTTCCCAGTGTGTAGAGAGGCAACACTTTCAATGGAAAATAAACTAAGGGGTGTAAACCAAGGTCACGGTTACGGGTTTGGCACAAATTGTCTGTTGCTATTAGGGTTGCCACCTTTTCTAGAAAAAAATACCGGCCTTCCTATATATTTAAGTTTTTTCCCAATTAATAACATTGGGATCAACCATCAAAAATACCGGCCAGGCCGGTAAAATACCGGCCAGGTGGCAACCCTAGCTTGCTATCCATCCGCTGCAACTTGCACCAAAATGCCAGCAATCTATTTGTTCCGTGTTCTGAAAGCAGGCCATTTTGGCTATTTTGGCTGCAGGCTGACACAGGTACAGATTGGGAGCAATATTTTGGGTGCTACTGGCTGGCACAGATACAGATTGGGAGCAATATTTTGGGTGCTGCTGACACAGGTACAGATTAGGGCAATTTTTTGGGTGCTGCTGGCTGGCACAAGTACAGGTTGATTCATTAATGTGTTATAAGGTTTCTTTATTTAAGAAAAAGTGAATAGGTGGGAAATGGTCATACAGAACGGGGGCGTGGGGGGCACTGATTGAACCCCTTGCCTAGGGTGCCAAACTACCTTGGCCCGGCCCTGGTAGACTGGAAGCGCCTCCCATAATTCCTAGCTGCAGGATACATACCTTATGTGTAAATGCTGTATTATAACTGGAGGTGCAAATCCTTCCTTGATTTAAAGGTGTCTCTCTGTATATTCATATAATTGTGCACAGAGCTCAGAGTGCATGCTTTCCACATGATTTGTTCTTAGGATTAGTAAAGGCATCTAGAGTTCAGATTTTGGATGATCACCCTTTGGGGCAGATTTACTATTGGTTGAATTTACCCTCAAATTCGACCAATCAAATTGTGGTTGAATTTTAAGGTTTCTTCCGCAATTCGAACGATCGAATAAAATAAAATCCAATCAAACAAAAAAAAAGCAAAAAAAAATCCTATGGGAGCTGAGCTTCCAATAGGGTTTAATAGCAATTTGGTAGGTTTAATCTGGCAAACTAGGCAGTCGAATAAAAATTGTATGACTTTAGTCCTATTTTTGCATATTCAAATTTGATTCAGGGATTCGTCCGAATTCCAAATAGTGGATTCGGTGCATCCCTAGTTTTTATATGGTCATGAAACTCCTTGGTAACTTATAATAACCTTATAATTTACAAAAGGGGGTACTTTGTTCACTATATATATATATATATATATATATATATATATATATACAAATAAAACTAATATATATGTTTTAAAACAGACATTATCAGCTGTTTAGAAACCTATTCCCACATAGGGTGAGTAGCATTAGCCTGATATTATAAGAGACGGCTGGGCTATTGGTGCTCCCTCATGATACAATATTGGCTTAGTGTCTGGGAAGAGAGAATCATTTCCCCAGGTGTATTTGTTTTGTCAAGCCTTCTAATTATGTCTGTACATGTGTGACTTGGATGGCAGATGCGGACATTTAAATGGAAAAACAAAGTATAAATGGGAATTAGCTCATTGCTGTATAAGCAAATTGCTCCCACTGAATCTCCCTGTATACTGAAATGTGCTTAAAGGAAAAGTAAATGTTTTTCTTTCTGTAAATTTGCTCTAAACAGCCCCCCAGATTAATGTACCTTAGTCCCTGCTGCAAGTCTGCTCTGGTTTCTGTGTTATCAGCAGCTTGTTTCCCCTTCTTCCTGGTGCAGAGTGAAGCCCCGCCCCATAGTTTACTGAGCAGTCCATTTGCTGCTGTTAGCAATAGAGAGGAAGAGGGGAGCCAGTGTGTGCATTAGTAAGCTAGTTTCCCCAAGCAAAAGGTGCTGCACACACTGGTCTCTGCTATGTCATAGTATGCAAATGATCTCCAAGACTAGTCTGAGAGATAAAAGGGCCAGGATGTGGCTCGAAACGTTACTGTGTTACTGGTCTTAGCCATGCTACAATAAAGGCTTTTTTACTGAAAAAAGTTGGTGCTGTCCGTCGTTGAAATTGCTGTATCTGGTGGATTGTGGCCTCCATTGGAATTTGCACCAAGAAAACCTCGAGGAGTGTGTGCTGACTCTAATCTGATTCTAGTCTGAGAGATAAGGTCAGCTCAGTAAGCTAAGGGGCTGGGCTTCACTCTGCACCAGGAAGAAGAAGAAACAAGCTGCTGATAACACAGAAACCAGAGCAGACTTGCAGCAGGGACTAAGGTACATTAATCTGGGGAGCTGTTTAGAGCAAATTTACAGATAGAAAAAAAAAAGTTTACTTGTTCTTTAATGCTAAAGATCATAGACCCAAAAAAGAAACACAAACATACCAACATGGACAACTTTTTTATACTACATACTTATTATTTCAAATGCATTTTAACCCTGGTCTTGGCACCCACAGGTGTGGCTGGAAACCTGGTAGCCATACAGGCAAGCAGGATCTCCACCTTTCTGCATTTCTGGAGTATGCCAGGCGTTCTGCCCTACAAAATGAGGCAGAACTGGCCCAACCCATGCACCACCTTCTTCTCTTCAGGTAAGATTTATAATGATCCAGAACCATTGGTTCCATAGACAGACAATAGGCATATTACCGTATCCCCTGATATATTGGAAGTAAGTCAAAATGTCAATTTGATGCTTTAGATTGGGTCTTGTGTGTGTGACCCTCAATTCATTGTCCAACATGCTCCAAGCAAGCGTCTTACTACAGAATATGAGCTGATACTTGCTGTTATGGTTGCACCACAAGGGACCACTATAAACACTGGCATGTGCCCTAAATATGTATTTTTAGCTGTCTCTCTGACCTTGAGCAGTAACCTGGGAGGAAACTGCTTATAGTATGGCATTAGTAATACGGAGCTCGTCTTGTAAATAAAGTTTCACTATTAGTAAGCCTCTGTTGTCCAAGGGCAGCTTATTTAACTGTCATGTTGTAACTGTCATGTAGGAAGTGTAATCTGCATCAATCGAACTGAACCCACTCAGTTCATTTTTTTTTGAGAGGGGATGTATTACAGCTAGGGAGGTCAGTAATGCACGGTCAGACATGGGGACATGGCTTTGCTTCTCAAAAAACCTGACCGAGAAATCACGTGAGCAGGGGGTGTTTCTCAAACCTCGACCTTCTGCTAATAGACTTTGCCAGTACAATAGTGCCTTGTGAGGCGGCTTCAGAAAACAAATCGCTGTGTGTGCTTAGCGCAGGTGACTTTTCATTATATAGGAAGGAAAGACGTGTGAAGGCAGTTCAAGGAGATTGTCGCCCAGAAGAACAGGCGATAAGTCACCAGGCAGAATCTGCCTGTGTGTCACTACCCTTAAACAGCTATCACCTGGCACAGCAACTCTGTATACCTGGTGGCATGCTCTGGGTATATGGATATCTCAGAGCACATCTGGATTCCTTTGGGGTAGGTCCTTTGTAGCACAGCTGCTCTTCATGACTGTAGGACAGAATATTTGAAGGACAACACCTCTGTTTCCCTTTTGTGGTAGTGCATGTCTGGGTAGCTTTGGTTATGCAGGATTGGGCAGACCTCCTCTGGGTCTCTCTAAAAGTGACATTCAGAATTTTGAAAAACCCGTTTTCTGGGGAATTTTGAAAAAACCTTTTGCACTGTGGTCTACTTCATGCATGTAAACTCAAAAAATATCTCTATAATTATGCCACTGATTAAAAAAAAATGGTTTATTATATCATATTAAAATACTGTATAACAATAACCCCACATGTAGCCCAAAGCGTTTCTCACTTACCCTTCACTTAGGGGCATATTTACTAATGGTGGAATATCGAAGTGAAAAAACGTCAAAAATTCGATCATCGAATTTTTTTAAAAGGGCTTTTTCGATCGAAAAATGGACCTATTTCAATCGAATCTGTCCATTTTCGATTGAATAAAAATCGTTCAATCAATCGCATTTAGCGCAAAATCCTTCAAATTCCTAGGAATTCAGGACAGGTTCTAGGAGGTCACACATACTGTAGGCTACAATTTGGCAGCTTTGAGGTGGCTAAAGTGTCAAATTCGAAGGATTTTAAAGGGCCAGTACTTCCAAAATTCGACTTTTCGAATGTTTTCTATGCAAATCGAATTTTGGCCTATTCGATAGTCAAAGTAGCCCAAAATTACTTTGAAATTCGAATTTTTTTATTTGGAATTTTATTTGAATATTCACTTTGTTCACCCATAAATGTAAATTTCACAAATTGTATTAACTATGACCTTCTAAATCAGTGATCCCCAACCAGCAGCTCACGAGCAACATGTTTCTCTCCAACCCCTTGGATGTTGCTCCCAGTGGCCTCAAAGCAGGTGCTTATTTTTGAATTACTGGCTTAGAGGCAAGTTTTGGTTGTATAAAAAACAGATGTCCTGCCAAACATTCTCTCCTGTAGGCTGCCAGTCCATATAGGGGTTACCAAAAAGCCAATCAGAACTCTTATTTGACATCCCCATGGACTTTTTCATGCTTGTGTTGCTCTCCAACTCTTTTTTAAATTTAAATGTGGCTCAGAGCAAAAAACTTTGGGGACCCCTGTTCTAAATTATACAAATGTCGCATCAAATGTAAAAATTATGCCTAATGGTAGCCTCGTCTGTAAGTAAAAAATCCAATATACTTCACGGTTACGTAACATGGTTACAGTGTCTCCTCCTCTTATACCCATTTTAACTTGTTCAATCACTTGTACTGAGAAATATTTAAAGTCCCTATTATTACATTCCATACAACGTCTGACATTGGTTTTATTACAGTATTTGATATTACTAATTTGGTTTATGTGTTCCCTAATCTGTTCTTTTCTATTTTTTGTATGATAAATTCATGCATGTGACCTTCTCAACCCATATGTCTCTTACAGGTGTAAACTCCAAGTCTGCCCGAGTTCTCTTCCTGCTGGTAGTGCCTGGCCACCTGGTTTTCCTCTATGCCATCCACCTCTTACAGGGAGGCCACACTTCCCTCAACGTTCTCTTCATCACCTTTTACTTGACTGCTGCTCTGTTACAGGTAATCATGGCCTCTCTATGAATGGATAATAGCTAAGGGCAGGGGCGTAACTACAGAGGAAGCAGACCCTGCGGCTGCAGGGGGGCCCAGGAGGTATAGGGGGCCCATGAGGCCCTAATTAATGTAGAAGTTAAATAAATATTGGTAAAACAGGTCAACAGCTAGACATTTTGGGGCCCTGAAAAATAATTTGCTGTGGGGCCCATTCATATCTAGTTACTCCATTGGCTAAGGGGTTAATGGGACTAATGCAATAGCCCAAATACATTCCTTACAGTCCTCTATACACGGAGCAATAAAATCTGCCGACAGACAGAGTCAGCAGCTTATTGGCCCGTTTGTAGGGCCCTCCGATGGGCTTCCCCAATCAATATCTGGCCAAAAGTCAGCCAAATGTCGTTTGGGCAGGGTAAAAAATCCCGTCAGATCGTGGCCACATCTGTTCGTTGATGCAGTCCTGCGATCCGCCCGACGGTATTGACTGCATTGTTATCCAATCGTTTTAGTTTCCCATAAGTAGGGACAGCTTTGTACAAAAGTAGAAAGTCTCATGGTTTGCCAGTTCTGCCCTCTGGTGCTGTCCCTGCACTGGGAAGCTGTGTGAATTTCCTTTGCAGACCTGGCTGTCTAATACAATTAAGTAATTGGAGTCTTTACAGAAAATGAAATAATGTTTCTTGGAATTACTGTGCACAAATGCGTTTTAGCCTCACAAACAAATACCAAAGTCTATAGTTACACCCAAACAGCACCCAGCCCTGCTGTCTCCTTTACCCAAGTGTCCATTGCTAGGATATAGAAGCTGGTGCCCATTTCTAATTGGAAAAGAAAGTTAAATTATGCCATTTTAAGGATAATATACACAGACAATATGAAAGGGGTTGTTCACCTTCAAACAACTTGTTGTTTTCAGATAGATCACCAGAAATAAGACTTTTTCCAATTACTTTCTATTTTCTGTGCTTCGCTGTTTTTCTAGTATTGAAACGTAAAGTGTCATTTTTCACCTTCTAAAGCAGCTCAGGGGGGGGGGGGTCGCCGACCCTGTAAACAGTTCTGAATTGATACATTTAATTGATCCATTTTTTATCTTTGTCCCTGCTGGGGCAACAATCTGAAAACAAGTGAACTGAAAAATGTTTTTGGAAGGTGAACGACCCCTTTAAAGGGGAATTCAACCCCCCCAGCGCTAACCCCCTCCCCCCCTGTAGGCCTCCACCCTCGGCCTACCTCTCCCCCCCAGGCTATTGCCCCTAAGTCGCTACTTACCCCTCTGTGTAGGTCCCCTCCAGCGAAGTTCACTGGGGCCATCTTCTATTCCAATGGCTTCTTCCTGGATCCGGCTCCTTCGGCGAGCACCGCCAATCCATGGGGGTTAGCGCCGGGGGGGGTTGAATTCCGCTTAAAGGTACAAGAGATTGCGATGAACCCAGTCTAGTTCCCCTCGTGCTGTCAAACACAATTACCAGTTCTTATGATAGAGGTTTGTAAGGGAAATCGCTGGGATAAATCAATCAATCAGGAATGGCAATAAAAGAGAATATTATTCCAAGCATAGGATCGCCTCTTCATCTGGGCGACAATCTCCCCAAACTGCCTTCCCCCTGCTAAAATGAAAAATCGCCTCCGGCAATGCACTTGCAGCGCTTCAATTTCTGAAGTCGCCCGAAGTTACCTCACGAGGAAACCTCAGGCGACTTCGGAAATCGTAGCGATTAGAGTGCCATTGCGCTGGTGTTTTCTAATTATAGCAGGGGGAAGGCAGTTCGGGGAGATTGTCTCCAAGAAGTCGCCAGGCGACTAAATCTTCCCTTGTGACCTTAACCTAAACAAGAAAATGAGTGATTATATCCCCTGCATTTATCAGCCTTTTCTCTAGGGGTGCCCACCAATACAAGGGCTGCTGCTGTAATTGACAGGTTTCTTTTCCTAGATGTGGGCAGAGAAATTCACAGCAATGGCACCTCAGGTCAAATATGGCTTTAAAGGTTTGTGTGCGTATCTGGAGTTATCTGGATATCTGACATAACAGAACAAAACACTACTGCCTGCTTTTCAGCTCTCTAACGCTTGAGTAAAGGCCCCCATACACGGGCCAATAAAAGACCGACAACAGACCGAGTCAGCACCTTATTGGCCCGTGTGTGGGGCCATCCGACGGGCTTCCCCGATTGATATCTGGCTGAAAGTCGATCAAGCAGGTGACCGTTTGTTTCGGATTCATTATGATCCGATCGTTGGGCCCTAGGTCGGATCAGCCTGATATCGCCCACTTCAGTGTGGGCATATCAGGGAGAGATCTGCTCATTCAGCGACATCACAAACGAGTGGATCTCTGTGTCTATGGCCACCTTTAGTCAGCGACTTTAAGGGGGCCACATGGGACATAAATGATCAGCGAGTTTGCAATTGATGCTCGGCTTTCAGCTCAGATTCAAAAGCAACAGTTACGCTCCCCATAGATGCAACAATTCTTCTTTGGTGGAAGACCGATTTCAGTGCAGTCTGGTTAGTGGGATTGGAATGATCGTACGATTTTTCGTCCGCCATCTGTCAGACAATTGATCGGGCAGGTTAAAAAAAATTTAGGCCAAGCAGGCAGCGATCCTTCAGTTTTGCTGGCAATATCGCCTGAAATGGTCTTTTTAGTTGATGGGCAATTCGTACGATCGTTTCAAGATAATAGTGGTCTTACGATGATGATCGGATCTTTTAAAAATCTTTACGTCTATGGCCAGCTTTATGACCCATGTGCCCCCCCCTCAAGTCACTGATTGGTTACTGCCAGGTAACCAATCAGTGGAAACCAAGAGAGCTGAAAAGCAGGAAGTAGTGTTCTGGCTATTATGATAGACATCCAGTCACTCCAGCCTTTATACATTACATTTTTGGCTAACTAACTATATTAGAAACATTTTTTATTTTGCACAGCCTGTCTATTTACCCAGTTTTTATTTTTTATACTGAACAATTCCTTTAAAGGAGAACTAAACCCCCAGTTAAGTCCCCACTGCCCCGCTCCGTTGGTCCCCCCTCCCTGCCTCCCCACTGCACAGTCTTTCCCCTGAATTCTTTTCCCTCTAGAAATAGCGACCTCAAATGCAGAGTGATCGCAGTGGCGCCATCTTCTGATCTTCAGTAATCTCTGTGAATGAAGTGGGGTTTTAGCGCATGCCCAGTTGTACCAATTTTCCATTTTTTGACAACTGCACATGCACCGAGAAAGACTGAAATTGCCAAAGTGGAGCCCGTGAGCTTCCGCTGCTCTCACTCTGCATTTGCTGACGCTATTTCTAGAGGGAAAATAATTCAGGGGTACGACTGTACAGGGGGGGGCAGGGAGGAGGCCAATGGAGGGGGGCGGTGGGGACTTAACATGACTGGGGGTTTAGTTCTCCTTTAATCTGAAGCAAATGCACCTGCCTCTATGAACTGAGATTAAGGGAAGAAACTCATGAAAACTTGGGAGAACATACACTGATAGCCAGACCTTAGTGCTACCCCTTTGCCGCCCATAAATAAGCATGGCACTGCCCGTTGCTGGATCCTACCACTAACTCCCCCCTCCTGTTGCAGGTGTGTATCCTGTTGTACATTGCAGATCTCATTGTGCGCTTCATGTGGAGAAGAGGTCTCGACCCTGACAATTTCTCCATCCCCTACCTCACCGCTCTCGGGGACCTGCTGGGGACCGGCTTCCTGGCGCTATGTTTCCGGATGGTCTGGCTCCTGACCAGCACAGAGAGTGAACTCGGAAACTGAAGGACAGTCGAAAGTTGGGCAGAACCGTATCAGCACTTTGATCCATGAGTTTTAACTGTATAGTCCCAGCTTGTTCTATGAGCTGCACTCTATCAGCCAGGACGGATACTTTTTACTTATACTAATATTTATCAGTATCAACCAAGTCTCAGCGAACAGGGAAACCGCACTGGATTTATGATGAAAAGATTATATTTGTATATAAATCTAATGCCGTTTGTTTACAATAAAATACCAGGAATTCTGACGTCAGTGCTGGAACGGCTCTACATCTTGTGTGAAATAGAAATATAGTAGAAATATAGGCTGGACTGTGCACCACATGTCCCTATTTTCTTTGCATAGGAATTGTGTGTATTGCTTCCCAATCCCAAGGCTTGTTTCTAGGGAGGATGCTTTCGTTAAGGGCTTTCGTTAAAGTCGTTAAGACGCGTGTAAGCGCCGAACGCAGGTTCAGACACGATGCTGCATCTGAACCTGCGTTCAGCGCTTACTCACGTCTCATGAGTACAAGGCCATTGAAACTAATGGAGTGCGTCTAGACCTGCGCTCCCCTGCGGCTGAACGCAGCCAACGGTACACATGGGAGCGCAGGTCGGAAACGCCCGTGTGTAACGGCCCTAAGGCAAGTAATATGGCAGCTCCATTGTGCAGATTTGCACGTAAAACCCCATTCATTAAAGATACCCTGCACTTTCGTATAGTAGTACTTGGCGCCGCTGCCTATTTTCTGGTCAGGTGCACCACCAACCAGACAATTGTGCCCAATTTGTGTTGAATTCTGAGTGGAGTTGTGTAAATATTAATGGGAATAGAACAGCCACATTAATGTAAGTTATAAGACTATATTTATTCTGCAGAATGTTTTACCATACCTGAGCAACAGCTTTAGAAGCTCTCTCTGTTTGTGTAGGAAAGCTGCTGCCATGTTAGCTTGGTGTGACATCACTTCCTGCCCGAGTCTCTCCCTGCTCACTCATAGCTCCGGGCTCAGATTACAGCAGGGGTGGGGAGGGAGAGAGGATCTAACTGAGCATGCTCAAGCCCTAGCCCTGATAAAGCTTGCTTGATTTTAGCCTTTCCTTCTACTTTAATGCATCAGCAGCAATTGTGTCATCACTGAGTCAACTACAATTTCTTGTGGTGACTACAATGCTATCTTTTTTTTTTTTTTTTGAAAAGCACTGCATTGTGGACAGTCCCGGATTTGCCAGACACCCGTCTCTACGCTCCTGCTCTGATCATTTGCTTCTGCTCCCCCTCGCAGTAGATTTAAATCTCCTGAGCACCCAATTCTACAATATTAATAAAAGAAAAAGTAACATAGTAACATAGTCGGTTAGGCTGAAAAAAGACTCGCGTCCATCAAGTTCAACCTTTTTTTTTTTTACTTTTAACTGCCTAACTGCTAGTTGATCCAGAGGAAGGCTAAAAACCCCATCCTAAGCCTCTCCAATTTGCTTCAGAGGGGGAAAAAATTCCTTCCTGACTCCAAAAAGGCAATGGGACTAGTCCCTGGATCAACTTGTATAATGAGCTATCTTCCATAACCCTGTATTCCCTCACTTGCTACAAAGCCATCCAACCCCTTCTTAAAGTTATCTAGTGTATCAAAGTAGAAGCGGCTGGGTGGTATGAAGTCCCTTTCCACAAATCCATTGTGGGGAAAACATGGAGATTGTGTTTGGAAAAATTGCACTTTGCTCACTGTGGGTGTGGAGGTAAATGACCCCATAGGTGTAACAATGGAAATACACAATATGTTCTGCACATACTGAAATCTCCAACTTCATGATGTATTGTCTGTGTAAAGGGGAAGTAAATGTTTAGGGTTAATCTACAACATCCCATGCGCAGCCCCCTGATTCCCCCTCTTACGGTTAGTCCACACCAGGCGATTCTGGGAGATTAGTCGCCTGGTGACTAATCGCTTCTTCTTTTGGGCGACTAATCTCCCTGTATCACTTACCCCTGGGAGATAAGTCGCCTGGTGTGGTCTAACCCTTACCCCTTGGTTTCTGAGCCATTTGGAACATCTCAACCCCCGGAGATGTTTAAGTGCAATTTAGCTTTGATACTTTCCTATTAAAGCCACAATTGGTGGAATCACTTTACACTGCAGTTCCCAATTAGCTTTGGCATCAACTCTTATTTACTTTTCCTCCCAGAGATGGGAATTTCTCTGGTCCCTGTAGAATCCAGCTCCCCCTGCTCCAGCAGCACCTCTGAACGCCTGGATCCAACTTACTCCCAGCTCAGTCTGTGTAGTGCAGACACCCAGTATATGTGAGCATAGACACCTAGGGGGAAATTGACGTCAGTTCGTAACTTCACAAATTTACTAACCCAGACTCGAAGCGAAGTAGATAGATTAGCGCAACTTCGCACCCTTACGCCAGGCGAAGTTGCGCACTAATGAAGGATCATAATTACGCAAATTCACTAAGATGAACATTTTCCTGAACGTTACCACTTACGCTAGACTTTACTTCGCTAGGTCAGACCTGGCGAAGTTCAATACAATAGATAGGAGTTTGAAAAAAATAATTAAAAAGTCCCAAAAAATGCTGGCGTCTTTTCCCTTTTGTAGGGTGATAGTCTGAAAAATAGCGAAATTTTTTTTGGGGTTACCTCCATCCCCCCCCCTACATTTCCTAACATATGGCAACTCAACTATACAGGGGGCACATGTAGGGCAATAGGACAACTTTATTTAATTTATTAAAGGTTTTCCTGGGCTTGTGTATTGGAATGTAGTGGCTGTAACATATACTTCTATTATACTTTGAAATTTGCGCCGTATGCAAATTAGGCATCGCTAGCGTAAATGTGCTTTGCCTGGCGAAGTAACGGTAGCGCAACTTCAGTAACGTTCACCGCCCTGAGAACAAATTCGCATCTTAGTGAATTTGCATAGTGCTGGCGAAAATTCTCCTGGCAAAGTGCGGCGAAAGATAGCGAAGCCATTGCTAGCGAATTTTTGCCGCTTAGTGAATTTGCCCCCTAGTGTGTGAGTGTAATCACCCAGTGTGTGTGAGTGTAGGCACCCAGTATATATGAGCATAGACACCTAGTGTGTGTCAGCGTAAGCACCCAGTGTGTGTGAGCATAGACACTAGGGCAGATTCACTAAAGCGCGAAGTGTCTAACGCTAGCACTAATTCTCCAGCGTGACGTCATTTCGCAACTTCGCAAATTCACTAACACAGACTCTGGCGAATTTTCTCTAGTGAAGTAGACTTGCGCAACTTCGCACCCTTATGCCAGGCGAAGTTGCGCACTGATGAAGGATCGCAAATTCACTAAAATGAACATTTTACTAAACGTTAGCACTTACGCTAGACGTTACTTCGCCTGGTCAGACTGGGCTTATGTAGTGGAATGTAGTGGCTGTAACATATACTTCTATTATAAGTTAAAGTTCCCGCTGTATGCAAATTAGGCTTCGCTAGCGTAACAGCGCTCTGCCTAGCGAAGTAAAACTAGTGCAGCTATACTACCATTCGCCGACCTGAGCGCAAATTCGCACTTTAGTGGATTTGCGTAGCGCTGGCGAAAATTTGCCTGGCGAAGTGCGGCGAACACTAGCGAAGCCTACACTGGCGATTTTTCGGATCTTAGTGAATCTGCCCCCTCCCTGTCCCCTCCATTTCTGTCTTATGCATACCTTGAAGCTCTGCCTTTGTCCAAATAAGGCCAATAAATCAGTGTAAAAGAGCCAGGCACTCGCAGGTTAACTGCAGACGTTTCATTCGCACAAAAGGGATTTCCCCGAAACTCGTGCGAATATAACGCTTGCAGTTAACGTGCGAGTGCCTGGCTCTTTTACACTGATTTAGGGTTCTTACACACAGGCATTATTCCTGCGTGTAGCGTGCGTTTAAACATGAGTAAACAATTATATTCTGCCTGGTTGTTCCCATGGTTGCATTTTGCTCCATTTCCATTTCAGTGCGTTTATTTAGACGCAACACGTTGCATTTTCTTACGCTTGACGCAGCTATCAATAGAACAGAAGGTTGCGTTTGGAATGGAAAAAACACAACTTTCTTAGGGCCCTTACACGCGGGCGTTTGTTACCTGCGTTCCGTTTGGCTGCGTTCAGCCGCAGTGGAGCTCAGGTCTAGACGCACTCTATGCTTTTCAATGATGTTGTACCAACAAGAAGCGAGTAAGCCCAGACCGCAGGTTCAGATGCAACGTGCTGCATCTAAACCTGCGTTCGGCGTTTACAGGTTGTTTTGTGAGTACAACGTCATTGACAAGAATGGAGTGCGTCTAGACCTGAGCTCCCCTGCGGCTGAACGCAGCCAAACGGAACGCAGGTAACAAACGCCCGCGTGTAAGGGCCCTTAGCTGCCCATCTTTACTAAAATATCCAGTTTCAGACATTTTTTTTCCCCCCCATAATTCCACAGCAAGACACTCACAGTGAGCGTGTTATTAGACTCTGTATAAGTTAGTCTACTGTATTTCATGCTTAAAGAACAAGTAAACGTTTTTTTTTTCTATCTCTAAATTTGCTCTAAACAGCCCCTCAAATTAATGTACCTTAGTCCCTGCTGCAAGTCTGCTCTGGTTTCTGTGTTATCAGCAGCTTGTTTCCCCTTCTTCCTGGTGCAGAGTGAAGCCCCGCCCCTTAGCTTTCTGAGCTGACCTTATCTCTCAGACTAGTCTTGGAGATCATTTGCATACTATGACATAGCAGAGAGCAGTGTATGTAGCACCTTTTGCTTGGGGAAACTAGCTTACTAATGCACACACTGGCTCCCTCTTCCTCTCTATTGTGGAACAGCAGCAAATGGACAGCTCAGTAAACTAAGGGGCTGGGCTTCACTCTGCACCAGGAAGAAGGGAAAGAAGCTGCTGATAACACAGAAACCAGAGCAGAGTTGCAGCAGGGACTAAGGTACATTAATCTGGGGGGCTGTTTAGAGCAAATTTACAGAAAGAAAAAGAAAAACATTTACTTTTCCTTTAAAGGGGTATATAACCAGGTCTGAGCCTGGCGAAGTAACGGTAGCGCAACTTTGCTACTTTTCACCTCCCTGATCGCAAATTCGCATAGTGATTATTGGCGGACTGGTGAAAATCCGCCTGTCGAAGTTCAGCGAATTGCGGCCAAGGCGTTACTAGCGAATTTCCGCACTTTAGTTAATATTTGCCCCTAAAAGTTAATTTGAAGGCAACTAAACCCTTTAATACAGGTATGGGATCTTTTTCTGCTTGGGACCTGGGGATTGCGGATATCTGATCTTTCTATAATTTGGAACGTTTATACTTCTAACAAGAATCATTTGAACATTTAATATACCCAATAGGATTATTTTGACTCCAATAAGGATTAGTTACAGTTTATCTGGGATTAAGTACAAGTTTTTGGTTTTTAAATTACAGAGTAAAAGGAAATATGTTCTACAATTCTGAGTTATTTAATTAAAATGGAGTCTATGGGAGACGACCTTACAGTACTTTGGAGCTTTCTGGATAATAGATTTTTGGACTATGGATCCTATATCTACTTGATATATTCTATATGTGCTTCAAATTGCCATTGCCAACAACCCAAGTGTAAATGAATTTAATTCTGCCCCGTGGGTTTGCACCTAATGCTCAATACCTATTATCATAGGGTTTATTATTATTATTATTATTAATAATAATAACATGTATTTATATAACGGCAAAATATTTGGCTGGATTTTAATGCTGGTCCTCTATTCCTTGGGTACAGACCCAGAGATAACATGATATCAACCAAGACTAATGTGGATGGTCACAAGAATAGTGAGCAAGTGGAAACAGTGCTGGGTATGCACCCCAACATCAGAATACAGGTATGGGACCTGTTATACAGAATGCTCGGAACCTGGGTTTTTCCAATTGTCGGATCTTTCCCTAATTTGGATCTTCATACCTTAAGTCTACTATAAAAGCATTTAAACTTTAAATAAACCCAATAGGCCGGTTTTGCATCCAATAAGGATCAATCATATCTTAGTTGGGATCAAGTACAAGCTACTGTTTTATTATTACAGAAAAAAAAAGGAAATAATTTTTTTAAAATTTGGATTATTTGATTATAATGGGGTCTATGGTCCTTTCCGTAATTCGGAGCTTTCTGGATAACGGGTTTCCGGATAACGGATCTCATACCTGTACCTGTTTTATTATTACAGAGGAAAAAGATTATTTTTTTAAGATTTTTAATTATTTATATAACATGGAATCTATATAATTCAGAAACTTTCTGGATAATGGGTCTCCAGATAACGGGTCCCGTACATATAAGTATCAATACATAACTTGATATTGATCATATGAAGCTGTGCCCCGAACACAACGAGGAAATGAACTCACGGATAGCAGAAAATGAATGTGTATAAAAGGCTTTTGAAGCTGTCTCTATTGAGACTCCTGTCCCTTTAAGGCTCTTGGCATTCATTTCTTCACGATTTCCAGCAGGTAAACACGGTCCGGACAGGCTGATCTCAGAAGAAGAGACGTATCTGTACCTGCCTCAATAGAGTCTTATTCGTTATTCGCTCCTGTTTACTGTACTTCTCACACATTGCAGACACTTAACATCCAGGCCAGAGACAGCTCCGAGGAACTTACACAAGGGCAAGTGGGTTTGGGAACAGAGGGCTCGAAAGGATCTGAATGGAAAAATTTAACTCCTCTCATACTGTCCCAAAGTCACATAATGTGTGTTTCAAAAATAAAAATATTTATCTAATTTGCAGATACCAGGCTACTGAGAAGTTACAGGTGTAGCATCTCATTCAAACCATAAACCAGAACAACTGGCCATACCAGGGCCGGACTGGGAGAAAAAAGCAGCCCTGGCAAAAAATTCAAAGCAGCCCAGGTATGGGATTGGTTATCTGGATCCCCATTATCCAGAAAGCTCCAAATTACAGATTTTCTCTGTAATAATAAAACAGAACCTTGTACTTGAGCCAAACTAAGATTTAATTAGTCTTTATTGGGAGCAAAATCAGATTGCTGGGCTCATGTAATGTTTACATGATTTTCTAGTAGACAAAGTCAGGGGTGCCCGGACTTTGTTGCCCTTGGATCTACTCTGACACCTGGCCCCCATCAGGAAATCTACCTTGATATTAATAGTGGGCTGTCCACTGTATGGCACAAGCCCATGTATCCCAAGCCCATAAAATGGTTATAATAAAAGGTTAATTTAAAGGTGAGCAATCCCCCTTTAAAATCAATTAGGATAGTTAAGTAATCTGCATTGTAAAACACTCTCCAGGGTAGTATCCACAGGCGGAAACTGTTTCAATGCTTACAAATAAGACATGTGAGTGGCATGCGGCTGAGCTCTCTAAGACATATTGGGTTTGGTGGGTGCCAGTGATGTCATTAGTGTGCGTAGATCTTGGGCCTAGGCTCAGCAGCATAGATAATAATAAATATAGAAGATAATACAAATAATAATTGAAAAAAATATATAATGGGTACACCAGTGACCCTGATTAATTGTATATTTGGGAGTAGGATTAACCTAAAAGGGATCCTGTGGATAGTGTAGCCTAGGGGCCTCACACCCTATTAATTCACCCAAGGTAGATTTATTCTTAAAGTGAACAAACACGGTGACATCCGCTTGTTTGGCAATGGCAACCTTGAGGTGGGCAATATCGGGCTGATCTCTCTCGGCAAATAGACTCTTCCAACAATCCAATCACAATGGCACACTGCAACTCTTCAGAGAGGTGACATTTGAAATTCACAGTGGTCTGAAGAGTTGCAGTGTGCCATTGTGATTGGATTGTTGGAAGAGTCTATTTGCCGAGAACTCCCCTACACCAGTCAGTTGAACTGAAGAAGCTGCTTGGATGAGCAGTGAAACGTCTTCATTAAAATATCTCAGCAAGTCCAGTTGCTTTGAGTTACTTTTTATATATATATAAACAAGCAGAGCTCTCCATGTATGGCCACCTTAACTCTTCATTCTTCCCAAAGACTCTTGGAAGTCTTGTGATGTCATCACCCTGCCCCTCACCATGATCATCATCCCACCCATTGACATCATTGCAGTGCCTCCTACTGCATCACCGCCCTCACTGGCCAGTAAGAATATTTTTAAAAGGTGGCAACCCTAATTACACTGGTCACAAATGCAAGACCAAGAAGGGGCAAATAAATGCTTATTCACCAAGCATTTACACCTGGGGCATAACTGTGGAGCAGGAGCAGCCCTGTCCTGAGAACCCTGTGTCTGACAGTGCTCCTTAACTAGCATTTCTGAATGATGTGCAAGTTAGAGGGTGGGATGGAGGAAGACTAAAGTTGGCCATACACAATAAAATCCACAAGTTTGGTATGGTCACCCAGTCTCAGCGATATTGGATGACAATGAAGATAATGGGCGCCAATGTAATGAGGACCGCATCAACGTGGTCAATCAATGTGGTCCTCGATTGCCAGAAAAATCCAGTATCCATGTCATGGGCAGATATCGATTGGGGAGACCTGTTGGAAGCTCCCATACACTTTCAGATAAGCAGCTAAATCAGTCTAAAGGGCAGATATCGGCAGCTTTAATCCATGTATGGCATTCACAGCTTTAAGCTGGCCATAGATGTAACGATTACGATCTCTCGTGGAAAAATATCTTTCCAAGAATGATTGTTCGTTACAATACACACGTGTAGAGCTGAATCGTCAGATATACAGGAAGAAACAATAGAATTCTACCTGTATGACGATTCCGCTCTAAATAGTGGCCAATGATCAGGCACTAGTGATGGGCGAATCTGGGGTGTTTCACTTCACTGAATTTTTTGTGGATTTCCTAAGAAATTCGTGAAATGGCGAAAAATGTGCGAAAATAGTGAAATCAGAAAGTTCACAAAAAAAATTCAAACGTTTTCACGAAAATTTGTGAATTTCAACAGTTTTCAAATTTGTGAAATTTGAACTATTCCACTATAAATTTGTGAATTTCGAGCGATTTCACTATAAATTTGTGAATTTTGAACTATTGCACTATAAATTTGTGAATTTTGAACTATTTCAATAAATTAGTGAAATCCAAACGTTTTCACTATAAATGTGTGAATTTCTAACTATTTCACTATAAATTCATGAATTTTTAACTATTTCACTAAATTCGTAAAAATTCAAACGTTTTCACTATAAATTCGTGAATTTTGAACGATTTCACTATAAATTCGTGAATTTCGAACAATTTACGAAAATCAGAAATTGATGCCAGCAAATGTTCTCTGGAGAATTTTAACCGGCATTTTGCGAATTTATTCTCCGGTGGCGAATATCGGGAATTTTCCGCAAATTCAAGCTAGCTGAATAAATGTTCCCATCACTATCAGGCCCCCAATCAAAATTTTCTTTCCAGCCCGATTGACGAGTTGACCAAAATCGGTTCCCACCATATACGCAATGAATATAATATGATAATTTATTTTGTACAATATTATCTGTGCGTCTATGGCCACCTAGCATGAAAAAGTCCATGGGGATGTCAAATAAGAGCTCTGATTGGCTTTTTGGTAACCACTATATGGACTGGCAGCCTACAGGAGAGAATGTTTGGCAGGACATCTGTTTTTTATGCAACCAAAACTTGCCTCTAAGCCAGTAATTCAAAAAGAATCACCTGCTTTGAGGCCACTGGGAGCAACATCCAAGGGGTTGGAGAGCAACATGTTCTCACGAGCTACTGGTTGGGGATCACTGCCTTAGAGCATGTCATATTGGATAAAAGCTTTATTGGCTTTTTATAAGGGGAGGATGATTGTACACAAATACTCTGCAGGGTAATAGGGTCAATTTTGATCAGCTAGCCTCATAACAATGACATCAATGCCTGTCAATCAGTAGCAAAAGCTACAGAAACAATTGAACATTTATATAAAGGCATATCAAAGGGATAATGGTAAGAAAGTGTCTTTTAGATGCCAATGATTGCAAATGCAAGCTTGTCTATTGCCATGGCTAAGGGCCCATACACACGGGTGTTTTTACCTGCGCTCCCCTGCGTTGCGTTTTGCTGCGTTCAAACGCAGGGGAGCGCAGGTATAGACGCACTCAATTATTTTCAATGGGGCTGTACTCACACAAACTTATGTAAGCGCCGAACGCAGGAAAAATGCAGCATGTTGCGTCTGAACCTGCGTTCGGCGCTTACACGCGTCTCGTGGGTACAACCTCATTGAAAAGAATGAGGTGCGTCTAGACCTGCGCTCCCCTGCGGCTGAACGCAGCCAAACACAACACAGGGGAGCGCAGGTCCAAAACGCCTGTGTGTACGGGCCCTAAGGGAGGTCTCAGCAGCAGTGGGGGAGGCTGTGGTTTTCTTACACTGATGGCTTGGCTTTTCCCCAAAGTACAGACATTTCATTAGATCAGCTCAGCAATAGACAAGAAATTCTCTTGCCAGGTCTAAGAAAGGCCACAGACACACTCAAGGTACAGTTTTTATAGCATGGAAAAGTGAATTGTCAGGATTAATAATCATGTCCCTCAGCAACAAATTCAATAAGACTTCACCATGGGTTACACTGTATGAGCAAGTATATTGCAAGCTGTAGGAGTAATTTATATATTTAAAATTTATATAGTTGAAGCAGGAGCCCAAAATGGTCCTTAATGCTGATTCTTGAGCTCGGGGGTGGGGGACAGATTGTTCCAATTACAACAAATTGACTAAATATGTAGCATCCTGAGGCTCAGAGCTGCTGTCTAACAGAATCTTCCACTCTTTGTGTGTAGAAGGGAAAAACTGCTCATTAAGTGAGAGCTTGCGGCACCTCCATTGCAAGGATAGCTCCTACTACAGTGTGTAACATAGCTCACTATGTGGGTCACAATCACACACTGAGAATAAGCACGTATAGGATTTTACTGGCCCATTGGGATTATTATCCTTATTTTCATAGTGTCAACATAGTCCACAGTTTTTAATACATCATTCAGATTATTCCCTGCTCCGGTGGAGCTTGCACTCTAAACGAGGAAATAGACGCACAGATAATATCGTACGAAACTAATTTTTTGTACGATATTCGGTGGGTGTATGGTGGGAAACGAGCCGACCGATATAAGCAGAAGACTTGGATATCAATCGGCTCGTCGATCGGACTGGACAGAAAATTTTGATTGGATGCCTTTAAAACCATCGGCCATTGTTAGTGCTGAATCGTCAGATACAGGTAGAATTCTATTGTTTCTATATGTATATCTGAGGTTTCAGCTCTACGCGTGCCTTGAGGTTTGCGATATCAGGCTGGTCCGATCGTAGGCCCTAGGGATCGGATCATAACAGAGGGGAACGGGTTGGATCGCGGGACCACATCAATGAACAGATGTGGACGCGATCCGACAGGATTTTTTCAGTCCTGTCCGATCGATATCTGGCCTACTTTTGGCCAGCTAACGATTTGGGAAGCCCATCGGAGGGCCCCATACACAGGCCAATAAGCTCTCGGTCGGTAGCTTTTATCGGCCCGTGTATGGTCACCATTAGGCTCCATCACATTCATACCAGAGTCAATTTTATGGAGTGTGGGAGAAACAAAAGTACCCTACACTAAACTCATGAGACATGAAGACCATAGAAACTCCTTGCAGTCCTAGCAGGAATCAAACCTAGGACCCCTGTGCTGAAAAGCAACAATGCAAATTGCTAGGGCAGCAGCCCATTGGGTGCCTATAAAATAGGTTACCAGACATAGGTCCCGTGCTTAGGGTGGAACCGAACCTTTACACAGTGTACTCGCACTATTTATACCCCAGGAGGTGCTAAATAAACCAAATAGGCTGGTTTTACTTAACTATATTTTAGTTGGGATCAAGTGCAAGCTACTGCTTTATTATTACAGAGAAAAAGCTAATTTGTTTGGCTATTTTGAGAATTAGGAAATCTGTTTGGTTTTAGTTATTTCTTGCACTAAACAGTGGAAACAGGGACATTGAAAGTGAAGTCACCTTCCATTTCCAGGTTTGTATGAGAACAATCAAAATAAACCCATAATATAAATCCATATAAACCTCCATATAATGAGCTCCTCCTTATCATGAAGCCTAACAAAGGCTGCAGCTGGGGAAAGGAGGGGTTTGTTTATACAGTGAGCTTCTTAATAGGTCCTTTGCTCAAAAGAACAGTACAATGTGACTACTTTCATTTTTAGATTTCGCCCTGTTTAGTGCCAGAACAAAAAATCCACAGTTAATTCCGAATTATAACAACATGCTCAGTACACACCTTCATCATTGTATTCATGTAGTAAATGGGGTATACATGGGAAGCCTAAAGACACTAAAGAAAATAAGCAAACATTTGTTATTTAAATCAGGAGACACTATCAGGTTGACCAGAAAGCTGACAGTATTGACTAAGAAAGACTAATTCTGACCGACTCTTACCAACAGCCTCTAACGTCAGAGAAGTAACAAAGCAGCACTGTATGGGACGCCGGGGGAAACCAAAGCAAGAGAAAATATACAATGAACTCATTTTAAACCAAGCATCAACCAAGTGTTTGTCGATTTAAATACTAAGGGTTTGTTCTGGTGCAGTTCTGTTGGGTCACCTATACTTGAGTCACTCTGATAGTGCTCTGGGGTTACTATTACTTATAATCCTTACCCGACGAAAAATGGCATTAGAATGGAGTTTATTTAAACTAAACATAAATTATAGTTTTTGTGCTAAATATGCCCAGTTTTCAGTTTTGCACTTTATAACTACAGTGGAATTTTAGATTTGCTCTAATTCTTCCAGGATACGGATCCTGCAGTGATGCAAGCAATGGGTTTCAGATGAGAGCACAGATCACAGTTTGAGACACTGTAAAATTCATACTGTATCTATGACAAGGTGGCAAACATGAACCAGAATCTGGATGATCGAATTTTTAGGCCTCACGTCAACAAGGAGATCATAACTGGGGTCCAGAGAAGACCGTATCAATGAGGGCCTCACATCAGAGGATATTCTACCCTGCCCAATAAACAGAGCCGTAGGCAACCTGGCTGGGGCCGGCTGAGTGCCCGCATGCTTGGCGCAATGCCGGTGGGCAGGAAGAAGATAGGGAGAGCGGACCAGACATAGGCGACAGAGCAGGTACGCTTTGTGCCCTGGGCACGTCCCTACTCTGCCTATCCCTTGGCCTGACCCTGCCAATAAACGTCTGGCCAATTTTGGACCAACCACTTTTATAAAGAGAGATAGTGATGGTGAGCTATATAGCTTGAGGGTGCATGGAAATATGAAATAAAAACATTATTCTGATGTAGTGTCACCATAGGCTTGCACGTCATAGATGCATAAAAGCGAAGACTGACCCACCTGGTGCAGGAGAATTGGTTTCCAGACTTGAGTTCCCATTATTTCTTTGTGCCTAAAGCATTATATGAGGTTCCTTAGCTCATAACCATGTTAAAATCAAGTTCAACACCTCACTGTCCCTAATGGACAAAACAATGGAAATAAAATAGATGGTACCACCTTGTGGAACATCCTAGGGATGCACCAAATCCACTATTTGGGACTGGGCCGAAATCCCTGAATCCTTTGTGAAAGAATTTTCCGAATGCTGAACCGAATCCTAATTTGCATATGCAAATTAGGGGCATGAAGGAGAAACGTGGGAAAAAATGTTTGACTTCCTTGTTGAAAAGTCACGTGATTTCCCTCCCCACCCATAATTTGCATATGCAAATTAGGATTCAGTTCGGCCAGAGAAGGATTATTCTGCTGAAAAAGACCGAATCCTGGATTCAGTGCATCCCTAGAATATCTAGCCTCAACCAATGGAACCTTTTTATGATACACAGTTTTCATGAACAGATTCCCTATCCTAGTCTATGTGTTGTTCCTCCAAGAAGATGTGCACCTCCCACGATCAGCCTCTCATATCAAAACCTTGGTTTCCCATTGCCTAAGCATTTTATAAGGTTCCTTAGCTCATAGTTATGAAGAAATTCACTGGCACACAGTACTTTGAGATATCTGTGGAAGCTCTTGCTGTTTTATTAATGCAGTGGTGCAATGTTTCAGGGACGTGCCCCTTTGTCAAGCAAGGAGTGTGTCCCAGAAAAGTTGCACCATTGCATTAATAAAACTCCAAGGGCTTCCACAGATATCTCAAAGTCCTGTGTGCCAGTGAATTTTTTCATACCTTGGATGTGAGGTGGCCGATTCCTCTATGACTGGGCACCAGGATAAGCTTTCCGGGTTTTATGTGGTGTGCGGTTCTCCAACCTTGTTTGTTCCTTAGCTCATAACCATGTTAAAATCAAGTTCAAGACCAACCTCGCTGTTCCTCATGCACAAAACAATGGTGATAAAATAGATGATACCACCTTATGTGGAACATCCACTCTCCACCAATGGAACCTTTTGATGATACACAGTATTCATGAACAGATTCCCTATCCTAGTCACTAAGGGTGGTGTTCCTCCAAGAAGCTGTGCACTTCCCAGGATCAGCCTCTCATATGGAAAAACTTGGGATTCCCATTCAGCAACAGCATCCAGACACCAATCAGAAAAACAAGTATGTAACTGAGATCATTCATAAGCTGCACATGAACTGGCACTACCGATCTCCAGTTTCCAATGTTCTTCATTGATCACCATTGTGACCATCCCGTGGTCTTCCAGCTGCAGTTGCACAAAATCTCCAGGAGACAAATATAACTAGTAAACCACAGACTGCTCATCCCTGACCTACCACAATGCCACCCTTGGATAATTAAAGGAGAACTCAACTCTAAAAATGAATGTGGCTAAAAATGCCACATTTTATATATTAAACTTATTGCACCAGCCTAAAGTTTCAGCTTGTCAATAGCAGCAATGATCCAGGACTTCAAACTTGTCACAGGGGGTCACCATCTTGGAAACTGTCTGTGACACTCACATGCTCAGTGGGCTCTGAGCAGCTGTTGAGAAGCTAAGCTTAGGGGTCGTCACTAATTATCCAGCAGAAAATGAGGTTGGTCTGTAATATAAGCGGATGCTACAGGGCTGATTATTATATTCTAATGCTAATTGCACTGGTTTATGTGCTGCCATGTAGTAATTATCTGTATTAATTACTAATCAGCCTTATATTGTGACTATATTTCTATTCTATGTGTACTGTATATTGTGAGTGGGTCCCTAAGCTCAGTAAGTGACAGCAGCACAGAGCATGTGAATCAGTGAATCAGAATCAGAAAAGAAGATGGGGAGCTACTGGGGCATCTACTGGGGAGACACAGATCTTTACTGCTAAAGGGCTGTGGTTGCCTTGGGCTGGTACACAAGCACAAAACATCATGTACAACATTTCTAGCTACTTCTTTAGTTAGGCTTTAGTCCTCCTTTAAATGCAGTTTACATCCATTTCTTTATCGAGGAGGTTTCAAATTTCATGAAGATGTTCTCAGACGATTGGTGGCATTGCACCACCCTTAATAAAATGGTCAAAACCTTTGGTTCCCAACTACAAACGGCCTCAATTCAGGCACAGCGGTAACCTGCACCCTCCTCATAATCAAAATAACATTTTAAAATGGGGCGAAACACAGATGTTTCTTTTTTTGTTTCGGCTTTCTGAAGTCACTGGGAGTTTCCTTCGTTTCTAGCAGAAATCCAAGTACTTGGATTGTTTATAGAACATTTGCCAGCCGGTCTCTGTTCATAATGCAGGAAGCTACTCTTCATACCGTCCCCAGGAGAGCAAGCACAGCCTGCGGAGTGATTCATCAGCACAGACACCCATAGGGGACTCAGTAGACGCAGGTCTGGAAAGGGAAGGGCAGTAGACAAAAATATGTTCACTTTACACCCCCCAAGCAGAATAAATAAAGTCATTTTTCATTATAGTTACCCTTTCAAAAAAACATACTGGTAGGAGACATAGAAACTTTCATTTCTAAATCACATGTAACACAGTAATTATAGGCAGCATCTGAAATTTCAAGGGCCTCACATGTGCCTCCTGTCTATGCGAAAGTTAAAGGTTAGGTTTCATGCTGGTGACTGAGCTGTTCATAAAGGAAACATGCCCAGCATTAACCTGTCCAAATACTTAAAGGGTTACGGTCATGGGAAAATGTTTTCAGTTAATAGTGCTGCTCCAGCAGAATTCTACATTGAAATCCATTTCTCAAAAGAGCAAACATATGTTTTTATATTTCATTTGTTCAAATGTGACATGGGGCTAGATATATGGTCAGTTTCCCAGCAGCCCCCAGTCATGTGACTCATGCTCTGATAAACTTCAGTCACTCTTTACTGCTGTATTGCAAGTTGGAGTGATATCAAAAAAGCCTAACAACAGAACTATGGGAAGGTAACCAGATAGCAGCTCCCAAACACAAGATAACAGCTGCCTGGTAGATCTAAGAACAGCACTCAAAACTAAAAGCCAAGTCCCATTGTGACACATTCAGTTACATTAAGTAGGAGAAATAACAGCCTGCCAGAAAGCAGTTCCATCCTAAAGTGTTGGCAAAAGTCACATGACTAGGGCAGCTGGGAAACGGACAATATGTCTTGCCCAATTTCAGAGTTCAAAACTGAATATAAAAAAAAATTTTGTTTGCTCTTTTGAAAAATTGATATCAGTGCAGTAGTCTACTGGAGCAGCACTATTAACTGATGCATTTTGAAAAAAAATATTTTCCTATATGACAGTATCCATTTAAAGGAACACAAAAAGTGTTTAATTAAATATTGTGTATTGTTGCTTTAGAAAGACTACTATGATTTATATGATTCAACTGCTGTGTTGCCTTTGAGGCAGCCATTTAAGCTGAAAATGGAGAAAAGATTACTTAGCCAATAACAGATAAACTCTGTAATAGATTTTTGTGGTATTCTACAAAGTGGATCTGTTATCTACTGTGTATCCTGTGCTTGAATGGCTGCCCCCATGGCTACACAACAGCTTGTTTATATAAACTATAGTATTACTTATCTGTTATCTACTGTGTATGCTGTGCTTGAATGGCTGCCCCCATGGCTACACAGCAGCTTTATCAGTGTAGGGAAACAATACATTGTATTTTAATAACTTTATTGCACTATAATTTTGGGTGTTACTGTTCCATGAGAAGAAAAAAGAAAAATTGTGGAGTAGTGAGTTACCGTTCTTTCCAACTTAACTTATCAGAGACTAGTTCCTGCTCTATATTGTAATGTTACTGTTCCATGTAAATTGCATGATTTAACAATTGTATTTTTTAGCTCTTCATTTATATGAGTAGGGCTGTCTCTCTGCACCATTTGCTTTTATACAGAGGAACAGCACTTTGCATACTGTCTAAATTAGAAAGGGAGGATGGCAATACAGCAAGGTTGGACTCGCAGATCAATGGGAGACCAACCTTTGGCCCTCCTATTGTTGAGCTACAGCTCTTGTTATCAGGAGGTGGGAAGCACATGGACATCCTATGAGATTTCCCAGCTTGCAAGTCATTCCAAATGTGCATGCTGAGAAGCTCTGGAGGATGCAAAAAGCTTCTGCTCCTCCTCTGCCCGACAACACAGCATAACTGGGGATCATTTGGAAGGGTTGACCTCTGGCAAAGAGAAGTAGCAGCCAGGGTTGGACTGGGCTGTCAGGACACTGGTAAAAAAAAACCCATTGGGCTCAACTGACCCAGGCCCGCTCCCTGGTAGCAGCCCTGTAACACTTCCACAAGCAAGAGAGCTTAAAGTAAAAGGAACATGACCAACTTGGCTAACATATCACCCGCACCTGCAGGGAAGAGGTGTGGTGGAGGAGGGGTGCCTGCAGATGGAGAACTTTGTCACTGGGGTGGGGGCCTGAGGTTGCAGCCCTGGTAGACCACAGACACCCCAGCCTGACACTAGATGCAGCACTTGAAAGGCACAATTTACAACCCTAAGTCCTCCTGTTCTTGTGCCTAGCCTTTTTGCAAACAGGTCCTAGAATGTTGGAGACTCCATTAGCCAAAGTTGGGAAATGTGGAATGTACAACTTGGAAAAGAGAAGTAGGAAGTGTAATCATAAAACAGTCACATCCATGGCTGCTATTATTTCACTTTTAATATAAGAGCAACTCGTTTCTAAGAAATATTGACCCTTCAAAATGTAAACAGGTTTGCTAAACCCAAGCCAATGTAGCAGGATATCAATGGAAAGCAGAGTCATCAGTTTATAAAATGGAGCAGCTCTGTTCCCGGCTGTGTCTATAAAAAGCATCAACCCCCACATCACAAATTCACTCAGCAATAAATAATCAAATCCATTACACACATGATGAAAAATGGTGTGGGCACCAGGCCCACGGACACTCTCACGCTCAGTGCATCTTTAGGAAGTGTGGGACAGTGTAATTGAAGAGCAGAAAGTCCATCTTGTACAAGTTGAAGAGTCTGCGCTGGTAGAAGAGTGGCACAGTCTTGAAGAACTCGGCAGCCATCCCATCTGTGGTCCGTGTCGTTTTGGAAGATGATGGGAATTTGACAGAGTCTCCTACTCCAATAAGCTGCAACAAATACTCAGCATCTTCTTCCAGCGTTTCATACTTTCCCACAACGTCGTAATGGACGATGCATGGATGGCAAAGAGAATGCACCCTCTCCCAGTGTTCATTAAAAGGTTCCTCCGTTTGGGTCACTGGGTCCACCAGGTAGTACAAGAACTCCTCAAAGGTGACATCATTGCCTTGTTCCAGGGCCTCCACGGAGGGATCCCTACGATGACGCTCAATGATCTTGGTCCCATATCGCTTGTGAAAGGCTGTGTTATACGTGCGGGTAAACTTGTTCCTGTATGCGGACACTAGCCTCTCAAATGGCTCCCTCACAAAAATAAATTTGAGGTAGTTCCTTAGACGGTAATTGATTTCTGGGGTGCTGAACTCTGAGAGTAAGCGTAGGTTTGAGGGAACATGAGCTTCGTTTGCCGCGATGAGAGATGGGTCCTTATACTTTCCCTGGCCGGTGAGGACCATCATGACCCTCTTCCAATTGGTACAGGCTACCTTTGGTACATAGCAGTACAGAAGTCCATGGGTGTCATCAACAACAAGGTGTTTCAAATCATCAGATGTCAGGACTCGGCGCTTCCTTGTGTAAGTCTTACAGGTGCTGGCCAGCAGCTCCCGGCGCCTCTGATGCATTGCTTGGATAGAGGAGGGCTCCAACTAGGGGAGGGGAAAAGGAAGATTATTTTTTTTTTCATTACTAGCATTTCTTGATATCAAAATAATGATGACACTGACATTAACTGTGCCTAGTGCTGCAGAATATTGCTAACAGGACCTAGGCAGGAGAGCAAACTAAGGAAGCTTCAGATGAAGAATGAGGTCAACACCACAGAATGGGTTAGACAGCGCTGGCAATTTTTTCTGTGTTTCATGTAGAAATTGTAGCCACATTTTGCCTATAGCTGCCATTCAGCCTTTAAAATAGGGAACAATTTACAGGTGCATGTTAATGGGCTGGGGCTTAAAAGTTCCCTGCTTTCTCACTAGAGCTTCTGAGTTAAGGGTAAGTGTAATGTTGGTCTTACTACTCAGTCACACTATTTGCTGGAGGACTTGATTTTAAAGGAATTGTTCAGTATAAAAGTAAAAACTGGGTAAATAGACATGGTTTCAATATAGTTAGTTAACCAAAAATGTAATGCATAAAGACTGGAGTGACTGGATGTCTAACATAACAGAATAGAACACTACTTCTTGCTTTTCAGCTCTCTTGGCTTACACTGACTGGTTACCCTGGTGACCAGGCAGTAACCAATCAGTGACTAGAGGGAGGGCCACATGGGTCATAGCTGTTGCTTTTGAATCTGAGCTGAATGCTGAGGATCAATTACTAACTAACTATATTAGAAACATTTTTTATTTTGCACAGCCTACCTATTTACCCATTTTTAATTTTACCCTGAACTTTTCCATTAAATTCACTACATACTTGAATGCTAATGGATAGTGTAGGACTCCCGTACAATGAGGGGCCTTGAGGTGGCATGTGAGCTTTCATATTTTGGCCAAAGTGTGGTACGAACACTTCATTTTTTTGTAACAATTAGTTTTAAACGAACAGTAACATCAAAAAATAAAAGTGTTTTAAAGTAACGACAATATAATGCAGTGTTGCCCTGCTCTGGTAAAACTGCTGTGTTTGCTTAAGAAATGCTACTATTGCCTATATAAATAAGCTGCTGTGTAGCAGTGGGGGCAGCCATTCAAAGGAGAAAAGGCCTAAGTTACACAGCAGATAAGCTCTGTAGATCATAATGCTATCTGTTATCCATTAGTTAACCTGTGCCATATAGCCTTTTTTCAATTTCCGCCTTTGCTACTTAGCAGCTTGTTTATATGAACTATAGTAGTGTTTCTGAAGCAAACAGATCAGTTTTAACAGTGCAGGGCAACACTACATGATATTTCCTTTAAAACACCTTCATTTTTGGTGTTACTGTTCCTTTAAAGAAAAACAGTGCTCTGGCAATTTTCCTCCCTCTCTCTCTCTCTGTGTGCAACGATGCTACAAATGTAGGTAAAAATGCTGCATTCTAAGTAAAAAAAAAAACAAAAAAAAACACTGGGGAAAAGGATCGTTTTTATAAACTGTATGTAGTCAATTACTCCCTCAAACATCTGCAACATCCTACAGCCCCCTCACTCCATAAAACCTGTATGACTTTCTTTTTTTCTATCCAAAATGTGGATATGAGATACCCCTACACACAATCATGGGGGTCTGGAGAGCACAGATGCGTATTTCCCCTTATCTCCTGTATCAGCATGGTTGGCTAATTATCTCCTGTATCAGCATGGTTGGCTAATTATCTCCTGTATCAGCATGGTTGGCTAATTATCTCCTGTATCAGCACGGTTGCCTATTTAGCAGCCCGGGGCTGTAGAGCATCGAGTCATTACTACTTTTACTTCTGTAGTGGAAACAGGAAAATGACATAATGTGTCAGATACCAGTCATAGTGAATGCTCACCCACCTGTGTGCCGTCATAAAGGGCTTGCAAGGGACTTCTCCTGGGCTTTCCATGCCATCTGCCACCCAAGAACTGCTCTTCAGCTGTAAGGCGAACGTGAGACGTTTCAGGGTCATTAAACCAATAACAGATATAGACAACAATGCATATTTTGTATGTAGGTTATTTAGTTATCCGAGCAGTGCTTAGTGAAACCCCAGTTAGATGGCCCCAAAGACACAGATGTTGATTGGGCAGGTTTAAAAATCCCGCCCGATCGAGGACTGCATCGGTTTGTGGAAGTGGTCCTCAATCTGCCCTCCTGTATTCTCCAAGTTGCGATCCGATCTTTGGGCTCTTGATCAAATCAGCCTAATCACTAAAGTTCCCATCGTAGAAAAGCCTTTGCCTTTACGTCAAACTTTACATTTATGAAATTTTAAAAAAAAGAAATAAAACAACATGCTTTCAATTTAACAGCAGAAAAAAAACAGTAGTATTAACCAATACTAATACTTGTGCCAGTGGGAACCCCAAAGAATTTGCATGTAAGAGTTGCAATAAAGGCCATTGAAGAGGATTTCTCAGAACACAGGCCACTAATTGGGAAAATTAAAAGAAAAGGAAGAAGAGGAAGCCAACAGTGGGCACATTACATAAGATTTCAAAAGAATAACGGGCAGGATATGGTGTACAAAGAAGTTCTATGGAGGGTGGAGTTGCCCAAACGGATAAGACATTATCACATGGCGTGTCTACATTTTGTTTGGTGGTGAACTTCCCCTTTTTCTATTATAGACAATAAGATATATTAGTCTTCTTACTTCTCCAATTTGCACACTGAGCCCGAACACAGCCTTAATATTGCCACAAGCTGGCCTGGTGCAAATGTTACCCATTAAAATACAACAGGTTGATCAGTATTTATATAATGCAAAGGTGGCAATTTTTCTCTATTGTATGTCTGTTATACCCACAACAATACTGCTTTCCCACAATCTATAATCCTGGCTACTACTATAGGCACCATCTCTCCCTACTATACCTGCTATTCCACAGTCACACTCCCTTCCCAGAGACTATTATCCACTGTTACTATAGGCACCATCTCTCACTACTACACCTGCTATTCCACAGTCACACTCCCTTCCCAGAGACTATTATCCACTGTTACTATAGGCACCATCTCTCCCTACTATACCTGCTATCTCACAGTCACACTCCCTTCCCAGAGACTATTATCCACTGTTCCTATAGGCACCATCTCTCCCTACTATACCTGCTATTCCACAGTCACACTCCCTTCCCAGAGACTATTATCCACTGTTCCTATAGGCACCATCTCTCCCTACTATACCTGCTATCCCACAGTCACACTCCCTTCCCAGAGACTATTATCCACTGTTACTATAGGCACCATCTCTCCCTACTATACCTGCTATCCCACAGTCACACTCCCTTCCCAGAGACTATTATCCCACTGTTACTACAGGCACCATCTCTCCCTACTATACCTGCTATCCCACAGTCACACTCCCTTCCCAGAGACTATTATCCAATGTTACTATAGGCACCATCTCTCCCTACTATACCTGCTATCCCACAGCCACACTCCCTTCCCAGAGACCTGCTCGGACCTTCCTAAAGACACATCTAAAGTACCACTTGATACTCTTAAAAGGACACTTTTCAATAAATGTGTTGTGAAATTTGGTTGCTGCCCACTTTTATCTACGGAGGCATTTAGCAAAATGGCTAAAAAACTTAGCAAGTCATCATAAGATTTCCAGAATAATGTCCATATGAAAAATCAGGTCACGAGAATGGGAAAGTGTCAGTATTCCTTTAATAACAAACAAAACTTTTGGGCAGTGTCCCTGGCATCTGGTAAATATCCACAGGAAGAAATCACAGTCACAGACCCAACATTACTCTTCACATTACAAAGAAACCATTCACTGCATGTTAATGAGAGCAATACGGAAATCCTAGCAAACCAGCAACTCCACAGGGACTACTGCATATATTTATACACCCTTCCTAATGCAAATACCAAAACTCACTTATTTGAAAAGGCACACAAACCTCACACCAAAAATAGCCTTGTTTAATTAGTATTGAGTGCTCAGCCAGTGCTGGCCAAGCTATGTGTCCTAATCCTAATTAAAAAAGGCTAATTTCTTACATAGGGCTTTGCCTTTCTTTAGAATCTGAGCTGAAAGTCTATATAACCTAACATAATGCTTCCTTGACTATGAACATATATAATATATATTATAGACAAATACACTTTTGTGGTCACAGCCTCATTGCGCCCCCGCCTAATGGTTTTAAAAATTAGTGGTGAGCACAACTTTCCCTTGTTAGTTATAATATATATTACATATACAGTATAAGCCATAGGCACAAATAATCTCTTGGCTTTTGTCCTGCAGTTACTGAAATGCGATTTGTTCTCTTCAGTGATGAAACCGCATTCCTTGTTGTGCCGTATAAGCCGAATACTCAGCATTTCCCAATAGGACACAGATGCCCATGTTGCGTGCAATCTCATAGCTCTGTGTTTCTGCCGTAGGGACTTCTTCCTCCTCAAGCTGGTGGGTGGGTTGGGGGCGCAGTCCATCAGGGATCTGGACTCACAAATGCATCCGGTTTCTCCACCAAATCAAATGAGTATGGGTGAAAGTGCACTGCTTGTAACCTCTAAACAATTGAGAAACCAAGGACAATCCAAATTCAGCATGGACGAATAGAAAAAAAAAATATATAAATTCTCTCTGATTGGGACAACGTACTGTAAATGTATCTGCTGAATGGACAGTGGCAATTAGGTGGCAGTTTTGGAAGTATCGTTGTACAGACAGGGCCGCCATCGGGGGACGAGTGTCCCGGGCCCGAGGCTGAAGGGGGGCCCAGCAGTGCTGCATTTTTCCAAGAGCCGGGCCCCCCTTACCAGCGCCGAGCCTGTGCGGCTCCTTCTGATCTTCCAGTGCTGAATGCGGAAGTGCCGAACAGACGTGAAGTCCTGAAGCGGCGAAAATACCTGATGTCACGAAAGAAGCTGATGCTGAAGTCCTGAAGCCATGAGTTCGATACTATTTTTTTTTTTTAAATCCCCTGGCCTCTTTTAATACTCTATAGGCCCCTGCCACCAATTTTTTAAAAAAAATATTTTTTGGGGCCCCAATTTTTTTTTAACTTGTATGAGGGGCCCTGGCACCAATGCTTTTTAAAAAAAACTTTTATGGGGGGGGGCCTGGGACCAATTTTTTTTTAACTTATAAGGGAGCCTGGGGGTTACTTTTTTAGCGCTGATGTCTTTGTGGTTTTTTTAACTTTGACGTGGAGTGGGCGGGAATTGGGGCAGAGCTTGGGTGCCTGGGTGGGCTGGGCCTAGGGGGCCCCGACAATTTTGTTGTGCGAGGCCCAATGGCGGCCCTGTGTACAGAGTATGGGAGAAAATCTTGTTTCTGCTATTTCTATGCCTAAAGTATTATAAGAACACTTATTATTGTCCATTAATTTATAGTGTCATTATAGTCTGCATGTTTTATAAAAGCGTTCATAACAAAAGAAATACAAACTGATAAAGTAAAGATCGAGGGCCCTAACCCACAAGAGCTTACAACATAAATGAGCGGAGGTAAGTGTGAGCTGCATGGGGAAGTATTTTGTATAAATATAATAGTTAGAGATAAAGCTTTGTGATCTGAGCAACATATGGAGCAGCAAGAAGTTATAAGGTGGGTGGGATATTGTAGCAATGGAGGACTTTTGTAATAGAGGTTTAAGGGTATAGGTGTGGTGCAAAAGTGGAGTTTTAAAGGAATAACTAAGTTTCAATTATTTACTGTACTGGTAGTCAGTGTAGGGATTAATGGGATCCTGTCATGGGAAAAAAAAAATTCAAAACACATCAGTTAATAGTGCTGTTCCAGAAGAATTCTGCACTGAAATCCATTTCTCAAAAGAGCAAACAAATTTTTTTATATTTCATTTTGAAATCTGACATGGGGCTAGACATTTTGTCAATTTCCCAGCTGCCCCAAGTCATGTGACTTGTGCTCTAATAAACTTCAATCACACTTTACTGCAAGTTGGAGTGATATCACAAAAGAACAATGGGAAGATAACCAGATAACGGCTCCCTAACACAAGATAACAGCTGCCTGGTAGATCTAAGAACAGCACTCAATAGTAAAACCCATGTCCCACTGCGTATTATTCAGTTACATTGAGAAGGAAAAACAACAGCCTGCCAGAAAGCAGTTCCCTCCTTAAGTGCTGGCACAAGTCACATGACCAGGGGCAGCTGGGAAATTTACAAAATGGCGAGCCCCATGTCAGATTTCAAAACGGAATATAAAAAAAATCTGTTTGCTCTATTAAGAAATGGATTTCAGTGCAAAAGTCATTTATGTCGTTTTCCCACGACAGTATCCCTTTAAGGATGGTCTATATCCAGGATTTGCTGAATACTGGAACTGTTTTCAGGATTCCATTGAATAAGCTGAACTGAAACCTCACAGCAGTGGCTTCAAACTGTTTGGATAGCTCCTCTATAGGTGTACAGCCTGAAGGCCAGCTAAGAGATGTGAAATTTGCTGTGGGGGTAGAGGAGTTTTAGATGACATATTGGATTGTTCGTAGACCATGAATGAGCAGCAGGCCACTGAACTGCATGGACGGCAGTCATCCAAAAGCAATGGCAGTTGAAGCAAGACTAAAGGTGACCATAAACATTAAGATTTTATCGTAAAACCAAGCTTATCCTGGACTGATTGTTTAAATGTTATTGTCTATGAACTAAAAAGACCATTTCAAGCGATATTGTCTAGTTGAAGCTGCGAAACCTGTGGCAAGCTGCCTGCTTGGCCCTGCAGATAATTGGACGATGGATAGATTTCACTGTGAACTATGGCAATTTTCTAACCAGAGAGATCGATTTTATGACCAATGTTGGGCGAAAAATTTTCAGATGCAAGAGTTCAGTGCCCAGTAACCTCACGATTATTTGACGTATTTGTCGGACTGCACCAATATCTTACTGGAGGAGTGCAACACCATTTGGTAAAGTGATGCTGAGAGACATATTCTTACCAAGTAAATCAACATTATTTTTACTGGGTGATGCTTAGGCTAAACAGTGAATCCCAGCATCCACACCATGACCAATTCATTGATTTGGCAAGCTGAAGTAGTCTTCACAGTAACTGGAAGTACTCTCTACAACTGGCTCCAATCTCGCAACTGTCAGCACAATAAAGTTATACTAGCGACTCCCAGCAAAGTGAGGTTGTGGGGGGGGGGGGGGGGGGGGTCTCAGTGATGGAAGATATGGAATTGTGCAGAACATCAATATCCAATTACACTGCAGTTAACTCGTTAAAGCAGCTTAGGTTTACGGACTATACAGAGTAATGGCTTGATTACGAAAAAAACTTATCAGGATTTGGATAGAAAGAGACCCTCGTTTATAGTGACCCGAAAAATAATTGGAATCCCGAGAGCCAGTGGAAATCAAATGCAAGATGAGCAAGCTGTGAGGATAATTAATTTATGCCCAATGATTACAACAATGTCTTCCAAGGGGAAGCAAAAAGCAGCAGGAGACAGAGCAAACTCATAAAAAAGAGAGAAGTCTGAAACGCATTCAAAGTGACACAGTTATTCTTTCCTGAATGGAAAAAGACATAAATCCACAGACAGCAAATCTCACCCCCAGAGGCATCTGGATGTTCTCAGCCACAGCCTTCTAGCAATACAATACCGGCATGCAGAAAAAAGGGGCTTTTAAAAGTCTATTCATCTGGCCTAGACCCAGTTCCTGTTGTTCTCATACTTAATATTATAACTTTTCATTCTTTCAGTCTTTTCCATTCCATGTTACCTGTGGCCCAATTTCCTCTCATCGGACCTGCTGACACATATCTCACTTGAACCAGACTCATGGCAGCCCCCTTGCTAGGCCATCGTATGTGCATTTAGAGGACCAAGAAAGTCTGAGGAGCTCCTCAACTGTTCAAGTACAATGCACCTTTCTTTTCAATGATGAGAGTTGGGTCTACCAACCACTAGATATGTTGAGTGAGCAACAATGTAAGCAGAAATGTGGTTGCACAGGTTTATTACATGTTAAAGGAAAAGTAAATGTTTTTCTTTTTCTTTCTGTAAATTTGCTCTAAAC
>CM044438.1:113951499-114010812 GCA_024363595.1 Xenopus borealis
AGATGTCCCACTTACACCAACCCATGCTAGATGTCCCAGTTACACCAACCCATGTTAGATATCCCACTTACACCAACCCATGCTAGATATCCCAGTTACACCAACCCATGCTAGATATCCCAGTTACTCCAAGCCAAGACAGATATACCAGTTACCAACCCATGTTAGATATCGCACTTACACCAACCCATGTTAGATAACCCAGTTACCAACCCATGTTGGATACCCCAGTTACACCAACCCCCAATAGATATACCAGTTACACCAACCCGTGTTAGATATCCCAGATGAAACAGCTGAGAGCTCAATGATCACCAGCCTGAAGTTGGGCCATTTTTACTAGTGATCGCCAGGTAGGGGGCATCTGAAATTCCCCAATGACAGGGGATTTGGGTTAGTTATACTTGCAATGAGCACAAACAACAGAATTGATGAGGATTTGTGCAAGTACAACAAACGAAGTTACCATGATGCTGATAATACCACTACTTGGCACCTCTAAGCTGCAGTACTGAACAGAAACACAAAACCTAGGATGGGCATTGAAAGCCACTAAACTTTCTTTTATTATTTTAAACTTGTAATGGTTTTTCTAAACTACGACGGATTAGTTCTTGGCCATAGATGCAAAGATCCACTGGTGATGTCGCCAAACAAGCAGATCTTTCCCCGATATGCCACTAACTGTAGGACTATATCGGTGTAATCCAAACGTTTAGCCCTATGGCCAAACGATCGGATTACGAGAAACGCAGTGGACTTCCGACGGGTCGATCGGAAGAAAATCTGACCTTCCCGATCGATATTGTGTCCAGATATCGGAAGCCCCCATACATGGCCAGATAAACTGTCAAATCTGTCTAAACGACCGATATCGACAGCTTTTTCTGCCCATGTATGGCCAGAGTATCTGATGTAGAGTTTCAGTCTTGAATGAATTACCTTTGTTCTTTGACAAAAACTTTCTTAATCTACTCTGATATTCATGCAAGGGCACAGGATCCCAGGGGCATAGGATGGCATCGCTGAGTGCAAGCTGTTGTTAAGACTTAATGCTTTTTGTGATCAACGATTTGTCTAGCTGCAGACTGGGGTATCCAGGTTGGCTTTTGGCGGTTTCTTCTAAGGGACTTACCCCTAAATAACACCACACAGTTCAGAGAACTAAAGTTGGAAAATTCCTAGCGGATGTTCTCCTGGTGCTTGTAATCAATTATTCATGCCCTTAGAGATATCATGGGGGCTGGATTTAGAGCAGTCTCACAGAAGTCCATTCAAGGCTCAGCAACAGGCCAGTCATCTGATGGCCACAGAGGGATTTCTGGTGTGTTATTATTCCAAGTGCCTGCCAACAACTTTCCTGCCGCTGGATGCTCAGCTTTGTGTTTATCATTAACTGCTTAGGCACTGGAAGGCTCCAAACAAAACAGAATTTCTCGATGTCTATTGTCTTTTAGGAGAAGTTGCTGATGCCTTGTGAGCGCACAGAACATATACTAGTCAATCCGCAGAAATGAATAATGAAAAAATTAAATGAATGAATAGTGGGATTTTGCACTAAAGTAAAAAGAATCAATATTCTGTATGGGCAATAAGTTATAATTTTACATTGTACGGTTCATTTAAATGCAGACTGAGAAGTAGAAGACAGATCCGTGCAATTTGAATATAATTTCCCCTTTAACAGTTAACCTTGAAACTGAAGAAGGGCAGTATTGTGTTGCGCTAAAAAACTGCTACTATAGACGAAGCTTACTGTATCTGGACTTTATATTTTTTCTTGCTCATTTGCCGAAAATAAAAAAACTGTGGTCAGTTTTCCAACCGCAGCTCCATCTTCAGGGTCTGAGCTCACAGGATCCCCGAGTCACAAATGATCAAATTGCAGTGCAAATGTTTAGAGATACAGGAATGGCTCAGCTCTGGAGATCTATTTTGGAACGATAAACCTCACGGGTGTATGGAACTAGACACAGAAAATGATCCGGCACGACACCATTACTCATGTTACACTGGGAAGGGACTGTGGTTTCATCTTAAACTCATCTACCAAAACCTGACACCTCTGTTCTGTTTAGCTCCCAACCTTAAGCAAAATGTGGCAAAGAGGATACAGGTTTAGACAGAACGTTCCACAATCCAAACAGAGAATAGACATTCTGTGACAAGACATTCTGTCTCCTTATGCTTCCAAATAAACTTCTGATGGGATGTCAGCAGACCTGAATATGTATTAACAATTCCTCTTGCTACTACGGAGCTCTGTTTATTCAGCTTATTGGCTAAAAGGTGCAAATACAAGATGATTGGCCATTCAGTAGGACCAAATCAGACAATCCACAAAGATTCCAAGAAGCATAACCCACATTTGGCTGTCTTTAGTCAAAGAGGAATTCCATGAAAAAAGGCAGAATAAGGCTGTTGCCAAAGTCACACACACAGGTACCATAACTGTATTCTGCTAAGTAAAAATACAAATGAGACATTTTGCTTTTGTGACATCAACCGTTGACCCATTTACTGCTTTTCTTCATCTACAACAGTTGGGTACAAAACCTTTCATTTCTGAAAAGTCCATTTTTAGCCTCCAGAATGGCCTCCACCACTTCAAGGATAAGAATATTACCACAGCCAAAAGGTCAATTCTACAGACAGAGCTTGTTGACACTATAACATTTTCCAGCCTCGAGCTTCTTCACCTACACATCGAGTGTTTCTTACAATGGGTGCATCTTTAGCTACTCTATTGTTGATGCACCACCAGTCTTTGTCCTAAGGCCAAGGCTCTTCATGATATTTTGCTCTTAAAGAAATAATGGCAAATAAGCACACCAGGGTTACCGTGCAGTCCTGCTACGCTCAGCGTCAGGGTTTAGGAGTCATATTACTTCATTAATTTTGATTCAGTTGTAACAGCTGTAATTCTGTCTGCTGAAAAATGTAAGCTGAAAATGAGCCCTTATGCTTTATTGAGCCTCCTGTTCTGCCTGCACCTGGAACCATTGCGTTAGCCTGGATGCAGACAAACAGCAGATTTTGGCACAGAAATCCACTGCAGACACAATGGATGGTCCAGGCAGGACAGGAGAATAATGTCAGCATAGGGGACAATTCCCAGCCTGCCTATTTCAGCAGCCCTGTTTAGCATTAGCCTAAGTTGTCATCTGAAAAACATATGGGAAGCTACTGGGGCATCTTTGGTATAAATCTTCTCTGCTCAAGGGCTGTGGCAGTTTAGGGCTAAACTCCAGACAAGTCGGATGTAGTCGCATTGGTCAAAATATAAATCGGACTAGTCCTATTCCCATTCAAAATCTAATGAATAAACTACATTGTCAGATGTGAACACTGCATGCTGCGTCTTCATCCAAATAAAAATGACTGGTGTCGGAAATACTTTTTTTTCTGATTGAAATATATCGACTGTCAGTTGTAGAAGCATGAACAAAAGACTCCATCTCACTTTACCTGATGTGACTTTGCATTGTAGTCCAGGGGCATCATCCTAGCGTCCTACAAAATCTTGTCCTGTTGCGTAGTGTTGCATGGAGGATCAGGTAAAATCTGATCAAAATTGTCCATGGTGGTTTACCCTTAACCTCATTCTTCATGACTTTGTGCCTCCCAATATAAAATACAAATTAAAACCCCACCAACCACAGACCTCAATCTATGCTCCTCAGTACTTAAGGTGGCCATAAATAGGCTGATAAAAGCTGCCGACAGACAAAGTCAGCAGCTTACTGGCCAATGTATGGGGCCCCTGATGGGCTTCCCCAATCAATATCTGGCTAAAAAATGGTAAAATGCTGATTGGGCAGACTTAAAAATTCCACTTGATCCTACTGCCTGCATTCCTGGCCTTCTGGTCCACAATTGGATCAGTCCAATATCACCCACACAAAGTGGGCATATCTGTTACAAATCAAGGTTGCTGCTCATTTTGCAACCTCACCAAACAGGTGTGTATGGCCACCTTTACTCTGTTCAAGATAATAAGCTCTTTGGGCAGAGCCCCCTAAAACTCTTTCTAGCCAGAAAGTTTCAAATTATGTAAAGGCCATTTCCCATGGACTCCAGAGACCTTTAAAAATGATTTCCTTACCTCTGTAATAATAAAATGGTACCTTGTACTCCAAGCTAAGAGGTCATTAATCCTTATTGGAATAAAAACCAGCCTATTTGGGTTTATTTAATGTTTACATGATTTTCTAGTAGGGTTGTTCACCTTCAATGTCCAAATTTTCTGAAACCACTAAAAATGTGCTCACCGTGTTAGACAATCCATTTTCCATCAAATGAAGTAAATAGGCAATTGTAAAAGCTTGTTTATATAGCATTTAAATCTGTCCTTCTCCTGTCTCTCTGATCAGTTTTCTGAAGAATGGGAGTGGCTTGTTTTATACCTGCACTTCCTATATGCTTACATCATCACTCCCAGGCTTTGCCCTTACTTGTTTCCTATTGGACATTGATACTGCCCTCCCCTTGTAAGCCATTGGTTAATTTCTCCTAAACTACAGTTGGGGAATGTCTCACTTGCATTGGCTGCTATCTTGTGTGCGTTACTTGAGTCTCACATAGGTATAAAGACCCAACATATCCCAAATCTAACACATTTTACTATGGAAATCAGCATATACATTAAGCACATCTTTCTGTGTATTTGGCCCCATGTCCCCAAACATAAACACCCCAGCCTTGTGACAAACAAGCACACAGTCATGCACATAGGGGGCCCACCTGCTGCTATTTTACCCACCAGCCAGTAAAATGATGCACTTTGCCAATGTTATAAAAAGGGCACACATATAAACACAGGAAGGGCAGTATTTTACCAACTTTGCAATTTCAGCCATTTGGTTGCTAGGGTCCAAATGACCCTAGCAACCATGCACTGATTTGAATAAGAGACTGGAATATGAATAGAAGAACGCTTGAATAGAAAGATAATACGGTGGTTATAACAATAAATGTGTAGCATTTAGATGGAAAGCTGGAAAGAGTCAGAAGAAGAAGGCATAGAAGTAAAATACTATTTAAAAAAATGCAGACCAATTGAAAAGTTGCTTAGAATTAGCCATTTTATAAACAAGTCAGCTTAAAAGTGAACCACCCCTTTGAAACTTTCCTTTAAAGGGGTAGTTGACATTAACTCTTTAACTGCCAGTTAATTTGGTACTTTTAACAAAAAAAATTCCCCCTGCCTGCACTGGCTTACTGGCCGCCATGACACCCCATGCGCATAATGCCCAGCTGCCTGAAATCGTGGCAGCTTTTCATTTGGCTTATGCGCATGACGTCACATGCGCATACTGCACATACGCATGGGGTGCCATGGAGGCTCGCACTTGGAGCTCCTAAGCCAGTGCAGGCAGGGGGATTTTTTTTTTTTTAACTACTAGAACCCCAAACCGGAATGCAGGCTCTATCAGCCCGCACCTTCGTTTTGGGGAATTTTTTAGCCCCGTAGGTGCCCTTTAAGTTCCCGCCGTATGCAAATTAGGCATCGCTAGCGTAACTGCGCTCTGCCTGGCGAACTTCGCTAACGTTCACCGCCCTGAGTGCAAATTTGCATCTTAATGAATTTGCGCAGTGCTGGTGAAAATTCACCTGGCGAAGTGCGGTGAACGTTAGTGAAGCCAACACTAGCGAATTTTCACATCTTAGTGAATTTGCCCCCAGGAGTCTACCAGGATGCCCAATATGCATAGATATATAAAAGTATGTGGTTATGTATGGACCCCAAATGAAAATAGTGCATATACCAAAGTACCAAACCTCAATGCTATGCTAAACACATAACGAACAATACAGGGATAACATTGTGTAATTAGGGGTCATCCCATAGTCACGCTGCCATTGTATGTAATGGGTAAAGTACATGTGTGTGCATTTTATCCTATCAGAGGGGAATCAAAACAGCAAGTGGATCAGATGCATGTGGATGTATCCAGAAACCCCCAGGTCTCAAGCATTCTGAATAATAGGTCCCATACATGTACTAATAAAACAGTAGCTTGTACTTGGGTTTATTTAACGTTTACTTCATTTTCTAGAAGACTCAAGGTATAAAGATTCAAATTCTGGAAAGATCCACTATCTGGAAAACCACGGGTCCTGAACACTCTGGATAAAAGGTACCATACCTGGTACCGTACTGGCGCCGTACTTGCATATACATATCAGCATGGGCGCTGCATTATGGGACACTGCATTGGTTGATTTGGGGGGGGGGGCTCTGGACAGCCGTCCCTGTGGGCCCCCCAGTCCGACCCTAAGTTGGTGTGTAAAATAAATCCTGTTACTTCAGCAAATACTGCTAAACTGTAATGTAAGTGACACAGGCAGAGTTGTGTGTGTTTGGAAAGGGACAGTGCAAAGTCAATTCAGTATAGTATACAGACAAAATAAGAAGACTGTGCTAAGGTGATGTGCTTGTATTGCTCATTTATTTGTACAGCTTGTTGTGCAGAACTTTTACCATTTAAATTTTAAAGAATCATTTGAAAGACACACTCCAGAACCAACATGAGCACACCATCTCAACACTTACTCCTTCTAGAACAGTGGTTCTCAACCTTCCTAATGCTGCGACCCTTTAATACATTTCCTCATGTTGTGGTGACCCCCAACCATAAAATATTAAAATATTTTCATTTCCAGCCAAGAGCTGGAAATTACAGGAGACAGCATGGCTGCATAAAGGTTTGTTTTCCGTGCGTAGTGCAGCAAAACATTTTTGCCACACTCATTTACCATGTTAATTTTACAAATTGTAAATGGGCAGGGAGAGCTGTATGGCAGTCCCTACTAAGGGGATATACGTAGAAAGTTCTAGTGCAACTGGCTTCCCTACACAGGTTACTGAACTACAACTCCCAGCACCAACACCCAGAAAGCTACAAACTTGCCCCAGGGCTAGTGGGGAGAGACATGAACCTGCTCCTGGAAACCCTTAAGGGACCCCTGTGAAAGGGTGGTTCGACCCCTAGAACTGCTGTTCTAGAAAATGGCAGCCACTTGCAACTTACCCCCCCCCAAACAATGAAAAATGTCAGCTGAGCCCTGCCTGAAAGTGACTGAGCTCTCCCTCCACACAAGTCTATTATCCAGCACTCCCCTAGTACAAAAATGTCAGTTTTCTCCTCACAAACCCCATTATAAGACAGCCACACGCCCACACTCCACACACACACACAGACTTCTCCCTCCTCACATGTCCCCCAAACAAGTGACAGACCTGCTGATTTTACTTTCCCTCACACACAGACACTCAATGAAGCCCTCCTCCCTCCTTGTGAATCACACAACAGCTCAACCCCACACAAGTCTGTAGAGCCACACCCTCCTCTTCCCTCCTGTGAAAATTACATGCCAGCCTCCCAAAACACACAAAAAACTTAAGGTTCACCTCCTTCAAGTCAACCCCTTCACATAAAACACGTGTGTACATTCATGCTGCCACACCAAACCCTATCAGAGGAGTTCTCTTCTCCTCTCCTCACTGGCCCAGCCCTGCCCTACAGTGCAGTGTGTATGCAAATTAACCACACTGACTAGGGATCAGAAGCTGACTGACAGGAGAAGCAGCCAATCAGAGCTAAGCTTCAGAAAGGCTGCATTTGTGCCTTCCTGGTGCTGCCAGGAGTGTGTATGATGTAAAATAAGGAAGTACAGGAAGTCACTGTGCCCATGATGAAGGGACCCCATCTGCAAAAAGATCCATCTGAGGTGAATATCTCATCAACTGCACATTTTTGGTTAAACATTTACATGGCAAAGCTTGTTATTTCTACATGAACTGTTACATTTTTGAATGTTCTATGAAGGTGAACAACCCCTTTAAGGGGGAAAAAAGTAAAGCCTTTTCTTATTTTTTTCTCTAAGGTTTGGAAAGCCTTCCTAAGCATTAATGGAAATGCACCCATGCTCCCAGCCTGTATCTCTCTGCTCCCAACCTGACTTGAGTCTCACCCCCATGTCTCTCTGCTCCCAGCTTTATTAATCCCGCCCTGTGTTTCTATAAAATTCACAATTTCGATAAACAGGTCTCCCCATGTCTCCCGTAAGACACATTTTGGGATTGTCTCAGCCCCAGAGCCGTTCAAACAACTGTAAAGCTGTTAGAGCTGTTGAGTTAACAGTAAAGCAGCACTGAAGTGTCATGTGACCTTATCATGATGATGTCATAGTAAAGTGCAAAGGATATATATGAGTAGCAGTATATACAGAGTAGGACAGCACGGTGGCACAGTGGGCAGCACTGTGCCTTGCAGCTGGGAGACCTGGGTTCAATACCAACCTGGGCCCTTTCTGTAAGGAGTTTGTATGTTCTCCCTGTGTTTGTGTGGGTTTCCTCCGAGTACTTCGGTTTCCCCCCACATTCCAAAAACATACACAAGGTAGGGAGTCTTCTGGTAGGGCGATAAGACTCAGGCGTGTAGGTCCTGGATCTGTTTAGCTAGACTTCCGGTAGGGAGATAGGCTTAGGCGTGTAGGTCCTGGATCGGTATAGCTAGAGTTAGTCCCTCAGTCCCCTTTTCCACCCTTGATGCTCACATAAAATTCAAATGTAAAATAACCTGCATTGAGACCACTGGGAAAAAGATAAAATGCAAATTGGGGGATATAGAACATGCAGTAGCACAGAAACCAGTGCAACTCACATCAGAATTTAATAATCAGTCCTGCAGCATCAGCTTATATTGCAGACAACCCTTGTTTTCTGCTTGATAATTAGTGACATCCCCTAAGTATAGCTTCTCAACAGCTGCTCAGAGCCCACTGAGCAGACACTTTCCAAGATAGTGACCCCCTGTGACTAGTTTAACTGGATCATTGAGATGCTGAAACTTTGGGCTGGTGCAATAAGTTTAGTAAATAAAATAAGGCATTTTTAGCCATATTCATTTTTAGGGTTTAGTTCTCCTTTAAGATGCCATTTGTATTTACAAATTATGGACAGCATATTCTACCCTTTTATCAAGGAATAAAGCATAATGGAGCTGTAGTCCTTTGGGGTTTGTGGTAGAATGACCAAAGAAATGTGTAAAAGGCTGAATTTTCCTTTAATTTCTTCCAATAGGAGATGAATGCTGCTAGGGAGATGTTACTAAACAGAGCATGGTTTCTCTGCTTACACGGGGTTGTTCACCTTCAATGTCCAAATCTTATGAAACCACTAACAATGCTCTTATACTGTTAGACAATCCATTTTCCATCAAAAAAGTAAATAGGTCATTGTAAAAGCTGGTTTATATACCATTTAAATCTGTCCTTCTCCTGTCTCTCTGTTTTCTGAAGGATGGGCGTGGCCTGTTTTATACCTGTACTTCCTATATGCTTACATCATCACTCCCAGGCTTTGCCCTTACTTGTTTCCTATTGGACACGGATACTGCCCTCCCCTTGTAATTCATTGGTTACTAGTGCACTTGTAAGCGGTCACATAAATTCAAAGGCCATTGGTTAATTTCTCCTAAGGAAACTACAGTTGGGGAATGTCTCCCTTGCATTGGCTGCTAGCTTGTGCGCATTACTTGAGTCTCACATATGTAGATATAAAGACCCAGCATATCCCAAATCTAACACATTTTTACTATGCAAATCAGCATATACATTAAGCACATCTTTCTATGTATTTGGCCACATTTGAAAGTTTCTGTCCCAAACACAAACATCCCAGCCTTGTGACAAACAAGCGCACAGCCATGCACATAGGGTGCACACCTGCTGCTATTTTACCCACCAGCCAGTAAAAGTGATGCATGTTGCCAATGTTTTAAAAAGGGCAGACATATAAACATAGGAAGGCCTGTTTTTTATTTGCAACTTTGCAATTTCAGCCAAGTGGTCGCTATGGTCCAAATTACCATAGCAACCATGCATTGATTTTAATAAGAGACTGGAATATGAATAGAGGAGCGCTTGAATAGAAAGATGAGTAATACGGTGGCAATAACAATAAATGTGTAGCCTTATACAGCAGCTGTTTTTTTAGATGGAAAGCTTGAAAGAGTCAAAAGAAGAAGGCATAGAAGTAAAATATTATTAAATATTAAAAAAAATGACCAATTGAAAGTTGCTTAGAATTAGCCATTTTATAAACATACTAAAGTCAGCTTAAAAGTGAACCACGCTGTAAAAGTTTCCTTTAAAGGGGTAGTTGATAGTGATGGGCGAATCGGTGGCGTTTCGCTTCGCCGAAAAATTAGCGAAACGGCGAAAAATTTGCGAAACAAGTGATGTTTTGGCACGCACTTATTTTGACGCGCGTCAGAAGTTTTGACGCACAGTGCAATGCGATAAAACTGCCAGGTGAAATGCATACCCCCAACGGTCCCTTTTTTTGGAGGGACATTCCCTCTTTTGACAGCGCAACTCGCAGTCCCTCATTTCATTTGTATAGCCAAAAAAAGAAACAAAGTTTCTAACTTAATTGGCTTTTGGCAGAGAGCCTAGAAGAACAGCTAACAGGTGCAAAAAAGATGCTTTTTAACAATTTTGATATAATAAAATGTTATTTTATTTGTAACAGTTTAGATAAGGAGAAATATTTTCAAGCTTTCATAACCTGCCAAATTTGGCAAAACGAACATGTTAATTAGTGGGTGTGACCACAAAAATGGGTGTGGTCAAAACGTTGCAGCGCTATGTATGGAGAAAAAAAAATTCTGTCCCTCTTTTTACTTCTAAAATGTTGGGAGGTATGGAAATGTGAAAAAAAATTGTAAAAAATGGCATCTTTTGCTTTGTGTGTGAATGTGCTGAATAGCATTGGAGTCAACGAGAAGAGCAATTTACACGCGTGTTTCACTTAGTTACACACATGCCCTGCATTGTTACTGGACTCTTATCTTTTCAAAAGAAAAAAAGGCCTCCCATTTTGCCAGCTTCTTAAAAACATCTGTGATTATTATTTAAAATAGGGAAAAATTAAAAAAGGCATATTTTAATATATATTTATTTCTTTTTAAAACTATTTTTCACTGCACAGATTGTGCTGTTTTGAAGTGAAGCGGCGAACTGGACACGCGGCGAATTTTTGTGAGCGTTTCGCTGAAACTATTGCCATCGGCGAATGCTGGAAATTCGCAGCGAATTCGCCTAGGGCAAATTTATTCGCCCATCACTAGTAGTTGACATTAATCTTTTTAAACATTTTTTTCCATTCAGGGGCCTTTCCTGGGGGAAAAGTATATAACATTGTCAGGACAATCTAAGCAAAACTAAAGTAAGCAGCTCTTACAAAATGTTCTGAACACCATGAGTCTACCAGGATGCCCAATATGCATAGATATACAAAAGTACTTGGTTATGTATGTATTAGGGTTGCCACCTTTTTCTAATTAAGTTACCGGCCGGCGGGGGGGGGGGGGGGGGGGGGGCGGAGCCATAAAGGGGCGGGATGTGACGCAAAAGGGGCGGGGCGTGACATCACATGGGGCGGAGCCACAGTGAGCAATTGTGTGAAGACGGCAAGAAAGGTAAGTTTTAATAGGAATTAGGGCAAGGCAAGGTAAAATACCGGCTGGGTGGCAACCCTAGTATGTATCCCAAATGAAAATAGTGCATGTACCAAAGTACCAAACCTCAATGCTATGCTAAACACATAAGGAACAATACATTGTGTAATTAGGAGTCAAAATAGTCCTCCCATAGTCACGCTGCCATTATATATAACAGGTAAAGTACATGTGTGTGCATTTTATCCTATCAGAGGGTAATCAAAACAGCAAGTGGATCAGATGCATGTGGGGGGTTTTCAATCTGATTGACTTACAAGACACTTTTAGGGCCCTTACACACGGGTGTTTTAACCTGCGCTCCCCAGCGTTCCATTTTGCTGCGTTCAGCCACAGGGGAGCACAGGAATAGAAGCACTCAATTCTTTTCAATGGGCCTATACTCACACAACCGCATGTAGGCGCCGAACGCAGGTTCAGACGCAACATGCTGCATTTTTTCTGCGTTCAGCGCCTACATGCGGTTGTGTGAGTATAGGCCCATTGAAAAGAATTGAGTGCGTCTATTCCTGTGCTCCCCTGTGGCTGAAAGCAGCAAAACGGAACGCAGGGGAGCGCAGATTAAAACGCTTGTGTGTAAGGGCCCTTATCCTTGCCTGCAGGCTATACATAGCAGGTTGCAGCTTATAGTAGAATAATATGATGACGATCTTATTGAGATGTACAGCCAAATGACTCTGGTAACATTTGCTCATATACCACAATCTCTGGAAGGTAATTTGATATAATTGGGGTGATTTAACGCCCCAAAAAGGTCCCATAGGGATCTTACTTATGGGCAAAGTTATGATCATAAAGTTGATAAGCCACCATACCACGTCAAGGTAAACCCCAATTGACACAGGGGCCCAGGGAATGTGCTTTATAAGTACCACTTTATTATTATACTTAAATATACTTTAACTTAGCCTTTAGAGTGCTCCCACAATCCCCCTTTTTGATATTGTAGTGTAGCCGGAAGCTGTGGCTTAGCTTCTGTTGTCCTATGCTTTTAAAAAATGGGCGTTGGTTTGGGAATTTCTCTCTCTTAAAAGCCGCATACTGGCAGGGGAGGATTTAGCTCTCAAATTGACACCAAGGTTCAACACACTGACTACAGGTAATGCTATTATGGATAGAAATAAAATACTTTTTATACTATATAAACAAGTTAGGGACCGCCATATGAGGTTTATGGTGGCTTATGATCATAACTTTGTACAAAACAACCCCTGTTTTTATACATATGCACTTGTATTTATACTGATTTACTTATGAGACAGGGGCCCAGGGAATGTACTTTGTAAGTAGCACTTCCATTATACTTAAAGGAAAAGTAAATGTTTTTCTTTTTCTTTCTGTAAATTTGCTCTAAACAGCCCCCCAGATTAATGTACCTTAGTCCCTGCTGCAAGTCTGCTCTGGTTTCTGTGTTATCAGCAGCTTCTTTCCCTTCTTCCTGGTGCAGAGTGAAGCCCAGCCCCTTAGCTTACTGAGCAGTCCATTTGCTGCTGTTCCACAATAGAGAGGAAGAGGGAGCCAGTGTTTCATTAGTAAGCTAGTTTCCCCAAGCAAAAGCTGCTACACACACTGCTCTCTGCTATGTCACATTATGCAAATGATCTCCAAGACTAGTCTGAGAGATAAGGTCAGCTCAGAAAGCTAAGGGGCTGGGCTTCACTCTGCACCAGGAAGAAGGTGAAACAAGCTGCTGATAACACAGAAACCAGAGCAGACTTGCAGCAGGGACTAAGGTACATTAATTTGAGGGGCTGTTTAGAGCAAATTTAGAGATAGAAAAAAAAAACGTTTACTTGTTCTTTAAATATACTTTAACTTTACTTTAGATTGTTCCCACAATCCCCCTTTTTAATATATATTATAGTATAGCCCAAACACACAGAGACCAGGAGCTTGTACTTGGGTTTATTTAATGTTTATATGATTTTCTTAATGTGCGAAGAGCCAAAGTACAGAAAGAACTGTTATCTGGCAATCCCCAGGTCCCGATGATTCTGGATAATAGATCCCATACCTGCACTAGCAGCATCGTGTGCATATAAGTAATATTCTCTGGTACAAGCAAAGGTAGTTACACTTGGACAATCACTGATGCACACAGGGCATTTATTTATCTATTAAATTTGACAAACATGCAAAATTCACTATTGTCCAACAGGCAGTTCCTCTGCTAGTTGCCTTTTTAATACTATTCCTTTATATCCTCATATTTGCACAATTATAAGAAATCCCTTACTATACGTGAAAAGAAAAAAAATTATCACTGCAAAATCCTTTTCCAATTCTCTGATCAAACAAATATACATATTATCTTTCATTGACACGTACACAGGAGTTGAAGGTGAATATAAATCCCAGGGCTGTCTGGTTTTTACATCATGAGCAATGGCTGTGATTATAAACTAATTAAAACTTTTAGTTGATGTGTGAAATAAATCCTGTTACTTCAGCAAATACTGCTAAAATATAATGTATGTGACACAGGCAGAGCAGTGTGTGTTTGGAAAGGGACAGTGCACGGTCATTTCAGTATAGTATACAGACAAAATAAGAAGACTGTGCTAAGGTGATGTGCTTGTATTGCTCATTTATTTGTACAGCTTGTTGTGCAGAACTTGTACCAAAGTAAAACTCACAAACTTGGTTCCCTTTTATTAGACATCAGTGAGATCACCTGACTATAGCTGGGAGGGGTGGGGGCTACAACATGGAGCTGGCCACTACTCTTGTATCAACTATAACAAACAAGGGAAAGTTGTGCTCACCGCTAATTTTTTTAAACAACATTACGTGGGGGGTGCATAGGGTTGCCACCCGGCCGGTATTTTACCGGCCTAGCCGGTAAAACACCAGCCAAGGCCGGGGCCGGTATTACAAATTTACTGGCAATGTAGCTGCCGGTAAATTTGTAATACCCCTTAAAAAGGCCCTTGCCTTGCCTTAAATCCAAAGAAAACTTACCTTTTTCATGTCTTCAGCCGATCGCTGCAGTGGCTCCGCCCCTTTTTGTGTCACAGCCCGCCCCCTTTTGCATCATGGCCCACCCCTTTTGCATCACGGCCCGCCCCTTTTTGGTCCCGCACCCCCCGCCGGCCGTTAAGTAATTTGTAAGAAGGTGGCAACCCTAGGGGTGCAATGAGGTTGTGACCACAAAATTAATATAGACAAATACAAGAGGACCTCTGCACTCAACCCATTATCAATATAATAAAGACAACATTTGTGCCTCAAGCTACTAAAAATGCCTAACCCTTTAAACAAAACGAACATACGTATGATTTTCATCCCTTGTGTGGAGTGTCTCAACAATTTTTTGTGCCATGTGGATCAGTCGTTCAGGTTAAAAGATTTATATTGGTATATATCGGGAGACTGTCACTACTATTTGTTGTACATGTTGGGAGGATTGGCAGACACGATAGTTCATCTGACTTTTAGGCTTTATTTACAGTCTATGGCCAGCTTTAGGATTGCCAACGGTACTTCCTCATTAGCAGAACTTGGTGATGTCAGAGTGAGACAAGCAGAGGTCCCTCCCCCACATCTCTCTTTCCCAGCCTAATTAAGTCCGTCCCCCATGGCTCTCAGCCCCAGCCTAATTAAGTCCCTCCCCCATGGCTCTCAGCCCCAGCCTAATTAAGTCCCTCCCCCATGGCTCTAATTTACACCTGCCTCCATGTCTCTCTGCTATTTGAGTTTTTTCCCCCATGGATTTTATTCAATTGTGTTTTTTGGAGTCAAACTATTATTAATAATAATACTAATAATAATAATTATATATATCACACAATACATAATGAAGTTTGGTGCAATTTCAAGTTTATTTAAAAAAGAAGGTGGGTTATTTCCAAAAATCCAAATTGTTTTCATTATTTTAATAAAAGAAAGCCCCGACCAAACTCCCATCCACCATTTTATCATATTTATCATTTAATAATACCTTTCTAAAATCCAGGACTAAAAAAAAATGTACCTTGGTGTTGGCCTGTCGCAAATAACCTAGAAACAGTACACTCTGAAGGGAAAAAGTGGAAGTAGTTTAAAGTCCCTGTAGGTTTGGCTAGGCTGAAGGAAGGTTCCCATTTCTTGCTCCAAGCCCAGCCAATCCCCTTGTAGCAGGAACAGGACTTGAAGACCCAATTACATAAAGATCCCAGTTACATTAGGTTCGATTTCTTGAATGCTCGAGGACCTTTGGGTTTTATGGATAACAGGTCCCTTACCCCCTGTAATGACAGAAGTTCTGTTATCCAAGTGCATAGCCCTGTGATGCACATTGGTACCTTTGTAAAAATTGATATAAGTCTCAAATTTTTTTTGCCATTTTCTTCCATAAAAATACTTGAATCTATAAGCAAATTCACTGTCAGCTGCTGAAGAACCTCTTCACAGTGGAAAGAGACCAGCAGACATGACAAACAGTAGACGTGACAGTTATAGAGATTTCCTTTCAGGCAGCTCTTAAAACAAATTGGTAAAACAGACCGACATCAGGATTAGGAATCAGAGATCACAGAGGTAGTGATGAAACATAAAACAAATTGCAACTTTCACAGCAAACGGACAAACGGAGGACAGGCCCTGTGCCGACTGGAGCAGAGAGCAAGGTCAGAACATGCGTGTTTGTACAGCCTGCTTTATATATAGCCTACGGCATATTCCAGTTCTGGGAAAAGGGACAGATAAGAAAGTACAGGTATGGAACCGGTTATCCAGAATGCTTGGGACCTGGAGGTTTCCAGACAATGGATTTTCATAACTTAAAGGGCACCTATTGGGGTAAAATGATACCCCCAACCAAAAGTGGGGGCTGATAGAGCCCGCATTCCGGTTGGGGGTTTCACTGTTTTTTAAAAAAAAATCTGCCCCTCGCAAGCGCTAGCGGCCCCGCTCCGGGAGGGAGCTCCCGGATCGAGAAGCCGTCTCTCCATAGGTGCGCATGCGCAGAATGAAAAAGCGGCCTCAATTCTGGCAGCTTTTCATTCTGCGCATGCGTGTGACGTCATTAAGACGCGCGCCTATGGAGATACGGCTGCTCGCTCCGGGAGCTCCCTCCCGAGCGGGGCCGCTAGCGCTTGCGAGGGGCAGATTTTTTTTAAAAAAAACAGTGAAACCCCCAACCGGAATGCGGGCTCTATCAGCCCACACTTTTGGTTGGGGGTATCATTTTACCCCAATAGGTGCCCTTTAAGTCAAGTAGAAAATTATTTAAAGGGGTTGTTCAACTTTGAGTTGACGTTAAGTATGATGTAGAGATTGGTATTCTGAGACAATTTGTAATTGGTTTTCATTTTTTATTATTTGTGGTTTTTGAGTTATTTAGTTTTTTTATTTAGCAGCTTTCCAGTGTCAGCAATCTGGTTGCTAGGGTCCAATTTACCCTAGCAACCATGCATTGATTTGAATGAGAACATGGAATATTAATAGGATAGGGTCAGGAAATAAAGACGAATAGTAAAAAGTAGCAATAACAATAAATGTGCAGCTTCAGAGAGGATTTCTGTTTTGAGGGTGTCAGTGACCCCCTTTTGAAAGCTAGAAAGATTCAGGAGAAGAAGACAAATAATTTATAAACTATAAAAAATAAATAATGAACAACAATTGAAAGGTTGCTTAGAATTGGTCATTCTATAACATACTAAAAGTTAACCTGAAGGTGAACCACCCCTTTAAACACCTGATAGGCTGGTTCTGCCTGCAGTACTTGTTTAGCAAGTATAGGGCACTGTTGTATTACTACAGAGAAAAAGGAAATCACTTTTTAAAATCTGGATTACTTGGATCCCATACCGGTAGAAGGCAAAGAACATTCATTGGGAGACAGTGGGCAGAAAAAATAATTCCTGTACACAAAAACGGGACCTAGACATTGCTCTACGTGGTGGACAGGCTTTTTTGTTCAAATGTATAAGGGCAAAAGCACACTAATATATGGAGTAGTAGCTTTTATCCAGCTGATGTAGATTAACGAGGCAGAGAGAATCGGATGTACCGGATGTAGAGTTTAGAAATGAGTCCCTGCATCAATACCAAGTCCTTTAGCAGAGAAGATCTGTGGCTCCCCCAGTAGCTCTCCATTTTCCTTTCTGCTGTCACTTACTGAGTTTAGGGAATCATTTTTATATAGCGCTTTTCTCCCATGGGACTCAAAACGATTTTACCGCAAGCAAGACAGCCACTGTAGGCGCACTAAGTAGCTGAAACACCAGGATATTAAGTGACTTGCCCAGGGTCACAGTGATTGCCACAGGGAATCAAACCAGGGTCTCTAGAATGCGATCTAACATCAAAGGCTGATCACTTAAAGAGCACCTATCGTGAAAAACAGTTACCCCCAACCAAATGTGCGGGCTGATAGAGCCTGCATTCCGGTTGGGGGTACTGGTGGCCACGATATTGATTGGGAAGGTTTGATTTTTCCCCGATCGACCCGACGGTGCCCACTGCCCTCGTCATAATCTGATTGTTTGGCCTAACATTCAGGTTACCCCCAATATAGCCCTGTTGCTCAGGCCCCGATTTGTGGAGAGGCCACCTAGGCCCGGGCAGGATTTTAGGGGGCGGCATGCTGCCCAAACACACCCACATTGGTTCAGAAATTAAAATTTCCTGTGTTCCAATTCCCATTGCTCCATCCAGATGATGAAAATTTGAGGAAATAAAAGGGAGGGGACAGGGTTGACAAACGACATTGGGTCTAGTGGCACCCACTATGTAAATCCAGCACTGCTGTCGCTAGTGGCATATTGGGGAAACATATGCTCGTTTGGGGAGATTGCCAAACGAGTGGATCTTAAAGTCTATGGCCAGCTTTAAGGTGGACATGCAAGGGCAGATCAAGCTGCCGATATCGGTCCTTTAAACCAATTTGACAGCTTATCTGCCTGTGTATGGGGCTTCCCGATCCATATCTGGCCACGATATCAATCGGGAAGGTTTCATTGTTCCCGCGACAGACCCGTTGCAGCCCATTGCTCCTCGTTGTAATCTGACTGTTTGGCCCTAGGGCTGAATGTTCTGATTAACCTGATATAGCCTGCTCTTGGTGGGAAATCATGGAAAGATCCGCTCTTTTGTCGATGTCACCAGATGAACAAATCCCTTTCATGTATGGCTTAAATCTCTGTCAACTCCTGCTCCGATAAACAATATACTGTGCATACACATTATAAATGCCACAATTCAGATTCACACTACAGCTCAGAATCCAGTGTATACTGCATCACAACTTTTGTGGACTATGCAGAACTGCACTTGTGAATTTAAGCATCTGTGCTAAAATTGGGATCTATTATCCAGAATGTCCGGGACCGGAGGGTTTCTGGATAATGGTTCTTCTTCATTCCTTAAAGCTACTAGAAAATCACTTAAATGTTAAATAAACCCAATAGGCTGGTTTTGCTTGCAATAAGGATTCATTATATCTTAGTTTGGATCAAGCACAAGCTCCTGTTTTATTATTACAGCGAAAGAGGAAAGCATTTTTAAACAATTTGGATTATTTGGATAAAAAGGAGTCTATGGGAGACGGCCATTCTGTAATTCGGAACTTTGTACACCTTTGCTAATGATCATTATCGGGTCAGTATTAACACATTTCAGTGGTCTGCTATATTTCCATGTATGGAAGCTGCCGTATTGCTTTTGTTGTACGCAGCCAGGACAAGCAATGCACGGAGTACTTTATGTGCATGGGAAAGTTTACATTATGCGGTTTCATAGCAGAGCAGCCCGGGGAAGAGAATATAAAGACTAAAGCTGGCCATAGACTGCACAATATCGGACAAATGATCAGTCGGTGCCCTTTCCCGACCTGACACTAACCATTCAGATAAAAATAAAAAAATTTTAAAAAGCAGCAGAGAGAACAAACCAATCGTGTGAAAGTATTCCCGACAAGTTCGACTGGGATATCGTCAGATCAGCAATACATGCAGAGTTATTATCGTCAGCCGACAGAAATCTTTTAACCTGGCCCATCAACTGAACGACCAATCTCCATGGGACGAAAAAGTCAGGACTCTCCAAACACAGTCCAAAATCACACGAATTGAGGATTTGTACGATTTCTTTGTGACTATGGCCCGCTTAAAGGCATATATATGGTCATGGGAAAACTTGCTTTTTTTTTCAAAATGCATAAGTAGTGCTGCTCCAGCAGAATTTTGCACTGAAATCCATTTTTGAAAAGACCAAACAGATTTTTTTTATATTGAATTTTGAAATCTGACATGGGGCTAGACATATTGTCAGTTTCCCAGCTGCCCCCAACCATGTGACTTATGCTCTGATAAACATCAGTACTGCAAGTTGGAGTGATAACACACCTCCCACCCCCCCCAGCAGCCTAACAACAGAACAATGGGAAGGTAACCAGATAGAAGCTCCCTAAAGTTGGCCATAGGCGCAACGATCCGATCATACGAATGGAGGATACGTATGATTTTGGACCGTGTGGAGAGTCCTGACATTTTTTTGCCCGGCGGAGATTGATCGTTTGGTCGATCGGACAGGTTAGAAAATTTCTGTCGGCTGCCGATAATATCTCTGTGTGTATTGCAGATCGTACGATTTTCAGCGGGAGACTGTCACTAGGTTTTGTCAGACATAAATTTCGTACGATCCCAGTAGGGAAAGATCATCGGCTGATATGTGCTTTTACTACTTTATTTGATCTGAAGGTTAGTGGCAGGTCGGGAGATGGACACACGGCCCGAAAATCGTGCGAATCCTTGATTCGAACTACCGGATCTTTGCGCTATGGCAAGACTTACACAAGATAACAGCTCCCTGATAGATCTAAGAACAACACTCAATATTAAAAGCCAAGTCCCACTTAGAAACATTCAGTTACATTGAGTAGGAAAGTAGTTCCATCCTAAAGTGCAAGCATAAGTCACATGACTGGGGGCAGCTGGAAACTTACAATTTGTTTATGTCTAGCCCCATGTCAGATTTCAAAATTAAATATAAAAAAATCTGTTTACTCTTTTGAGAAATGGGTTTCAGTGCAGAAGTCTGCTGAAGCAGCACTATTAATTATTAACTATCTGTTATCCGGAAAAGCCCAGGTCCTGAGCATTCTGGATAACAGGTAACGTGTGTTGGATACAGATACAAAGTGCCCGTTTTAATAACAATCACATTATACCCACAGCTGGCACAGAACGAATGCCATTAGAATGCATCTTAAGGGCCGGTACACACGGGCGTTTTGGACCTGCGCTCCCCTGCGTTGCGTTTGGCTGCGCTCAGCCGCAGGGGAGCGCAGGTCTAGACGCACCTCATTTTGTTCAATGAGGTTGTACCCACAAGACGCGTGTAAGCGCTGAACGCAGATTCATGCTGCATTTTTCCTGCGTTTGGCACCTACATGCGTTCGTGTGAGTACAGACCCATTGAAAATAATTGAGTGCGTCTATACCTGCGCTCCCCTGCAGCTGAACGCAGCAAAACGGAACGCAGGGGAGCGCAGGTAAAAACGCCCGTGTGTAAGGGCCCTAAGGCCCTTCAGCTATAATAGGTGTTTAAAAGAGCCAGCCAGTCAGAGAGACAATGGCAGTTTTAATTAATTCAGAAACCGAGTTGATAAGTTTTTCCCACAAGCTAAGGGGTAGTAAATCAAGAGGAACACAATGATATTTCCACTTTTAATAGTGTCACCAAACAAAAAGAAAAAACTTAACATAATCCTTTACAGCCAAGTAAATGTGGCTTATAACCTCCATAAGATTTCCCCTTAACATAAAATATTTATGTGTATAGTCATTGGCTACATGCAGGGAAAATGCCTGGAGTCATAAAAGGGAAACAAGCTCACACAAAAATGCAAGAGTCTCCTCTAGTGAGTAATAACAGGCCGCCTAAACATCCCATAAGCAAATGTATGTTCAGTGGGAGAGAATTAAGGAAGGGGCAGAGGCAGTGATGTCATCTGTAAAATATTTTGTGTTTTTAAAAGGACCCCCACGACCCCCAGATGTCTCTGTAAATGATTCCTGGGCTGGTGTCAGTTTTACAGTGTAAGGGCTAGGCCAGACGGGAGATTCGGGGGAAATTTGTCGCCTGGCGACTTCTCGCCCCCGAACCTCCCCGAATAGCCAGGCACCGCCGCGCACCGGCATAGCTGAAAAACGCCGGCGTGTGTTCACATGGAGCGGCGCAATTTTTCAAATCGCTCCAAATTGCCTGGCGAGATTCGGGGGAGATCTGTCGCCTGGCGACTTCTCTCCGCGAATATCTCGCCCCCGAATATCCCCGAATAGCTAGGCAACACTGCGCACCGGCGAGACAAAGTCGCCTGCGCTTGTTCACACGGAGCGGCGCGATTATTAAAGTCCCTCAAAATTGCCTGGCGAGGCACTTTTGAGCAACTTTAAAAATGCCGCCGCTCCGTGGGAACAAGCGCAGGCGACTTTACGTCTCGCCGGTGCGCAGCGGTGCCTAGCTATTCGGGGGCGAGAAGTCGCCAGGCAACAGATCTCCCCCGAATCTCCCCGTCTGGCCTTAGCCATAAACCCTGTTGTAGAGTAGCTAATAGTCTGGCTCTGTATCTACACTGGCCAGAAACAAATCATCGTATGATCAGACTTCCCCATCTCCAGACCTGCCACTAACCTTCAGATCAAATAAAGTAGTAAAAGCACAGATCAGCCGATGTTCTACCCCTACAGGGAAACCTAGTGACAGTCTCCCACTGATAATCGTACGATGGGCAATACACGCAGAGATATTATCAGCAGCCGACAGAAATTTTCTAACATGTCCGACCAGATGACTGATCAGCATGGCATGACAAATGTCGGGACACTCCACGCACAATCCGAAAATCGTACAAATCCAGGATTTGTACAACCAGATCGTTGAGTCTATGGCCTGCTTTACACCGGCCAGGCACAGATATCAGAGACAAACTTACACCGGCCAGGCACAGATATCAGAGACAAACTTACACCGGCCAGGCACAGATATACAGAGATAAACCTACACTGGGCAGACAGATACACACAGACCTGGACAGACAGATATACAGAAACAAGCCTACAGAGATATAGAGATATTATAGTATCAGAACTCAGATTGTCCAGAAACAGACACAATATACAGAGACACAGAGCTACAGACAAACATGGACAGAATCATATGGCAATTGCAGAAGAGATGAAGAGACAATTGTGCTGCTGAAGCACTGCGCTGTGCCCACAATGTAAGTGCTGTGTCAGGTCTATTAAAGTGCCACCCAGTCGCCCTCTGAAACACGATTTCTACATGACCCACATTTCTGCTGACGCGCAAAAACCGCCCCGTATCATCTGCACTTGTCTGGTCAAAAGGGGGTGACTGCGTTCTCCTGCTACACACGGGAAAGTTTAACGTTAACCCCGAGATCCCAAGATGAGTTTTTATGAAATAAGAGAATTTAAATGGGCAGCTGGTGCCCCTGTGGCAGTGGCTGGAACACTGAAAGGGAGGCTCAGACTTTTCATTAGGGAGGTTTGTCATTTGGGAGGCTATTCAGTAAATGGAGAAACTTTCCCGGAGGCTGGAGAGGGAGGTAACACTCACAAAAAGGTTTTTAACTCCTCAGCTTCCAGACACGGGGAGCAAATGATATCCCCGGAGTTTTGATTGGAAGGGGGGCCCCCCCACAATACTTTAACCCTTTCATGTCAGGAAAATAGAACAAAATAGATATGGTGCATGTCTTTTTATTGGAATCTCTGTTAAACCTTAAGGGTCAGTCCACACAAGGAGATTCGGGGAGATCTCCCCGATCCGCATCCCCCTGTCTTGTGCCGGGTTAAAACGACAATCACCTGCGGCAATTCACACGAGGCCCTTCGTTTCCCGAAATTGCCTCACGAGGGAAACTTCGGACGATTTTGTACAACGAAGAGTAGCGTGTGCCGCAGGCTATTCACATTTTAGCCAGCGCAAGACAAGGGGAAGTGCTTTGGGTTTTCTCGCTGGGGCGACTAATCTCCCCGAATCTCCTTGTGTGGACTGACCCTAACTAGGCACACAGCCACATGCACACTGGGAAGTGATCGCTGCACGTATTATGGTTTTAACACTTACCTGATCCCAAGAGCTTACAGTCTTACAACACACACACAAGTAAGCATTATTGTTCCAGGCATCTATACATAATAAAAGACATAACAGTCACTCCTTCTTGAAGTTCTGCAGCTGTTAAAGGGGTGGTTCACCTTCAAGTTAACTTTTAGTATATGCTAGAAGGGACAATTCTAAGAAACTTTTCAATTGGTCTTCATTATTTATTTTTCATAGTTTTTTAATGATTTGCAATTTTCTTCTGTTTCTTTGCAGCTTTCAAATGGGGGTCACTGACACCATCTAAAAACAAATCCTCTGTAAGGCTACAAATGTATTGTTATTGCCACTTTTTATTACTTATTATTCTATTCAGTCCCTCTCCTATTCATATTCCAGTCTCTTATTCAAATCAATGCAGGGTTGCTAGGGTAATTTGTACCCTAGAAACCAAATTGCTGACACTGCAAACTGGAGAGCTGCTGAATAAAAAGCTAAATAACTCAAAAACCACAAATAATAAAAAATGAAAACCAAATGCAAATTGTCTCAGAATATCACTCTCTGCATTATACTAAAAGTTAACTCAAAGGTGAACAACCCCTTTAACAACATAAGCAATCTTAAGGCTATAGAATGGTGTCTATAGCAGTGTATGGATAAACAGAATTACCAGACTAGACATAGAAATACATAATAATAAAAGGCTGTCAGGGGATGTTGGGAGTGCTTTGTTTGCCTTGTAAAACACAAAGGTGAAACACAAAGTCCTCTATCCAAACTCGGTGACATTGGTATTTAGTTGGGTCTCTGTCATTGCATCTGGAATTCAGCAGGAACAGACGGAGTCCCAGGCACTGCAGGAATCTAACCAATCATTTCTGAACTGCAACTCCCATCAAGTTGCAGGTGGATGGCCACAGACTGGATATCCCTGACTTATATAGTGTAAATACTTAACACAATACATAAGGGTCCCCTGGACGTTTGAGACACACAAAATTCACCTATATAACTACTCTACAAGCAGCCCTACAGACAGCCTTGGCTAAGGTTGCCACCTGGCTGGTATTTTACCGGCCTGGACATTATTTTTTATGGTTGATCCCAATGTTATTAATAGGAAAAAAGATAAATATATAGGAAGGCCGGTATTTTTTTCAAGAAAAGGTGGCAACCCTACCTTGCACCCCAAGAGCTTACGATCACTCCACTGACTATCTCTGGCTAATACAGTGCTCTGGTAAAAAACCCCAGAGCTTACAGTCAACCCTGGTAAAGCGTAGACTTTTCTAATGACCCCAGGGAGTAAAGCACAATCCCACAGGCTTGCAGCTCAGAGACCCAACCAATAGGAACTCAGAAAGCCGGTGCTGTGTCGCAGAGCTTACAATCCACCCAGCAGAATTGCAGCAACGCCAGCTCTTCTATATTGTGCCATGCAGAAATCTCAGCACTGTGCCAAAGAGCTTACACTCTACTCAGCGCTACGAAATAAGTTGGCACTATAGAAATACACATTATTAATATTAATAATAATAATACCCAAGCCAATAAGAAAATAGTTTATCATAAGGAGACACAGTTCCCAGCAGAAAGGCAGAATCATTCCCATCAGAGCAAACCATTCACTACTCCGCGGGGGGGGGGGGGTCGCTTACCTGAGCCCAAATGGCTCTGGAAGTAGAATATAACCAGAATGAAGGAGCCCAGGCAGGTGGCCAGGGCCATCACTTTGCCTCTCCTCATAGCGAGTAGTCAGGTCCCAGCCCCAGGTGCTCATTGCCCGGAGAGTGTGAGCTACACTCGCCGCTCACTGTCCACTCACTCGCACTCCGCTTTCTCTCTCCCAACTCAGCCAGGAGAGCCCACAAAGGAATGTACCAAAGCAACTCGCCGGGGGCGCACATCTAACTTGAAACGCCGGCTGTGCCTGAGCCCTCCCCTGTGCAGGCGTGGGGGCTGAACCACAGCATATGCTATTACGGGCCGGGTGGAAAGATATGTGAGCGCTGAATGCACAGCCCTCGGAGCTGAGACACCTACCTACGCTCCCCCTATATTCAACGTGGCACAGTCTAACCTGCGAGGCTGCTGTACAGAGCGTCTGTAAAGTTTCTGTATTCAGGCAAAACCAACCGGACTATAGGGGGCGCTGCACAATCGTACAGGGATATATGCGGCTGCTGCATGCAGCTCTTTGTAATTGACCCAGAGAAAACCATATAAAAGTAGCCTCAACTCATCTGTCACTTCAAGTTAAAGGACAAGTAACACAAATATAATGGCAAGGCCACACATGGCGTTTTTATGCTGCGTAAATATGTCAGCGTAAACATTGCCACCCAGCAGGTATTTTACCGGCCTAGCCCATAAAATACCTGCAAGGGCCAGGGTCGGTATTACAAATTTACCCGCAATGTAGTTGCTAGGGTTGCCACCTTTTCTTGAAAACAATACCGCCTTTCTTTATATTTATCCTTTTTTCCTATTAATAACATTGGGATCAACCATCAAAAATACCGGCCAGGTGGCAACCCTAGTAGTTGCCGGTAATTTGTAATACCCTTTCAAAAAGCCCTCGGCCCTTCACTTTAAACTTATTTGTTCCCCGACGCTGCGGTGGCTCCGCCCGTTCAAGCATCACAGCCTGCCCCTTTTACGTGTAATTTCCATGACTCTGCCCCTTTACATCGCTCCCCTCCCCTTTTACGTTGCTCCCCGCCCCCCTTTTTTTTTTTTTACAAGGTGGCAACCCTAATTGCACTACCGCTGAAAATAATGGAAAACTCACTATAGCAATTCACACAGGGCGTTTGCAAGCTGAAGTCCGCCACAGGACGCCAGTATTGGCGTTTTTTTAGCAGAAACGCCAATATGTCAAGAAACTACAAATTCAATAGACTCTATGGGATTCGCATGTTTGAAACCACACGTTGCGTATTTTAAATATGGCTTCCAATTTCTCATTGAGAACAATGAGAAGTGCATGTTGGGAAAAGATACCTACATGCGGGAAAACGCTGTAAAAACTCATCGTGTGGTTTCAGTGGCGTATTTATACCAGACAAAGCGTTCTTAAAAACTCGACGTAAAAACGCCACGTGTGGCCTTGCCCTAAGGCATAGAGTAAACACAATAAAGTACCAAGACCCTTATCTTGTGACGTATAAGTCAGCCCACATCAACATTAAAGGGATACTGTCATGGGAAAACTTGTTTTTTTCAAAATGCATCAGTTAGTGCTGCTCCAGCAGAATTCTGCGCTGGAATCCATTTATCAAAAGAGCAAACAGATTTATATTTCATTTTGAAATCTGACATGGGGCTGGACATATGGTCATATGGGCCCCCTCCTGAATTTTGAACTATGCCCCCACACACACGCGTGAATAGTCTTGCGCCATGTACATCGGCGAACAGTGATGGGCACGGTTGCCAGGTTTACATTTCAAAACCAGCCAAAAACTAGCCAACAATTAGACAAAAGACATTTTAAAAGTAGCCCAAAGATATCCCAATGTGTATGCTGAAAAAGCTTAAAGTAATACAATAAAAGTATGAAGTCAATGACATTTTCCAATAACTTTTCTACATTAAAGAGGAGACTTTTACATTTTCCCTGGAAGTTGGGAGAAATTTCTATGGACATGAAAAAGTGCTTTACCTTTACTGAAACTGAAACACTGCATCAAACGCTCTTTTTACTCCACCTGACATGGAAACACTCAGTGTTCAAGTTTAATTCATTTTTAATAGGCCTGGACTGAGAGTCAAAATAGGCCCTGGCATTTCAGGTACACAGAGGCCCAATCAGCCCACACAGAGGCCCAATCAGCCCCCATCAGCCCACTACATACTGACTTTCTATGGCACCTTATAGCAGCCCTTCTGGCATTTGCCAGAACCCACAGATTGCCAGTCCGGGCCTGATTATTAATGTAGGTGAAATATAACTGTATAGAAACATTTTTTCGCTGCTGGCACAGAAAGTATAGCTTCTTTGTATTCAACATTTACAAGGACTGTTTCATTAGTTTTTCCCAACACATGTTATGTAGACTCTGCTTTATATGGAGCCTCTGCTCCCCATGATCACACACAGTCACACACAGTCACGCACAGTCACGCACAGTCACACACAGCCACACTGTAATGGTTGGCACCCTAAATCTAGAACCGATGCCAAGCACCCTGGTCTCAGCTCATACTTCTGCCACCTTTCACCTCTTGATGAGCCCTTGGCTAATTGGATGCCGCAGGTCTTAATACGAGAGGTGCAAGGTGAGGGGATCTAAACAAGGGAAGGGGCACAACTGTAAATGCAAAGTCTTCAGCAGAAGGTCGTGGTACAAGGCATTAGGCAAAAGAGTAGTCAGATCAGGCTGGGTCGAGACAGAATGCAAACGAAGTCAGGCAGGCAAGGGTCAAAACCGGGTAGTCAATCAGAAGTGATTTAGCAGAATCGGAGTCAAATAACAGGCAGGGTCAGGTTTCAGAAGGTAGAGTAGTCTAAAAGCCAGGCAAGGGTCACAACAGCAATCAAAAACAGGTTCAGACAGGATAGCTTCAAGCTCAGAAGCACCAGGAACAAACTTCTATAACGGGCAGTAAGTTTTACACAAAAGTCCCTTCAAATAATTAGAATTTTGCGCCACTGCGCGCTGACTTCATACGCCTGCGCCAATGCGCCTATAAATAAAGGGAATGCGCGCTGCACGCACTAAGGAGTCTGGCAAGCAAGAGGAAGCATCAGTGTGGTGGGGGTCCCCACCAAGAGCGTGGCAGGCATCCCAGTCAGCCCACTAGACTACCAGGGTGAGGCCTGACATTACCCCTCCCTTGAGGAGGGGCCACTGGACCCCCAGGTCACTCAGGAAACTTTAGGTGGAACTATTTCCTGAGATGGTCAGCCCTGATGTCACCAACAGGAACCCAAGAGTTCTCCTCAGGGCCGTAGCCCTTCCATTTAACCAAATATTGAAGCTTACCTCCGACTAGGCGAGAATGGAGGAGCTCTCGGATTTCAAATTCAGACTGACCTTCAATCAACACTGGGGGAGGAATAGACAGTTGACAGACCTGTGAAGCTGTTTTCAGGAGGGAAACACGAAATGAATTAGAAATTTTTCAATTATCAGGAAGTTTGGGACCAACAGAAGAAGGGGATAAGGACCAATAAACCTGGGCCCCAACTTGAAAAAAGGGACTTTTAACTTAATGTTCCTTGTAGTAGACCATACAGAATCTCCTACCTGATATTTAGGTGCCTCTCTACGAGACCTATCGGCTGCTATTTTCTGAATGGCTGTAGCTACAAAAAGAGAGTCATGATCCCCAGACCAAATTTCTGCAAACCGTTTGACAGAAGAGTTGACAGAGGGTACAGGGGACAAAGAACCAGAGAAAGAAAATGCTTTCGGATGTAAACCATTGACAATAAAGAATGGAGATTGACCAGTAGAAGAACGGGTTGCATTATTGTAGGTAAATTCTGCCCAGGTTTAGGCCATGAGGACTGGTTGTCAGACACATAACACCTTAGAAATTGTTCAAGGGATTGATAAACCCTTTCCGTTTGATCATTTGTTTGAGGCTAATATGTGGTAGAAAATGACAATTCAATACTAACCAAAGAGCAGAATGCTTGCCAAAACGGCTAATGTTTTAATAAAAGGGAGGTGTGGGAGGGAAATGAAGTGACTCATTTTACTAAACATATCCACCACTGCCCAAATCACAGCCTTCCCCTGAGAGGAGGGAAGATCGACAATAAAATGCATCGAAAGATGGGACCATGGCCTGTCAGGAATTGGTAGTGGCCTTAATAACCCCTGTTGCAGATTTCTGGAGGATTTTGACCTCTGACAAACAGGACAGAAATCAATGAATTTTCTGACATCCTGCTTAAAGGAAGGCCACCAAACATTTTGAGACAAAAGGGACACAGTTTTAGTGATGCCAGGATGTCCTGCCATTTAAGAAGTGTGGGCTTCACCTTAAACCTGTTCCCTCAAATCTTCCGGCCTTTTCCTCAGGAGTTAGATGGGATTTGCCCAATTGCATGGGTTCCTCCTGAGGTAGAGGCACGGAAGGATTTGGGCACTTAACATTGGTCACCACATTAGAAAAGTTAGACTTAACATTGTTAAACCCAGACTGTAAAGAAGTACCCCTCTCAACACTTCTTTCCCTCTGTCTCCTATCTAACTGGATGTCTAGAGATATGAGATCATCCAGGTTAGAAGATAGGGGGTAATTTACTAAACTGTCTTTGACAGAGCCCACTGGCGGAACTCGGTGCAATACACCTCCACATCCTATTTTCCCTGGTGTAATTTACAATTTAGAGTATTGCCATGGTGTTAAAGAATGTATTTCTGGAAAAACAGGCAGGATCAGAGGAGGGTAATCTAAGGACCCAAATTTGGGGATCACCCTGTAACAGGGTCATTACAAACCTCACTTTTTCTTCACCAGTAGTGAAAGATTGGGGGAAAAAGCTGAGGTATAGTTTGCTGGACTCCTTGAACACAAAAAATGTGGTTCTGTCCCCACTGAATTTTTTGGGGAACACAATTTTTGGAGTGTTACCCATCATGGCAGAAGAACGACCATAGGAGGAGTGACTACAGGACTAGGCAACTGCGGAGTGGAATCCAGTTGGTGGTCAGATTATGAAAACCTTGCATCAGGTATTCTTGTCTCTGTCCATGTTCTTCCATGCGCTGTAATAGAGTGGTGAGTAGCGCTTCAGTGGTGGAAGGAGCAGCGGCAGCAGCAACTCGACCTTCTTCATCCATGGCCTGTTATAATTTAACGATTGGCACCCTAAATCTAGAACTGATGCCAAGCGCCCTGGTCTAGGCTCGTGCTTCTGCCTATAACAGCCGCCTTTCACCTCGAGAGGAGCCCTCGGCTAATTGGATGCCGTCAGGTCTTAGTAAGAGAGGTGCAAGGCAAGGGGTTCTAATCAAGCGAAGGGGCACAGCTGTAAAGTGTTGGATTCTGGAACCTGGAAGTCTGTCTGCTTTCTATAGTGCGTGGTGCACAGGTTCACAAAGTCCCAAAATCCATCACTTCAGGTTGGAACAAGGTAAGGAAAGGGCTGGATCACTTAGTGAACTGGAAAGAAACTGGTCCCTGCAGCACTTTCATGATTTCCTTTCAGTTTGTGGAATTAGGTATGTCTGCATAAAAAAACCTACTCTTGAGTACAGTTCAATCTAATGTAAGTTTATTGTAAATGTTGTCACAGAATGGCAGTTAACTGACCCTTTGCCTGTTTTTTTGGTAGTTTTCAAGGGGATACCACATGCTAACTGTACCACAGTGGCCGGCATTCGGGGTATGATAAACAAGTCGTTATACAGTTGTCATTACCGTGCAAGTGTTTTGTTTCGGATTTGGCAAGGATCTGGTGATATAAATAAAGCTGTGGCCGACCATCACCCACACTCCTGTCTAAGTGCCATTTATTTATGAGGGATTGAGAAAGTTGGTGTCAGGGCATGGATTAGGTGTATAACCATCTCCACCAAAATGTAAAGGTGGCCATACATAGAGAGATCTGCTCATATGTCGATGTTGCCAAACAAGTGGATCTCTCTCCGATATTTCCACCTAGAGGTGGGTAATACCGGAATGATCCAATCGTGGGCCCTAGGGCCGACTTTTGGCCAAATATCGATCAGGGAAGCCTGTTGGAGGGCCCCATACTCAGTCAGCTTTTACCAGCCTGTGTATGACCAACTTTACAGTGAGAGCTGTGAAGATGTGGATTTCTCCTCCTGAAACAGTCGTACAGGCTGATACATTAGATAGCTTTAAGAAAGGGTTTGATGGTGTTTAGCAAGTGAGGAAATACAGGGTTATGAAAGATAGCTCATTATACAAGTTGATCCAGGCAAATTGGAGAGGCTTCAAACAGGGTTGTTTGCCTTCCTCTGGATCAACTAGCAGTTAAGGTGGCCATACACGGGCTGATAAAAGCTGCGACAGACTGAGTTGGCAATTTATGGGCCCGTGAGTGGGGCCCTCCGATCGTGGCGCATCTGTTCGTTGACGCGGTCCCGCAATCCAGCCGCCCGTATCCTTGTCATTCTGATCCAATAGTTGGGCCCTAGGGCCCACGATCGGATCAGCCCGATATCGCCCACCTCAAGGTGGGCATATCGGAGAGAGATCCGCTCGCTTGGCGACATCGCCAAACGAGCGGATCTCTCCGTGTATGGCCACCTTAAGTCAGATTTTTATATAGACTTAAAAAGCTGAACTTGATGGACAGGTGTCTTTTTTTAACCTAACTCACTGGGGGTCATTTATAAAGTTTGCGCAGCGCATAATTGTTCGCAAATGGTAGTTTTGCCCATGCTTTTTCCTGAACGCTACAATATTGCACTACTGTGCCCGTCTTTCCAGTTTTTGCGAATTCGCATGGTGAATGAATTTTCGCAAACAACTCGCAAACAAGATGGGTCTTTGCATGAGTACAGGCACTTTGCGAGGTTGTTTTGCGTGAAAATAGCATTAAAAGTAACTTAAATTCGCAATTTGCGAAACAGTTTTGCCATCTCAGAGTGTTCGCAATTTTCTGATTTTTGCCATATTTAAAAAGCTCCTATAGACATTCGCAATGTGAAAAACAAATTCGCAGATCTGCCCTGCGCAAAGTTTATAAATGACCCCCACTATGTGACTATGTATAGCCCCAATCCAACCAACTGTCCACTAACACGTAGGCAGGTTATATGAAAGTAACATCATAAGCTGAATTCCTTTGTGCAAATGGATGTGATTAGACATTTCTTTCCTTCATTAATAATGAACATTGGGTAATTTCCCTCCTCGATTAAAGCTGTACCTTTTATGCCGCTGTCACCCAAATAATTGTGTGTGACTAATGCTCATTGTACCTCTCAGACAATTGACACATGAAACAGACTGCATCTGGGGATGGGTACAATAGGGGAATCATGATGTGAATCAACAGCAGGCATTCCCTTGCAAAGAAAACTTTTTTTTTAAGGAGGCATCTGTTAAAATATTCAGCCTGCCACTCATAAAGGATACAAAAAAGTATATATATTTCAGCGATCAAAAGGAAACAACAGAGCAGATTTTTTTTCTTTTCAGGAAAGGACATCTCATTAGTAACATATTTTGGAATGGTAATATGATGGGAATTATCCTCCCATGTAGTTTATGGTCCTAATAAAGGAAATGTTAAAAATGGAAACAAAGAGTCACTTTAAATAACAATTGGGGACTGTAGGGAAAGAAATACCGACTTCCTATATATTTATGTTTTTTCCCTATTAATAACATTGGGAACAACCATAACTGACAGGTGGCAACACTGGTGCCAATGGGGATGTAAAATGCAGACCTTGTCAGAGGGTAGAGAGAGAAGCCTTCACTTGTAAAGAGAGAGAAGCCTTCACTTGTACATATAAGGAAGGCATGAGCCTAAAATGAGAGATATCCACATTTTGGAGAGTAGCTGTAAAAGAGTTGCCGCTGGCTAGTGGCTTTTGAAAAACAACCCTACCTGGTGACTCCAGTGGTGATCTGATCTGTGTGTGCCAAGAACAGTTAGGGAATAGGTGAGACTGAGTTTTACCCAGGATGGGTGTTTGTGCTGGGGATCAGGGCTAAGAGATAAAGCAGCTGCTAATCTTCCACCTGCTTGTCTGGTATGTAGAGATTATTTCATAATTACATTGCAAAAATACCATCAATGGTAGTTCCTTTGATCTATTTAGGTAGGTGTTAGATGAAACTGAAAAAAGTATGAAGATGTGATGTAGCCATTATGGTGCCATTGTGACCAGATCTCACCTTCACACTTGTGTGAGTTTCAGCCGACAGCTACCTGAATAGTTCAATGGAACCATTGTGATTGGATATTGGTGACTGTTTCCTTTAAAGGGGTTTTTCACCTACCAAACACTTTTTCAGTTTAGTTATTTTCAGATTGTTCACCATAAACAAAGAATTTTTTCAACTGCTTTCTATCTTTTAGGTTTTACTGTTTTCCCAAAGTTGAAGGTTAAAGTTTAAAGGGGTTCCATAGCCTTACTAAATACCGATCTAAAGCTGTTCTCTAAATTATTAGCAAACAGACTAGCCCCCATTTTGCCAGGACTGATCAACAGGGACCAAGTCGGCTTTATATTAGGCAGACAAGCAGGGGATAACACCAGACGCACCTTTGACCTGATTGAGATTCTCCAGAGGAGAGGAGACCAGTCCTTAATCCTCAGCTTGGACGCTGAGAAGGCATTTGATAGACTGGACCTATTTGCGCTCTCTGCTGGAACACCTCAACCTCTCGGGCCCCTATCTTGCTGCCATCTATAACATACAGTACGCCCTCAGCATACCTCAAGCTCCCCGGACAATCGCATAAACCCATTCAAATCTGTAACGGGACGTGACAAGGCTGCCCCTTATCCCCCCTGCTCTATGCCTTGAGTATAGAACCTTTGGCAGCTGCTATAAGCCTCCATCCAGACATAAAGGGAGTCCTAGTAGGGAAAACTCACTATAAAATAGCTCTCTTCGCCGACGACGTCCTGCTTACCATCACCAACCCCCTTGTATCCTTGCCAAATCTACACCAATTGATAAACACATATAGTACCCTTTCAGGCTATAAATTAAATGTTGATAAAACTGAGGCCCTCCCCTTACGTGTCCCACAACGAACCCTAGATGCTTTGAAGGCCGCTTTCAATTATAAATGGAAAGACTGCTCTATCACCTATTTAGGCACCCAGATCCCAGCTGACTTAAGTCAAACATATAACCTGAACTTCAAACCACTTATGCAACATACAAAGAGCTTATTGGAAAACTGGTCCAAATACACAATTTCCTGGTTGGGCAGAGTAGCAGCTTTAAAGATGTCTATTTTACCTAAATATCTGTACTTATTTGAGACTCTCCCAGTGGCTATCCCTCCAGCTACATTTAAGGCTATCTGATCTCAATTCCATAATTTTATCTGGGCTCACCGAGGCCACAGAGTTGCTAAATCTGTCTTGCTGACACTGACACCACTTAGACAGGGAGGTTTGGGCATCCCGGACCTACAAAAATACTATGAAGCTGCACATCTGAGACAGCTACTGGCCTGGTCTAACTGGACCTCACACACTAGTTGGATATTGAAAATGTCTTGATTAATGATTTTCATTTAAATGCTTGCATTTGGGACCACACAGACTTTGCCCAGATTCCCACCTCTGCACTTTCTGCAACTCGACTCGCCTGCTCAATATGGCGTAAAACTAGGCTCAAACACAACCTAAGTTCTTCCAAGTCAACTCTGACTACGTTTCTGCAAAATCCTGCATGTCCCCCAGGAATGGAACCGTCCTTCTGCACAAAATGGTCCAATTCTCATTTTTTAAGATCCGGGACCTGCTCAATCTCCTCATGCATGAGATCCTGCCTCTCCAAACAATCCAGGAAAAGTTCCCACAGACACCCATCAGACTTTTCGAATACTTCCAAATTCGACATTTTTTGGGACCCTACATTGCGTATGCCAAAGCAAACTGCCTCACGGCCTTTGAACTGCTAGCAGCAGTCGGCTCAGTCTCATCTACTATTGTATTGTGTTACTTTGAAACTACAAATCTATCGCGTTTCGCCGAAAAATTCAAGAATTTCCAGTGAAATTTGCGAATTGGGGAAAAAATTCGCGAAAACCCGTTTTTTAATGGCGTTGCGTTGTTGTTTTTGAAGCCAGACAGATAATGCTGCTAATAGCAATCCCATGTGCAATTAACTGCTTCAACTGTTAATATGGTGTAGAGAGTTACATTCTGAGACAATTCACAATTGGTTTTCATTTTTTATTATTTGTGGCTTTTGGGTTATTTCGCTTTTTATTCAGCAGCTCTTCGGTTTACAAATTCAGCTATTTGGTTGCTAGGATACAAATTACCCTAGCAACCATGCAGTGATTTGAATGAGGGACTGGAATATGAATAGGAGAGGATTGAATAGAAAGATGAGTACTAAAAAGTAGCAACAACAAGACAGTTGTAGCCTTACAGAGCATTTGCTTTTTAGATGGTGTCAGTGACCCTTTTGAAAGTTGAAGTCAGAAAAAGGCAAATTATTATCATGGATACTATCATGAGAACACATGTTTTTTTTCAAAACACATCAGTTAATAGTGCTGCCCCAGCAGACTTCTGCACTGAAATCCATTTCTCAAAAGAGCAAACTGATTTTTTTATATTCAGTTTTGAAATCTGACATGGGCTAGACATTTTGTCAATTTCCCAGCTGCCCCTGGTCATGTGACTTGTACCAGCACTTTAGGAGGGAACTGTTTTCTGGCAGACTGTTGTTTTTCCTTTTTAATGTAACTGAATAGTACGCAGTGGGACATGGGTTTTTACTGTTGGGTGTTGTTCTTAGATCTATCAGGCAGCTGTTATCAGTGGCATAACTACCAGGGGTGCAGAGGGTGCTATTGCACCAGGGCCCCCGCCACCTTGGGGGCACATCAGAACCATGGTAATGGTTATGGCAGGCGGTTATCTAGGAGGACATTTTACAGAACACATGCTATCAACACTCATTGAGACATTTGTGCCTTAAGCTACTAACACACGCCTTACCCTTTAAACAAAACAGGGACTGGCCATACCAGGGATGACTTTGACATAGTTGGCCAGCTTAAATATATTGCAAGTGTAAGGCATCTTTTTAGTAGGTCAAAGCACTCTAAATGTCTTAAATATATTGTTAAAAGGATACTGTCATGGGAAAAAATGTTTTTAGTTATTAGTACAGCAGAATTTTGCACCGAAATCTGTTTGAAAAAAAAAAAATAACAAAATATTTTTTTTATATTTAATTTTGAAATCTGACATGGAGCTAGCCATATTGTTCATTTCCCAGCTGCCCCCAATCATGCAACTTGTGCTCTGATAAACTTTACTGCTGTACTGCAAGTTGGATTGATATCACACTCAACAGTAAAATCCAGGTCCCAGTGAGACACATTCAGTTACATTGAGAGGAGAAACAACAGCCTACCAGAAAGCAATTCCCTCCTAAATCACATGACCAGGCAAAATGACCTGAGATGCACCTACACACCAATATTACAACTAAAAAAAGACACTTGTTGGTTCAGGAATGAAATTTTATATTGTAGAGTGAATGATTTGCAGTGTAATTTAGAAATAAAAACTACAGTAGATTGAGTGCAGAGGACCCCTTGTATTTGTCTGTATAAATTGTGTGGTTACAACCTCCTTCCACCGCTGCTTAATGTTTTTTGTTTTTTTTAATTAGTGACACAACGTTCCTGTGTTTGTTATAATTGCTGGTGGGATGCCATGCTCGTCAATTAATTTTCTGAAATCACCTGAAGTTTCCTTGTGAGGCGACTTTGGAAAACTGAAGCAATGTTTATGCCCTCCCACCAACGATTCCAAATCTTGCTGGTGGGAAAGCATTTAGAGGAGATTAGTGGCCTACAGTAGCGAAGATTTTATGACTTGATGACTAATCTGGGGAGATTAGTTGCACAAAAAAGAGGAGATTTGTCCCTGGGTGACTAATCTTCCCGGAATCTGCATGTTATGCTATCACCCTAAGGGCTGGGGCAGACAGGGAGATTCGGGGAGATTCAGTCGCCTGCGATTAATCGCCAAGCGACTGAATCTCCCTGTCTGCCCCCTAGCCTAAAGGAGAAGGAAAGGGTTAATCACTAGGGGCACCCCCCCCCCTCGCCAGTGATTCCAATTGGTTACATGAAAACCTGGAGCTCCTGTTACTGAAACTGCACCAGCCTGGGGTACTTCTGTAGGGGCACTTCCCAACTCTTCCTTCTAAATTCTGATTTTTGCTATGCTGCGCATTTGCTGTGTTGCACATTTTTCCTTCTTTAAGGGTAGTGGCATACGTGCAGATTCCAGGGAGATTAGTCGTCCACCGACAAATCTCCTCTTCTTTTTGCGACTAATCTCCCCAAAATGCCTTCCCACTGGCAAGAATGTGGCATGATAGCAGTAGGATCATTTCGATTTTCAAAGTCACCCGGAAATTGCCTCCCGAGGAAACTTCATACGACTTTGGAAAACCATAGAAATCTGATTCACATTCTCTTGTCGGCGGGAAGGCATGTCGGGGAGATTAGTTGCCCGTAGAAATTTATTGCTGGGTGACTAATCTCCCCAGAATCTGCACGTATGCCACCACCCTAAAACCCACAGCAAAAGTTTTATTGAACATATATTGGTAAGTCCCTCTCTTAATACCAAAACCAGTTTATGGGAGGATGTCACCTTCAACCAAAATAGGTTTCAGGCCAGCACTAGACTTCCGTCCGTCGGCAGCTTACCGGCCCGTGCGTGGGGCCCTCCAATGGGCTTACCCAATCGATATCTGGCTGAAAGTCGCCAGCTGACGATCGATCAGGACTAGAAATCATGTCGGATCGCAGCCCCATCAGTTCGTTGATGCAGTCCTGTGATCCAACTGCCCGCACCTCCTCCTTTGTGATCCAATCCTCGGGCCCTAGAACCCACGATCGAATCACCTGATATTGCCCACCATATCTGGCCACCTTAAGGGAAATGGCACATATATTGCTTAATCTTCTTTCCTGTAGGTGACTAAAGAGAAATTCCCATCCCCCTCTGCACCTGATTTTGGGCATTTTTTTGTGTTTAGTTGGCCATGGAAGAGGGAGTTTCCTGCAGGCAATAAAGCACCTTTACCTTTATCTGGAGATACACTGGCTCCATGTTGTCATAGAGACAGTGGTTGAGTCTTATCTTTATCTAGATAGACACGATGCAGTAACTCCTTGCAAAATGTGCCTGGGTCAGAATTGAACTCAGGCTCCCCACATTACAAAGCAACCGAGACACAAAGCTGTTCACAGATCTTATTGATAACTTTCATCAATTTATTACTTATTACATGACATAAAAAATCTCATGGTCAGAAATACAAAAGTCTTTCAGCGGATCCCCAATATTTGTAGCAGTAGGCTCACCTTCAAAAGGTCACACTGGACAGACCCAAGATTCATCAAATGTCAACCAATGAAGGAAGCCACAAAATGCAGAAAGTGTTTTTACTGTGCACACAACATGTTTCAGATCACATGGACACTTGAGAGAGGATCCTTGTGATCCACAGCATGTCATGTGCACAGTAAAAACACTTTCTACATTTTGTGGCTTCGTCCCCTGTTGACATTTGATGAAAATCTCATGGGGTTGGGCTAAATGAACAAAAGCAGGCCTTAAAGGGAAACTGTCATGGGAAAACATGTTTTTTTCAAAGCGCATCAGTTAATAGTGCTGCTCCAGTAGACTTCTGTCCTGAAATCCTTTTCTTAATAGAGCAAACAGATTTTTTATATTCAGTTTTGAAATCTGACATGGGGCTAGACATTTTGTCAATTTCCTAGCTGCCCCTGGTCATGTGACTTTTGCCAGCACTTTAGGAGGGAACTGCTTTCTGGCAGGCTGTTGTTTTTCCTTCTCAATGTAACTGAATGGAACGCAATGGGACATGGGTTTTTACTATTGAGTGATGTTCTTAGATCTACCAGGCAGCTGTTATCTTGTGTTAGAGAGCTGTTATCTGGTTACCTTCCCATTGTTCTGTTGTTAAGCTGCTGGGGGGAGGGTGAAATGTGATATCACTCCATCTTGCAGTACAGCAGTAAAGAGTGATTGAAGCTTATCAGAGCACAAGTCACATGACTTGGGGCAGCTGGGAAATTGACAAAATGGCTAGCCCCGTGTATCCCTTTAACTATTGCTCTATCTTGTTATGTGGCACAGAGGCATACAAAAGAACTTACCCTTTGCTTAGGGAAAAAAATACCAGCCTTCCAATTATCTTTTTTCCTATTAATTACATTGGGATCAACCATAATTTTTTCCAGCCAGGCCGATAAAATACCGGGCAGGTTGCAACCCTACCCTCGTTGTAGATTCTGTCCTTGCCAACTTCTTTTCCTTGTTAAACTTTGGAAGCAGACTCACGTTTTCAGAAATTGTCAGGACTTTCAGCACATTCACAGTATTTTGAGATTGGAATATTACTCCAAATGAACATGTGCCAAAACTCCACTCTGCTTCGGAAGTTTAACGAAGAAAAGAAGATGGCTGAAGTGAACTCCCGAGGATAGAATCTGCATTGAGGGGTACATAAAAAGTATGGGGCATTTGCCCCAGGTACCAGGTAGGCTGGGGGGAGGAGGGAGGGTACATAGGGTAGTGAGGTAGGGTTTTTTTATGTTACAGGTTGAATTTTCCTTTAAAATTTATTATTTCACGCAACTTAGGAGGTTATTTATTAAAGTCCGAATGCCAAAAACTTTTAAAAATCTAGGTTTTTTTTGCTATAAAATCCGAAATTTTAGTGGAAAAAACAAATTTGGCATCTCAGACCTACCAAGGTTGTATATAAGGCAATGGGAGAGGTCCCTATCCTATTTGGAAGTTTCTGTGGTCTGCGATGGAATTAGCCTATTTCGGACTTTTCAGACAAAAATCTGAAAAATTCTGGATTTTTGTGAAAAACGGCAAAAAAAAAAAAAATTAGCAATTCGGGAAAAAAACTCAACAAAGTTCTGATTTTCGATAATTTTTTTGTGTTTGTCCCCGATCAAATGAAATCATGATTTTGTTTTTATAATAAATAAACTACACCCCTCCATGCCAGAATGATCAGGAACTTTGAGAGAATTAAAGGAGCATCTCCAGCCACCCATCACGGCAAGATTCATGAAGATGAGTGTATGAGTTAAACTTCCAGTTTATTGAAACTTCTTATTAAAAGCATGAACATCCCTGGCTGAAGCCTTCTGATGAAGTGACTTCCACAATGAGTCGTGCTCCCCCCTGCCTGCTTCATCCTTGTATGTTCATTGCTTTTAATAAGAAGTTTCAATAAACTGGACGTTTTTAGTGATGGGTGAAACGGCCGCGTTTCGCTTCGCCGGAAAATTCGCGAATTTCCAGAGAAATTCGCAAATTTTTCGCCGAAACGAGTCTCGCGTCGTTTTTGACGCGCATCGCGTCAAACCGCGTCGTTTCCGACGCGTCATGTCATTTTCGGCGAATTTTCGTCGAATTTTTTTTTGGCAAATTTTTTTGGCAGTTTCGCAAATTTATTCGCCAGCGGGCGAATCGCGGCAATTCGCCGCGAATTCACCCCTGGCGAATAAATTCGCCCATCACTAGACGTTTTTTCTTATACGCTCATCTTTATGAAGCTTGCCGTGATGGGTGGCTGGAGATGCGCCTTTAATTCTCTCAAAGTGACCGGACTGGTATCGGCCATTTCCCCACGCATTGGATTCCTCGCTTCCTCTACTGGCGTTACTTTTTTTCCCTTCAGTGCGGTTCTTTTCCTGCAATGATCAGGAACTCCCTGCAAACATTTTGAACACTGCTACTGCACAAGCAAGTTGAGAATCTTCTCTCATTTGACACTTTACCAGTGGTAAAAAAATAATACAACCGTAAGAAACAAAGTTTCATTTCAAACTGGAAATGCCGCTCTTATACTGATGATGTTATAGTAGGAGCATAGAAGAGGTACTGTAAGAGGGTGTGGGGAGGCAGCACTGGGGGGAAATACTGTTAGTGTTTCACAGTAGGAAATTATGTATTTTTATATTTTAAGCACAGTGCAGCTGTGTTTTGGAAAAATGATGGCACTACATTTTATTAATTATATATATTGTATGAATATACACAGTAGAATCCCCATTTTACATTACAAAAATGTATCTATCTATCTATCTATCTACCATCCAATCTACCTATCTATCTATCTAATCATCTATCTATCTATCTATCTATCTATCTATCTATCTAATCATCTATCTATCTATCTATCTATCTATCTACCATCCAATCTACCTATCTATCTATCTAATCATCTATCTATCTATCTACCTATCTATCTATCTATCTAATCATCTATCTATCTATCTACCTATCTATCTATCTATCTATCTATCTATCTAATCATCTATCTATCTATCTATCTATCTATCTATCTAATCATCTATCTATCTATCTACCTATCTATCTATCTATCTAATCATCTATCTATCTATCTATCTATCTATCTATCTAATCATCTATCTATCTATCTACCTATCTATCTATCTATCTATCTATCTATCTATCTATCTATCTATCTATCTATCATCTATCTATCTATCATCTATCTATCTATCTATCTATCCATCTATCATCTATCTACCTACCTACCTACCTACCTACCTATCTATTATCTATCCATCCATCCATCCATTCATCCATCTATCTATCTATCTATCTATCTATCTATCTATCTATCTATCTATCATCTATCTATCTATCTATCATCTATCTATCTATCTATCATCTATCTATCTATCTATCTATCATCTATCTATCTATCTATCTATCTATCTATCTATCATCTATCTATCTATCTATCTATCTATCTATCATCTATCTATCTATCTATCTATCATCTATCTATCTATCTATCTATCTATCTATCTATCTATCTATCTATCTATCTATCATCTATCTATCTATCTATCTATCTATCTATCTATCATCTATCTATCTATCTATCTATCATCTATCTATCTATATCTATCTATCATCTATCTATCTATCTATCTATCTATCTATCTATCTATCTATCTATCTATCTATCTATTATCTATCTATCTATCTATCTATTATCTATCTATCTACCTATCTATTATCTATCTATCTATCTATCTATCTATCTATCACCTACCTACCTACCTATCTATCATCTATCTACCTACCTACCTATCTACCTATCTATCATATATCTATCTATCTACCTACCTACCTATCTATTATCTATCTATCTATCTATCTATCTATCTATCTATCTATCCATCTATCATCTATCTACCTACCTACCTACCTACCTATCTATTATCTATCTATCCATCCATCCATCCATCCATCCATCTATCTATCTATCTATCTATCTATCTATCTATCTATCTATCATCTATCTATCTATCTATCATCTATCTATGCTATCATCTAAATAAAATGACCACTGCAAAGAGTCTTTTTAAAGTGATACCGGCACATTTCCCATCATTTGTAAGACCTGTGTTGGTATCACTTCCCAAGCAGTAATTTATGGATTTCCAAGAAGGAACCACTTACTTCTTGGAAGAGATCAAAAGAGGAAGGGTAAGGGTCTGGCTCCAAATATATGCAAATAAATATATATATATATATGCATAAATACATTTCACATCCTTCAGTAGAATTCAAGCTGAACCTCTTGTCATGTCCAGCAAGCAAATGTGTCTGTCAGCGGGGCCTCCGGCTCCCACGAGGGGGTGTAGTCAGGATCAAGGAGGAAGTCCCACACAGCGAGTTCAGGCAAAGTACAGTTCAGGGGAAATCCAATAACGAAGTCAGGTCCAGGCAAAACGTTCAGAAGGCAGGCAGCACAGATTCAGGATCAGGAACAGGCAAGGATCAATAACAGGAAAGTCAGTAGCAATAGACAAGGCTAAGAGACCCAGGAACACAATAGCTTAGATGAGCTATACTCGGGCATTGAACCTGGGTCTCCGGCGTCCTTTTCAGTTTGAATTTGGCTCCATTGCGCGTGACGTCATCGCGCCGGCGCCGTAACCACGTGGCGGCTATGGGCGCCGCCATCTTGGATCCGCCGCCGAAGAGGAAGGACGCGCCGCCCGGAGCTCCTGGAAAGGCTCCGGGCGGCGTTCGTGACAATGTCTTAGTATTACAAAGGAATGCTGAGAGTTGCAGCATTGGTTCTGGGACAGCACAGCCCTATTTATTGGACATAGAATAATCTTACTTTATGATTTAAAATCTAATGTTTATTTTCCTTCCATCTCTAGCTCATCATTCCCTCTTGGTTTGTTTTTATGATGAACTCAGCAAAGTTGTCCGAATGCAGAAACGTTGACCTGCCATAACATACACACATGGAAACACTTAATCATGGCTTTGTTTTTAACAATATTTTTGTCATGTATAAACTGAAATGTTTCATCTATTAGCTCTTTATTTATAAACCAAACCTCTGTTTACCCGATGCTGTGCCAGTGTTCAGCACAAAGGCTTACAAGTCTGGCCCACCAGGTCACATGCTTTAGGCTGCTTTGTAACCCTGGCATCTAGTTTAGAGAAGATACAGAAGGAAGGGAATGGGATATGATAGGGAAATCTGGAGTTTACAGGTTGGATATTGTCTGACTTGGCCACCCATGTAGACAGCTGATGACTCAAAATAATGAAAATAAATGGGAACAGGAGGAACTTTCATTTCTGCTGCAGGTCACTGTGTTATTTAATGCTGGGGTAACTGTGTTATTTAATGCTGAGGACCACTGCACCATTTAAAGGACAAGGAAAGTGTAAAATAGAATAAGGCTAGAAATGCTGTATTTTGTATACTAAACATAAACATGAACTTACTGCACCACAAGCCTAATGAAACAAATGATTTATGCTTTCAAAGTTGGCCACAGGGGGCTGTCATCTTGTAACTTTGTTATACATCTTTGTCTGACACTGGCACTGCACATGCTCAGTATGGTCTGCTTGAGTTCTGCATGGCTGGTAAGTAAGGTAGGGGCTCCCCCTGCTGTTCATAAGTGATTGTTTCCCTGCCAGAAGCACTAAATGAAGGGAGAATTTCACTGCAGACAGTCAGGTTTCTTATAAAAACGGTACACATTTTAAAATTAAAGTATATTGAAGATAGATTTCTTTTTCATTAAAGAAAGTAAAAATGGGATTTTATTTCTTTGCCTTTCCTTGCCCTTTAATGCAATTGTTCCATTTTATATAGGGAGTCTCTGTGTAATTTAATGCTGTCAATCAATGTGATATTTTATGCAGGGGTTCACTGTGCCGATATCTTTAAGTGGGGGTTCATTCTGCCATCTTATACCTTCATTGTGATAACATATACCAGGCCAGAGAAGATTCATCAGTGGATTAGAGTATCCCTTTCAAAGAGACTGTTTGAAATCCAGATGGATTTAGGATGTCTTTTCAAACTGCTTCCCAAGGGGTAAATAGTGTACCAATGGTTAGGCTAAAGGGCTGAAATCAGAACAGCTGAACTATGACTCAGTACATGGGTGGCCTCCTTAAAGGAGAAGTCTACCCTCCTTGCTCTAAACTCCTTCCGCTCATAGGCCCCCCTCCCCCTGGCCTACCTCCCCTCCCCGGGCAAATGCCTCTAAGTTGCTACTTACCTCCTCACTGCAGGTCCTGTCCATTGAGGCGCCATCTTCACTCATGCAGTCTTCTTCCTGGATTTTTCAGCACTTGGCACCACATGCGCAGTTGGTGCATTTACGGGTTCAGCTCTGCTGCACATGCACCGAAAGTCACAAAGTTGAAATCGGAAAACTTTGTGACTTTCGGGGCATGTGCAGTAGAGCTGAACCGGCAAATGCCTCCTACTGCGCATGCACCGCCAAACACCGATGGATCCTGGAAGAAGACTGCACAAGTGAAGATGGCGCCTGCAAAGGGGGGCATACGGGGGGGAGGGGGGAGGAGTTTAGAGCAAGTAGGGTAGACTTCTCCTTTAAAGAAAGACAGAAGATTTTGAAGCCCTGAATTATTTGACAAGAGTTGTAAACACATGTATCAATAGTTAAAAAAAAGAGGGAGAGACTGCAGCAGTCGGGCACTTTTAAACATATACACCGTATATACATATATATCAGTCCGTAGGGTAACCACACTCCAAAGCCTTGTCTTTGTATTTATAACTGGGGTGTTCATTAATAATGTTATATATCCATGAAAATATAGGACTGGCGCACCCTTATAAAAATTCACTCCTTTATTCGCATCATATTTGAGTCCAATGTTTCGGTCCTACTTTGGACCTTTCTCAATATATATATATATATATATATATATATATATATATATATATATATAAATACTCAATCCTTAAGCACCTGCACTCAATCCCAATCACTTTGCGGGGTGCTTAATCAATCTTCAGATGTATATTTGGTGCATGGAATAATTCATTCCTGGATCAGCATTCATTCGTTAGGACCTTTTTCAAGGATAACATATACTGCTTAGAAGTCACATAAAGAACAGCACTTTAGATGAGTTTCCTCTTTTAACATAATTAAGCACTATTTAGATATTTTTAAATATATTTAAAGGAGAGTGGATTTAATTGGTTATGAATCACGCGCACTATGATGTCACTTTGGTAGGTTTTACTCTTTAAAGCCAATTTGCACAGTATATGCTATCCTTGAAAACGTTCCTAATGTGGACCGAAACGTTGGAACATAATAACATGTGTGTATAAATAAAAACACATTATTTCACAAAAGAAAGGAGAGTGCTGATCCAGGAATGAATTATTCCATACACCATATATATGTATATAGATATAGTGAGCTTCCGGTAGCATAACACAGATTTCAGTACAGAAACGGACAATGACTAGTGATGGGCGAATTTATTCGCCAGGGGCGAATTCGCGGCGAATTCCAGCGATTCGCCGCTGGTGAATCAATTCGCGAAATGCCAGAAAAAATTCACCAAAAAAAACCGAGCGTCGTTTTTGACGCGACGCAACGAAAACTACGCGACGCACAGCTCGTTTCGCTAATTTTTTCGCCAATTCGCGAATTTCACTGGAAATTCGCTAATTTTTCGGCGAAGCGAAACGGGTGAGATTCGCCCATCACTAACAATGACACAGCCTTTTATAGTTAAAGTGAAGCTTCGCTAGCATTTATTTGCAATAGAAAACAATGGCTTCACATGGAGGAATCACATAACAGACAGTGCTGCTTTACACCCTCACTTGTGTTCTCTTTACTCATGTTTGAGTTTTAGCCCTCCCTGGCTTTCAGCAGACCACAAGTCCCAGAATCCTCCCTGAGCACAATTGGGACACTTGTCTCCTGGGAGTGGTTTCTCTGGTGCTCTCCCAGACCTTTGGAGTCCTCTCCAACTCATGGGGAATAAAACACTGTTCCCTTGCTCACCAGCACTCCTTCCGTGGCCCCTCACCCTCCTCCACTCTAGGAGGTCTCTGGGGGAAGCAGCAGCCCTGAGGTGTTGCTCCACACCTCCTTTTAACTATCCTTAATTAACTAAATATTTTGCTAGCTAACTAGTTGCAAAACTTACATAGAGCAAGGGATGGAAGCCCACCATGCTCTCTTCCATCCACTCCAGGGACCCATTATCCAGTTTTTCCCAAGCAGGTACAGAATTAATCAGTATTATTTACTGCAACAACACAGTTTTCCCTGGAGTCCAACATTTCACCAGCCATGATATTGTGCCATTTAGACACCCAAATATTAACATTTATATACATTGCAAAAACGATCAGCACTCACAGGGCTTAAAACTCTGACAAAAATGTATTTGTAAAACAACTTCAGACTAACTTTCAGCCTCATCAGAGGCCTTTCTCAAAGAGCCAAAACTGTCCCTGAACATGTCTTATAATTGGAGGAAGCATGCCACATCAGTGATGGAGCTTCATGAAACTGCCAGGTAAACATCACAGCATTGCAACATACACCGGTGGTGGTGAAGATTTGGGTTTTTTGTTCCTCTTGCTTGGAAGTATGATCGGTGGCCCGCAAGAGGACTTTGGCTATGGGAAGTGACGGAAGTGACAGAAGTGACAGAAGTGACGGAAGTGACAGAAGTGACAGAAGTGACGGAAGTGACAGAAGTGACGGAAGTGACAGAAGTGACAGAAGTGACGGAAGTGACGGAAGTCACGGAAGTGACGGAAGTGACGGAAGTGACAGAAGTGACAGAAGTGACGGAAGTGACGTCAGTGCGCTGTTTTAAGCCCTGTGAGTGCTGATCTTTTTTGGAATGGATGGAGATGAATCGTTGATAATATATATAATCTATAAAAATATATAATCTACAGTCTGGTCATTTCCCTATGGGACCAGACTGTAAATTATATCCTTATAAACAGGATCCCCCGCCGCTGAATTTCACGCCGTGCGTCCGACATTTCACTGTAGATTATAATGCATAATGTACCCCCTGCTGAAATTTATAAAGATATTAGAAGTCACCTCAGACTTATGTGACCTGTATAAATTTATATATGATCACATAACTCCTCACATAAATCCCCTTCTTGGACTTTTTTCAAGACACCATTTCCAATTTAAAATCTCAATAAATAGTTTAAGGGGAACTAGCGTGAAAACAAAAATTTTATATTAGCTTCAGCATACTGAAATAAGAAACTTTGTAAAAACAATCAATTAAAAATGATGTTCATTCCTGAAATAATCAAGCACATCTTCACTATCCCTCTCTCAGCATCTGTTTTTCTTCATTCTGTCTTCATTAAGGAGTTGGGTGTCAGAGGAATGATCCAATATATCTTATAGGGGGGCTCCTTTCACCTAGAAGATGTATTAGAGCTCACTCTATTAAAATCACCAGACATCAGGGGGCAAATTCACAAAAGCGTGAAGCGTCTAACACTAGCGCTAATTCGCCAGCGTGACGTCATTTCGCAACTTCGCAAATTCACTAACTTGGACTCTGGCGAATTTTCACTAGCGAAGTAGATAGACTTGCGCACCTTTGCACCCTTACGCCAGGCAAAGTTGCGCATTGATGAAGGATCTTAATTACGCAAATTCACTAAGATTACCATTTTCCTGAACGTTACCACTTACGCTAGACGTTACTTCGCCAGGTCAGGCTTTTTATGCATTTCTCAAGGAGGATGGGGAAGCCTTAAAATGGATCATGGGAGTTTAATTCTCCTTTTATGTCTATCTAAAAGCTGATTGAAAAATATATCCTTATCAATGGTGCTTAGTGATGTCATTGGTTATAATGGGTGCTTAGTGAGTTCCAGGACCCACCTTCGGACTTGTGCTTTTATATAGTCACGGAACTTTTCATACCCACGGGACTGCTGCTACCTGAGGCACCTGAAGTGAAAACCTGGAAATTCAGCTGTAAAAGGAACAGTAACACCAAAGAATTAGCATTTTAAATTAATAAAAATATAATGTAGTGTTGCCTTGCACTGGTAAAACTGGTGTGTTTGCTGCAGAAATGCTATTATAGTTTATTTAACAAGCTGTGTAGCTATGGGGGCAGCCATTTAAAGCTGAAAAAGGAAAAAAGGCACAGCAGATAGCAGATAAGCTCTGAAGTATACAATGGGATTCTATAAAGCTTACCTGTTATATACTGTGCGTCCTGTGCTTGAATGGCTGCCCCCATGGCTACACAGCAGCTTGTTTATATAAACTATAGTAGTAATTATCTGTTATCTACTGTGTATGCTGTGCTTGAATGGCTGCCCCCATGGCTACACAGAAGCTTGTTTATATAAACTATAGTAGTACTTATCTGTTATCTACTGTATATCCTGTGCTTGAATGGCTGCCCCCATGGCTACACAGCAGCGTGTTTATATAAACTATAGTAGTACTTATCTGTTATCTACTGTTTATCCTGTGCTTGAATAGCTGCCCCCATGGCTACACAACAGCTTGTTTATATAAACTATAGTAGTCCTTCTGAAGCAAACACACCAGTTTTTCCAGTACATGGCAACAGTATATTATCTAATCATTCTATAATTGTAGATAATTTTATTGTTTTTATATTACTGATCCTTTAAAATTACAAGAGGAGGCTTGCAGGCATTTAGTTCTAAGTAGCGGTGGGGGGTCAGCAGGGCTGTGTACACCCCCCCTCCCCCCTGCTGTCCCATGGGGAAAAAGCCTTCAAACATTTATTTTCTGCGGTAGAACTAATCATTCCAGTGCAGAGAAATATATTGCTTCTTCTAAAAGGGTCTGTAGAGATTTAGTGAGTAGAAACCATAGTTACTGAGCAATAGTAAATCAACCTCAGCCTCTCTTATTGCACCAAATGAAATGGGCATTTATTTTGGGTTGACCATACATCTCTGAGATATAAGGTTTATGTAAGCATTGTTCCTGGTGTTTGGACTCATAGCAACCAATCACATGTTCTCTTTAAACAGCCCTTGATTTATATCCCCCTTGTATCAGATTTTCATAAGGACTTTCCACTAGTTATGTGATAAAGTCTACTCACTGTCTCTTATAATATATAAACACCACCAACTGTTACATCTTGGGGCCCCTGAGAAGTTTACAGTTTGAGGGGGGGGGGTAACAGGTGTCCCTTGTTCCTTTTTCTTCTCCTCAGTAAGTACAGTAAGCTGCTTAAATTCACAGCTAAAAGACAGGGCTACTTGGCACCCAGAGGAAGCAACATGGCCAAAAGTACAAGTTTATTAATCATAATTAAAAATATAAATGCATCTCCGTAGGCCCTACGCGTTTCGTACCTGCAAGGTACTTAATCATGGGCTGTAAGTTGCTTATACACAATCAATTACATACAGGTTACATCGTTGACATTCTGTTCATTGGATTAAATGCAGGGTAATTAGATGCGCATTGATTTATACCAGGGGTGTCCAACCTGCGGCCAGAGGGTCACATGCAGCTCAGGATGGATATGAATGCGGCACAACTTGAAACGCTTGGTTCCCGAGGAAACGTCATGTTGCAAAGGATATAGGAGTAGGCAGGAGGGGGGTGAGAAGTAAAAATAAAATAATAAGTCTATTCAAGTGTATAGCTCCATCTGGTTATACAACTGGTATTGTAATTCTTTTTTGTGCATTTTTTTTTTTTTACTTTTACAAACCAAAAGTGTTTGTGTATTTCATGTGTGGCCCCAGACAATTTTGTCTTTTTCCAATGTGGCCCAGGGAAGCCAAAAGATTGGACACCCCTGATTTATACGTGGCTCTGTTTATACAATCCTGGGTACAAATGATCCCCCCCCCCCCCCCCCCCCCCCCCCCCCCCCGGGGCTACATTCTGCATATTCTGCAATATCAAGCAGATGTTACTTGTGGCTTGATTCACTTTGCGTCATTGTGGTTAATACAAACTGCCGACTGGTATTTTATAGAACAAACAGCAAAACAAAAAGCTTGTGGTTAGTTGGTGCGCTGCTCTGTGCAAATGAGCCAGATGGCAGTTATCAGGCCACACTTTCTTCAATACTACAGTACAATATTTTGAAGCCCATTTCACTGCCCCAGGTTGTGTGTTACAGGGATGTCCCATGTGCCCTCCACACCCACCAGTGACCAACAGATTCCCCACAGTAACCAGTGTAATAACAAAGTAGAAAAGAGCAATAACACACTCACTATAAATAACACTCTTTTGCTACTTTGTATTAAAGGGCTTGTTCTCTTTTAGTGTAATAAAGAAAGTGATGACATAAATGAAATAGAGGCGGGTACCATAAAAATGGATAAAACAGAGGTGGGAACCATATGGCTCTGCTCATGTATGGACACCTCTAAGGTCAGGATCAAGTGGACGGATAAAACTCAGTTTGCGATCTTTTTGCTTTAGTTTATTTGTTGACTTCGTTTTGTGACTTTTTATTTGTGAATACAATCGGAACGCTACTTGGCATAACAAAATGTACCATTTTGTTTATCAGAATATTGTGCAGATATTTCATAAAAATATACTACTTGAATCTCAGTTTTGGCATGGGTAGCAAATAGGGTTTTTTTAGGGGGGGCTTGTGGGTCGATTCTCTGCCTCCCTTTCCAACGTCGGCCAGTTCTTGAATGATGTCACTTCCAGCGTTGTCATGGGCAGCAGATCCAAGCAGGTAAAAAATTAGGGATGCACATAATACACTATTTTGGATTCGGCTGAACCCCCGAATCTTTCCCGAAAGATTTGGCCGAACACCGAACCGAATCCGAACCCTAATTTGCATATGCAAATTTCCCCTAATTTGAGAAGGGGAAAACATTTCTTACTTCCTTGTTTTGTGCCAAAAAGTCAAGTGATTTCCCTCCCTGGCCCTAGTTTGCATATGCAAATTAGGATTGAGATTCGGTTTGGCCAGGCAGAAGGATTCAGACGAATCCGAATGCTGCTGAAAAAGGCCGAATCCTGAACCGGATACTGGGTTCGGTGCATCCCTAATAAAAATATAGGATTCAGGTTGCATGCCTGGTGCAGCTCCATCCACTGCAGTTATCCCCAATCAGCTCGAGAGCAACATGATACTCACTAACAACTTGGACGTTGCTCAAAGTGGAAGGATAGCAGCACTCCCATCTTGTAAAAATAAAACCACCTTTATTATTTCATACAGCAACTGCAGCAACGTTTCGGAGCTATACAAGTCCTTTCTCAAGCTAAGTATCAATTGCAGATAATTACAACTTCCTTAAATATCCATAGAACACATTGCCTCCTAGTGGTACAAATATAGAACTAAATAGATTTAAAATACATAGTTCAGGGTTCCTTCAGCAATCATAGAAACAAGCAATGTAACATAAATTCCAATATACATTTTTTTATGCATATAGTGTTACATATTGCACGATTTATGTGTACATTTTGACAAGCCAAGTTTATACAAGCCTATTATATACAGTACATCATAATTAGATCAACTGAGTTAATTCATATTCCTTAGTGAGACTCCCAGTTTTTTAATCCAGTTTGCTTCACATTTAAGTAACTATTGTATTCTATCTCCACCTCGTTTAGGTCTGGGGATCTGTTGGAGTATTGGAAAATGCAGCTGAGTATGACCTGCATCATTACAATGGCTTAAACTGTGTTTAACATTTCTTCTGATGCCAGATTTATGCTCACCTATGTTATCGTTCAGCTGTCTAGTTGACCTATGAATAAAAGCCCTCAGGTGCACTATATAGAATATACCACAAAGAATGAAAAACAAGTGTGATATCTAGTGATCGGCAAATGTATTCGCCAGGAGCGAATTCACGACAAATAACTCTTTTAATATTTGTATATGACCCTCCGGTATAAAATGTTGGAGACCCCTGATCCAGTGAGACCTGGGCACGGCTCTGGTGTAATGTTCTGTAAGTCGTATGATATGAGGCATAACAAAAGTGGTGAAAAGGAGATAACTTTACTGGCTAACTAAGATGATAATCATAGCAAGTTTACAGAACTTTTCAGTTCCTTCTAAGATGATTAAATCTGAAAGCTTTCTCTGATTATCATCTTAGTTAGCCAATAAAGTTCATATCTTCACTACTTTTCTTATGCATTTTATCAGTAACTTTTTCAACTGGTACACAATACCTGGTTCTGTAAGTTTGTAATATTTTCCCCTTAGATCCATGCATTGCTTTACGTTAATCTATTATTCCAGATTGTCCCTCTTTCCCATAAGGGACAGCTTCATTTTCTGCTGGATAATTAGTGACGACCCCTAAGCTTAGCTTCTCAACAAGTCCCCTTGATTCTGCTGTAACTATACAGTAGCCATTTAATTGCCTGCAGCTCTCAGTGTGTTCCCTTCCAGAAGCAATTACACCAATTCACACTTTCCCTCAACATATCAGTGTCTCGTTGTCACCGTGTCAAACCCAGCTCCAGAGCTGCCAAGTTCCAGCCGAGGGACTCATTTAGAAAATAGGCCACCTATTAGGAAAAGTGCTAGAAATATTTATTTAAAGTTTATATGTTGCTCTTTTTTTGCTTGGATCAGCAACCTGTGCAATGAATGCTCAGGCAGTACAGTTAGATTTAATGGTTACTCATGGGCTGCTCATTTTCAGTATTCTTCAGCTTCTGTTCTTCAACTTCATTTGTATTCTGCTCATTACAGAACTACCAATGACTGACAATCTATAACAGACTGCTTGCACTAAAGAGCGTCCAGTTGGCCTAAATAATAGGAGGTTTGATCTACCCTAAAGGTAAAGGAAGAGCCTCACTGTATCGAGCACTTGACTGGTTTTTGTTTATTGATTAGTTGCTTGTATTTATTTTCCTATTCCTGACTCTCGTGCAGATACAGCATAACATTCTGTCCCAGGGTTATGATTCAAACAGACAAACACAATTCAGTACACAAGGGGTCATTTTGCACATGGGGAATTCTCCCCAGGGCATTTTTCCATTGGTGGAAATATGTGTGACTTTACCCTTTTCATTGGAACGGTAAGATCTGCAAACAAGCAGCTCTTTGCCCAACAAGCTAGGATGATCCAAACATGTAGCTGCAAGGACAATAACTGATTTCAAAGGATTCCTGTGCAGAGATATAGAATGCCGACCCTACATCTATGGCCCACCACATTCTTGTCACATGGCATTTTATGACCTTCTGTATCAATATCATGTGTTTCAATCTAATATCTTTCAGGGTCCAGATGAATAACTAACTTACTCATGTTTGAAAGAATGGGCAGCCAGTGCCTTTGCCAGGTCTCCTTATCTCTTTCCTGTTGAGACAGAGCCAGAACCATGGCTAGGTGGGCACACATAGGGACGTTACCTTGGGGGGATTCTAATTGGGACCGTCTAACACAGGGAGGTCTTAAGGGTTGCAAATCTGCAATTTATAGGTTGTAAAGAGGGCAGGGATTGAAGAAGAGTGGGCATTGGAATAATGAGCATGACCATGCATGTGCAGAACATTTCATTTCATTAGGACCCCCATTACACTTGTCAACAAGACCAGACTAGATGGGCCAACTAATCATCCAGGCCACAAAACTCAAAGCAAGGAAAGATCAGGCAATTGCTCTCTATTTGTTATGCGGAAATGCCCACTGGTGAGAGACTGCACAGATACACAGGTTTTAGAAAAGATTTCAAGCTAAAGGACTTGCTGATTTTTGATGTGCAAAACCATGAATGCTGTCCTGTCCCCCGGGCCTGGTCTATGGTGTTTTATACCATAGATCTGTCCCTGGCCTCTCATTCTTTTGCTTGCTACAGTAGCTCATTATTCATTCCTCCATTGCATGTTGACTCTTGCTGCTCCATTCCAATTGCTGCATTCCGATGAATATTGATTTTTTCTACTTTAATCATATATGGAATGTTTACTTATATATGTCCAGTACTTCAGCAGGATGCAGGGGCGCAAATCTAGGTTATTAGGCTGGCAAGTATATGTTCCATGCAATGTACAGAACCATGAATATAAATATACATGAGTATATAGTACAGGTATGGGACCCCTATCTGGAAACACGTTATCTGGAAACCTGTTATCCAGAAAGTTCCAAATTATGGAAAGGATGTCTCCCATGGACTCCATTTTAACCAAATAATCTAAATTTAAAATAATTATTCTCCTTTTCTCTGTAATAATAAAACAGTACCTTGTACTTGATCCAAACACAGATATAATTAATCCTTACTGGAAGCAAAACCAGCCTATTGGGTTTATGTAATGTTTACATGATTTTCTAAAGGTATGAGGGTCCAAATTACAGAAAAGATCCACGATCTGGAAAACCCCTGGCCCCAAGCATTCTGGATAACAGATCCCATTGTATGACTGTTGGTAGAATGGTTGTAGATGGTAGAATATTGTATTTTTTGGCCAGTTTTATGGCTTTTATTTCTAGAGATACAGTAAGTAACAGGTAAAAGTATCAGTCAGACTTAAGGTTAAAGGGCATGTAAAGGCAAACAAAATAAATCCCATTTTAATTTCTTTAATGAAAATGAAATCCATCTCCAATATACTTTAATTTAAGTTTCATTTTACGTTTTTATAAGAAACCTGACTGTATGCAGTGAAATTCTCCCTTCATTTACTGCTGTGGATAGGAATTGCCAAACGGTCCCTAACTGCTGTGAGGGAACCAATCCTACTTATGAACAGCAGGGGGAGCCCCCCCTCTTCCCAGCCATTCAGAACTCCAGCAGCTTTGTTTCCCTGTAGTGAAGTCGGAGACTGTGTAGATGAGGAACATGCACCAGAATGGCTGAGATGAGGAACATGCACGATGGTGGCTGAGATGACTTTGTAACACACAATGCGGATGGACACACGGACACAGCAACGCACTCCTGATGATTCAAGGTATCCATTAAAGGACAAGGAAAGTCTAACATAGATTTGTATTGGATTTTATTTTTGCCTTTACATCCCCTTTACTGTTTCCAACTCCAGCTACAGGGACAAATATCATGGATTAGGCAAGAGAGTACACAAGCACACCTGGCCACTCCAATTCAATTAAGAACGGTGCATGGATTCACAGGAGGACGGCACCTCCAAAACAGCATAGATTGAAGATAGAACCAGCACACGTAAATGCCAAAGGGATTACTCCCATGTTTAATGTCTGCCAACAAGACAACGTTTCGGGGGTGTTCCCCTTCGTCAGGTGATCACCTGACGAAGGGGAACACCCCCGAAACGTTGTCTTGTTGGCAGACATTAAACACGGGAGTAATCCCTTTGGCATTTACGTGTGCTGGTTCTATCTTCAACAAATATCATGGAGCCAGATTTAAACAGATAAACTGGGATTCTATTTGGGGGATTATTTTGCTGCAGCCACTGGTTCTGCAGAGTTGGAGAAAGTTTGTATTAAACAATACAAAAACTATAAAATCCAGATTAGATTACATGAGAACACAGGACCCAGTGCAGTCTGTATATTCTGATTATTAATCAGTCTTGCTGTATCGGCTTCTGGCAGATATTATTTGACTTGTGCTGTGTTTATAATTTATAACAATCCCTAAGTTTAGCCCAGACCACACTGAGCATGTGCACAGTCTTGGTCTTGCACATACGTTTAACAAAATTATAAGATGACAGCCCCCTGTGGCAAACTTTGAAAGCATAAATCATTTGTTTGATTAGGCTTGTGGTGCAGTAAGTTCATGTTTATGTTTAGTACACAAAATACAGAATTTCTAGCCTTGTTCTATGTTAGACTTTCCTTGTCCTTTGACTGATACCTTGAATCATCAGGAGTGTGTTGCTGTGTCCTTGTGTCCATCCGCATTGTTGCTGCATGTTACTAGGTCATCTCAGCCATCCTGGTGCTTGTTCCTCACCTCAGCCATCCTGTACCCGCCCTATTCAAAGAATGCCAGTGAAGTTTCTCTAAGTAGATTTGCACCTGGTGAAGTGGCATGAAGTATGGTTAAGTGGTCGCTGGCAACAATTGACCCTTTAGTGAAGTGGCCCCTTAGTCTGTTGTGGGCCCCCCCCCTGTACCTCTAACCCCCCCCACCCACTTACCCTCTTGTTCTCATGTGTAGGTGACTGTGCTCCATCCTTTAGCCCCTGGCAGTGAGGAACAAACTGGGACTCCTAAGGTCAGTGACACATGGGCAGATTTGGGGAGATTTAGTCGCCGGACAACTAATTGCCTTTTCTTCTGGGCGACAGTCTCCCCGAACTGCCTTCCCATGCACGCGGTATTGCACTTGCGGCACTAAGTTTTCTTAAGTCACCTCACGCTGGTGACTAAATCTCCCTGAATCTGCCCTACCACTTCAGTGAAAGCTCCTGCTTAAATGAAATGCAAACCCTCAAAACTAATAAATGTAAAATTGCGTGGCACTTTTACCATTTGTTTATAATTTTGAATATATGAGCAGTCACAGTTGTGCTCATAAGTTTACATACCCAGGCAGAATTTAAGATTTCTTAACTGTTTTTCAGAAACTACCAATAACTTTTCTTTCACTCATGGTTAGTGGTTGGCTGAAGCGATTTGTCAAGCAACTGTGTTTACTCTTAAATCATAATCACTACACAAACTGCCCAAATGACCCTGATCAAAAATTTACACACCCCAGTTCTTAATACTGTGTATTGTCTCCTTTAACATCAATGACAGCTTGAAGTCTTTTGTGGTAGTTGTGGATGAGGCTCTTTATCGTCTCAGACAAAGGTAAAGCTGCCCATTCTTCCTGGCAAAAAGCCTCCAGTTCCCTGGGTAAATTCTTGGTCTGTCTTGTATGAACTGCACGTTTGAGGTCTCCCCAGAGTGGCTCAATGATATTGAGGTCAGGAGACTGAGATGGCCACTCCAGAACCTTCACTTTATTTTGCTGTAGCCAATGACAGGTCGACTTGGCCTTGTGTTTTGGATCATTGTCATGTTGGAATGTCCAAGTACGTCCCATGCGCAGCTTCTGCGCTGATGAGTGTGAATTTTCCTCCAGTGTTTTTTGTATTTCACATGAAGTTATTTTTGGGGTTTTCTTTACATCCCGAACAATTTTCCTGGCAGTTGTGGCTGAAATGTTAGTTTTAATTGTATATTTTTATTTGTATAACGCTCCTTGAGAGCAAAGCACTGTACAGCAACAATAAATTAGTAGTAACAAACAAGGGGTCACTGCATTAATAAGTAACAATAAGTGCATTAGTAGAAATACAGTTCACATAGATATAAAATATAATTTCAAAGTGTCGAGGAGACAAAAGGATGGAGGACCCCACCCCGTGCGGCTTACAGTCTACATGGGAGGGTAACTTATTTGGAGGGGTAATAAAGTGCTGTAATTTACAGTGGGTGAAACTGTCATTTAAGTGCCAGTTTTATTTGGTTTGGTTTCACTTCTTAATTAGAGTTTGAGCACTGCTGATTGGCATTCTCAATTCCTTTGATATTTTCTTATATCCATTTCCTGTTTTATAGAGTTCAACTACTTTTTCACGCAGATCCTTTGACAATTCTTTTGCTTTCCCCATGACGTAGAATCCAAAAAACATGAGTGCAGCACTGGATGAAAGATGCAAGGGTCTGTCAGGAGTCCAGAAAGTCATTGACCTTTTATATACACCCACTAATTACAAGCAAACAGATCACAGGTGAAGATGGTTACCTTTAATAGCCATTCTAATCCTTTTGTGCAAAGTTGTGTGCATGTTATCAGGCCAAATCACCAGGGGATGGAAACTTTTGATCAGGGTCATTTGGGTAGTTTGTGTAGTGATTATGATTTAAAAAGAGTAAACACAGTTGTCTGACAATAAATGGCTTCAGCCAACCACTAACCAGGAGTGAAAGAAAAGTTTTTGTGTTATCATTCATATTCTCTGAAAAAAGAATAAGAAACCATAAATTCAGCCTGGGTATGTAAACTTATGAGCACAATTGTTTACAGTGCTAATATAAAGGAAACCAGGGTGCCACCTACTGATCAGTTCTCGGCAGACAGTGAGGAGAAAAGTTCCGAGTGATAGTCTTCAAATGTCATGATGTTGATGTGCTTACAGCTGACCAGAGCCGGGCCGGGCCAAGGTAGTTTGGCACCCTAGGCAAGGGGTTCAATCAGCACCCCCCACCCCCGTTATGTATGACCATTTCCCACCTATTCACTTTTTCTTAAATAAAGAAACCTTATAACACATTAAGGAGCAGATTTACTAAATTCAATTTGAATCTTTGAATATGCAAATTAGGCAAATTCTACCATCGAATATTCGTATTCGAATAGTTCGAATATTTAAATTTTATTCGAATATTCCATGGACGAATACTTCCCCTTTAAATTTTAATTCCACCACCTACTTCGCCAGATCAAAGCTACTGAATTGGGCATCATTATCTTTGATCGAATATAAAAATTTAGATCGAACGCTTAAAATCGTTAAAATATTTCATCGATCGAATTTTTTTATATTCGATCGTTCGATCGATCGAATTGCGGTAAATCATTCAAATTCGATAGTCGTATTCGAAGGATTTTACTTCCCCACTATTCCCATGGTCGAATTTCGAATTCGAAATTCGACCATTGGTAAATCTGCCCCTAATTAATCAAATTGTACGTGTGCCAGCCAGC